>CM076581.1:1653820018-1654219807 GCA_034641835.2 Pinus albicaulis
CACTTATTGTTCTGGAATTTTCAATATTCCAACATCTTATATGTTTTCTCTGTTTCCATGGTCAGATAAGTGTCTTTATTTTGCTGCAGAATGCACGGTACATCCGCAGGGCCAAAGCTGACCACAGGCACAACTACTCAGGGCAGCTTGAAGAGCGACGAGCGCTCAATTAAATCTACTATTTAATGTCTTGATTTTAGGTAGGTCGCCCTTAGGGTATAGGCAGCAATTTTGTATCACAATTTGATATAATAATTCATGCACTGCATTCATATATTATGTTCACATGATGCGTGGGTTGTACGATTTTTAGGAAAATGCATGCGTGTGAAACCCCATTGTTTTTAATGGATCCACCAGATCTATTTTTCTCTTCATTTACGGTTGCAGAAATCATAATGGGGATATTTTAGGGTTTTCGAACTATTTAATGGTTCGAGATTTCAAACCTATGGTCATGACTTCGATTGTCCTTCTTTTCTTCTTCTATTGCTATGTTTCTCCACTCTTCTCAAGTACTCTGTGAGTTCTTAGCGATGGGCTCTTTGATTTTGGGTTTCCTGAGATGGCTTTATAGAGTGAAAGACTTGGCCTAATTGGAATTTTGTCTGTGTTGTCCTTTTGTGCAGCACATAGAGCATACCCCATTTTTTTTCTCCTTGAAATAGATGTACGTTGTGGTTGATTAAAAACTTGACAATGAAAACATGTTTCAGCAAATCGACTAGCCGTGTGTCATCAATCATGAGATGGATGAACAACGTTTAATCTATTCTATATGCCTATCTTCCGTCGTGCAGTTTGGCCTACATTTATATAAATAATTCACTGAGAAGTGATATATTTGTAAACCCCAATAACCTTCGATGATCACTAATGTCTAATGTTGCCATGTTATTACAACCCATCCCATAAATTACTGGCAATTGGTAACATGGGGCACGTGCACATGCACGTAGCTGCATGCAAGGAAACTTAGAGAGAGGGCAGGTAGCATATATTTTATATCATATATTGGTTTATAATATTTAGTTTTGCTTTTAATAATGTAAGAGGATTCCCTACCACTGTTATTTCAAAGATTTTTGCATAGTTTTTCCTTCGCGCTTTGCTTCCACGAATGGATATAATCGACAGGAAAAACTTCCTACTCACCTGCAAACCTAGGTAATATGTTTTTATCTTCTTCTATTGATCACTTGTCCAATGTATTGTTTCCAACTACAATATGCATGCTTCTAGTTTCTCTGTGTTTAAACAGTATTTACAGTTTGTCAATGGTGTGTTATTCTTGTTGTCACTCATAAGATATTTTTTTGGAGAAATATAGCAATGAGATCTAATCATGTAAGTTAGAGCCAATTGGCATCCCTGCGACTATTTTTAAGTAACTTACCATACGAAAACCAGAAGTAACAGGAAATTACAGAATATATGCCAATGATCTTCATTTTTTTCCCCTAGTAGTTCACATGCACAGACAGTTAGTAAGTTGATACTAGAAACAGTTGGATTTATTAGGGTTTAATAGTTGCTTCAAATATATTACCAGTACCTGAAATGAAGATGCTGATACTGTATGGTGTAATAATAGTTACACCATCCCTAGTAAATGGTTGTAAAATTGGAATTAATACTTCTTGGTTACAGTTGGCATACCTTGTTGATGTTGTTTAAATGTTACTTTCAACTGCAGCATTGTATAGTGGCCGCCTTCCATTTTTATCTCCAGGTTTATTGTACTCTGGCCGCTTTCTAAAATGGTGAACAATCAATTTAGTTTTGGTTTCGGCGCCTGTTCGTTTTATTTTGAAAATAGAGCGCTGTATTTGAAAGAAACAGAGCATTGTTTTTCATACACAGGTTACAGAGCTTTCATCCTTTTATTGAAGAACAGAATCATTTTGTTTTATGTGAAGACATGTGGTCCCTGCAAGTTTCTTTTGAATCGCAATCACAAAATTTATTAAGGTCAAGTGTCTTGTTGATATGGATGCGATGCGATGTGATGCAATCGCAATCGCACATATGTTCTATCATAAAATTTGTTATGTCCTCCAACCATGTGTTATCGCAAGTTGTTTTCCACCGATGCGATTGGAGCAATCGCTCAATCGCAATCAGAAGTTATTTCTTTGACCCGTTTGCATTGTGGAATTCTGGACCCGATAGAGTTATATGGCGGACTTGATATGGTTTTTGCATTACAATTTCTTCACGTACAAAAATCGTTTTGGCAGACTCGATATGGAGTTATAGGGCCGATTAAATATTTCATCGCGCACACAAATGGGTGTGTGACGTCAGCCCATTTGTGACGCGAAAATATCTGATGTGATTTGGTTGATAAATTCTTTGAAGTCCGGCGGGCAGAGGTTTGACAAAGGTTTTATGTTAAAGTTTTTAATGTTTTGTTATATGTGTTGCATATTGTGTGACAAAGTTTTTATTATAAATTATTTTGTTATAAAGGTTATGTTATAACATTTTAATGTTTTAACATATGCGCCTTTTTTTTGTGTGGGCCCGAGAGCCTTTTTAAAATAGATTTCTTTTATATGGTTTTTATATTAGTTTGTTATATGCTACGCCATATAAAGGAAATATCGAAGGCTATTGTAATGTAATTTTTTTTTAAAAAGCACAGCAGTGCGTATTAGAATTTTTAGACAACAGTGTATGAATAGAGAGATAGAGTGTTTGTTTTTCAGAGAAATAGAGAGTTGTTTTAGCACTGCGTTTTGAAGCAGTCTAACTATTTTTTAATCCCTCTATTGAGGAAGTATTGTAACAATTTTTTTTAATGAATAGAATTTTTTTATAGTGTTGAAACTCTGTCTCCAGCAAGCAAAATTTTTTATTTCTCTGTGTTAGAAGGAGAGCATTATTCTCTCCATATTGTTCTGGAATTCTCATAAATTCCAACATGGTATCAGAGCTAGTCCAGGCTCTTTGAAGGTGTCAAAGAAGATGAAGGAAGAATTTCTTGTAGCAGCAGCTTCTCCAGCAGAGTGAAGACTCAGTCAAGAAGAATCCAAGGTATTTCTCAACACAGTTTTTTGTGTTATTGTTGCAGAACATTCAATTTATTTTAAATACACAGTCAAGTGTTTGAAGCATAGTTAGAGTGCAAGAATGGCTGGAGCTAGCACTACCATGAGTATAGGTAATACTCAGCTCCCACAATTTAATGGGAGAAACTATGACTACTGGGCAATAACTATGAGAGCCCTGTTTGCTTCCCAAGACTTATGGGAACTTGTTGAGGATGGCTTTGATGAGCTAGTAGATGAAAATGAGTTTAGTGATTTAACACAAACAGAGAAGGAGTTTTTGAAGAGCAATAAGAAGAAGGACTCTGAAGCCCTTTACTACTTGTATCAAGCAGTGCATGAGAGTGTGTTTCCAAGGATAGAAGTAGCTAAGAGATCCAAATAAGCATGGAAAACTCTCAAGACAGCCTATCAAGGCATGGAGAAAGTGAAGAGAGAAAAAATACAATTGCTGAGGAGAGATTTTGAGACTCTCTGCATGAAGGAGTCAGATAACATTGACTCATTCTTCACACATGTGATTGCAATGGTCACACAGATAAGGTCTTATGGAGAGATTCTTGAAGAAAGAAGGATTGTAGAGAAACTTTTGAGGAGCCTACCCTCAAGGTTTGATGTGATTGTCACCACCATAGAAGAGACAAAGGATCTCACAAAATTTTCGGATGATGAGCTACATGCATCACTGATGACACATGAGCAGATATTGGGTAGAAATGAAAACTCATCTGTGGAGCATGCCTTTAAGACCCAGATGTCTTTTGGAAGAGGAAGAGTTCAAGGCAGAGGAAACAAGAGAGGAAGAGGCAAGAGCCAAAACAGAGGTGGAAGAAACAGTCCAGCAAATGCTCAAGGAAGGGGCAGCAATCCAAATCAGAACCAAGGCCAAGGTAGCAGCCAGCAAGGTGCACACCAACATGCCCATGGACAAAGGCCTGATAAATCCAATGTCCAATGTCATTATTGTAAAAAATATGGGCATTATGCAAATGAATGTAGGAAGAAGTAGCATGATATGGCTAATAAAACTAGTGCAAATTTCACTAGAGAAAATATCAGCCAAGATAAATTGTTTTTAGCTTGTAATATGGCTGAGGAAAAGAGTGAAGATTTATGGTTTCTAGACTCTGATTGTAGTAACCATATGACAGGAAACATAGCCATGTTTTCTATGTTAGATGAGAATGTGAAGTCACAAGTCACATTAGGGACTGATAGTAAAGTTTCTGTTATGGGAAAAGGAGATGTAAATGTCTTAACAAGGAAAAGAGAAAATAAATCCATAGCAGATGTTTATTATGTTCCTGGAATGAAATGTAACCTCTTAATTATTAGATAGCTTGTTCAAAAGGGGTACAAAGTTTTCTTTAAGGATGATGTATGCACCATCATGGATAAACCACCCAGCAAACAATGTATTGTTCAAGTGAAGATGACAAGGAACAGGATGTTCCCTCTCAGGATGAGAGTAGATTTGAAAAATGGAGAAGAAATAGCAGCAGTGACACAAGAGGCTCTCCAAAGTGAACCAAAAGATGAGAATTGGTTGTGGCACTTGAGATTTGGACATCTCAACTTTGGAGCTCTTAACTTGTTGAATATAAAAGGAATGGTAACAGGATTACCATTGATAGAGAAACCAGACAGCCTTTGTGAAGGTTGTATATTAGGGAAACAACACATGGAAAGTTTTCCATTTGGGAAAATCATAAGGGCAAAGGCACCCTTGGAAATTTTCCACTCAGATTTATGTGGACCAATGCAAACTCCATCACTTGCTAGCAGCCACTATATGTTAACATTTATAGATGATTTTACAAGAAAAACTTGTGTTTACTTTTTGAAAAACAAAAGTGAAGTGTTTGAAAGATTCTGCAATTTCAAAGCACTTGTGGAGAACCAAAGTGGGCTGCATATCAAAGTCCTAAGGACTGATAGAGGAGGTGAGTATATCTCCAAAGAATTTCTACGTTTTTGTAGATAAAATGGAATTCATAAGAATTTTACAACTAGGTACACTCCGCAGCAAAATGGAGTTTCCGAAATGAAGAATAAAACAATCATGTATATGGTAAGGAGTATGTTAAAGGCAAAGAATTTTCCTAATGATTATTGAGTGGAAGCTATACATTGTGCAACATACATTTTAAATAGGTGCCCAAAAAAAGCAGTCATGAACCAAGTTCCAGAAGAGGAATGGAGTGGCACAAAGCAAGGAGTCACCCACAGGAAATTTTTTGGATGTGTGGCTTATGCACACATTCCAGATCAGCTAAGGAAGAAGTTGGAAAACAAGGGGGAGAAATTTATTTTCATTGGATACAGTGAGGAATCCAAATCTTACAGGTTGTATAACCCATCCAACAAAAAGTTTATTGTGAGCAGAGATGTTCAGTTTATTGAAGAGGAAGCTTGTGATGGAAGCATAGAGAAAATAGTGAATGTTAAACACTGTTTATCTCATGATGAAAATGATGATGATTTGGCTGAAATACAACCCCCAACAGCAGCACCAACACAAGGGCAGCAAAGCACACCCTTGAGGAGAAATGAAAGTGCTTCTCCAAGCACACCACAAGGAGGAAATTCGAGTGCTTCTTCAAGCACTCATACACCAAATGAAAGAGGAACAAAGTTCAGAAATTTAAATGAGATTTAAGAAAAGAGGCGTAATGAAGGTATGAACTCTTTATTTGCTTTATATTTTCATGTTGATGACCCTAGTCATTTGGAAGAAGCTATTAAAGTTAGAAAATGGATAGAAGCTATGGATGAGGAGATTAATGCCACAGAAGAAACAATACATGGGATTTAGTTGAACTCCTGGGCAGTAGTTATTATTAAACATTTTACAAGACCAAGAGTAATGCCGAAGGAAAATGGAGAGACATGTGCCGTGAATTGTTGTCAAAATAAGCAAAGAAGATGGAGAGACGATGAGGTAAAAACTGATCAAGCAAAGAATAAAGAATGAACTATGAGAGACTTGTTATTCCAGCAGCACAAAACAAGTGGAAATTTTACCAAATGGACGTGAAGTCAACATTCCTAAATGGAGTGTTAATGGAAGAAGTTTATATTGAAAAACCTCTAGACTATGAAAATAAAGGCCAAGAGCACAAAGTGTGCAGATTGAATAAAGCTCTTATGGGCTAAAGTAAGCACCAAGAGCATGGTACAGTAAGATAGATTCCTATCTACTGGAAAATGGATTTGAAAAATGTGAGGGAGAACCCACCCTATACATTAAAGAAAAAGATGGTAAAATGCTAATTGTTGTGTGATATGTTGATGATGTGATTTTCATAGGTAATGATAATTACCTTATTGAAAATTTTAAAATAGTCATGAAAGAAGAATTTGAAACGACTGACATGCATTTCTTGAGATACTTCTTAGGAATAGAAATAGAACAAGATGAAAATGGGATTTTTATCTCATAGGCAAAATATGTCACTGAAGTGCTGGAAATATTTAATATGCAAGAGAGAAAAGCAGCAATCACTCCCACAGTCATGGGATTAAAATTCAGCAGAGAGGACAAGAGTAAGGATTTCGATCCTAGTTTGTACAAGAGCATAGTTAGCACCCTCATGTATTTGATTGAAACTAGGCTCGATATAATGCATGTTGTTAGTTTGATTTCCAAATTCATGGAGAGGCCAAAGGAAGCACATTGGCTGGCAGCGAAGAGAATTTTGAGGTATGTTAAAGGAACCAAAAGGTATGGAATTTTATATGCTACTTCAGAATGTTCATATTTAATTGGATACACTGACAAAAATTGGGATGGAAGTGTAGATGATCGGAAAAACACTTTCGGTTATGTTTTTCACATGGGTTCATGAGCCATTTCATGGGCTTCTAAAAAACAGCCTATTGTAGCGTTATCTACAGTAGAGGTAGAATATGTGGTAGCTACAGCAGCAGCATGTCAAGCAATTTGGATGAGGAGGATGCTAAGAATTTTATGCCAAGAGAAAGCAAAAGGTACAGTGATTTTTTGTGACAATAACTCAGCTATTGCATTATCCAAGAATTCTGTGTTTCACAAGAGAACAAAATACATTGACACAAAGTTTCACTGCATCAGGGAGCTAGTGAACAATGGTGAAATGAGCCAGAACACCGTAATATAGAGCAAAGCTGGTAAACATTGGACCAAGCCATTTAAGCAGAAAAAGTTTTAAAGGAGAAAGCTGTTTAGGTGGCAGACTGAGAATCCCAAAGAAGAATTATGAAAGAATGCCATTAACTCAAGATTATAAAGGTCAGCTTCCATTTTATCTCTGTGTTTATTGTATCAGCCACAAAATGTGAAATAGCCACTATTGTGTCAGTTGTCCAGCCCATTTTATTTTGAAGACAAAGAGGTTGGGACAAAAAGGAAGGAGAATTGTTTTCATCCACAGAATGGGTGAGAGCTTTCATCCTTTTATTGAAGAACAAAGTCATTTTGTTTTATGTGAAGACATGTGGTCCCCACAAGTTTCTTTTGAATTGCAATTGCAAAATGTATTAAGGTCAAGTGTCTTGTTGATATGGATGCGATGCGATCGCAATCGCAAATCGCAATCGCAATCGCACATATGTTCTATCGCAACATTTGTTATGTCCTCCGACCATGTGTTATCGCAAGTTGTTTTCCGCCGATGCGATTGGAGAAATCGCTCAATCGCAATCGGAAGTTATTTCTTTGACCCGTTTGCATTGTGGAATTCCGGACCTGATAGAGTTATATGGCGGACTTGATATGGTTTTCGCGTTACAATTTCTCCCCGTACAAAAATAGTTTTGGCGAACCCGATATGGAGTTATAGGGCCAATTGAATATTTCATTGCGCGTAAAAATGGGTCTGTGATGTCAGCCCATTTGTGACTAGAAAATCTCCGATGTGATTTGGTTGATAAATTCTTTGAAGTCTGGCGGGCGGAGGTTTGAAAAAGTTTTTATGTTAAAGTTTTTAATGTTTTGTTATATGTGTTGCATATAGCGCAGCAGAGTTTTTATTATAAATTCTTTTGTTATAAAGGTTATGTTATAACATTTTAATGTTTTAACATATGCGCCTTTTTTTTGTGCACCCGAGAGCCTTTTTAAAATAGATTTCTTTTATATAGTTTTTATATTAGTTTTTTATATGCTGCGCCATATAAAAGGAAATCCTGAAGGCTATTTTAATTTAATTGTTTTGTAAAAGGAACATCAGTGTGTATTAGAATTTATACACAGCAGTGTATGAACAGAGAGACAGAGTGTTTGTTTTTCAGAGAAACAGAGAGTTTTTTTAGCACTGCGTTTTGAAGCAGTCTAAGTATTTTGTAATCCCTCTATTGAGGAAGTATTGTAACATTTTTTTTAAATGAATAGAATTTTTTTACAGTGTTGAAACTCTGTCTCCAGCAAGAAATTTTTTTTATTTCTCTATGTTAGAAGGAGAGCATTATTCTCTCCATATTGTTCTGCAATTCTCAGAAATTCCAACAAATGTCACTTGCTCTTTCCTGTAAAGAAACTATTATTTGGTAAAATTGTAAATGATAATGAGAATAGACGCTTACTGATTCCGCTGACTGTTGATAAATGATAGCCGAAAGGCCATTGGAACAACATCTTCTTCGTTGTTATGGCCAACTGTAGTAGACAGCCGAAGATTGAAGATTGTACCTGTCACCATGTATAACCTTATCACCTGTGTGCAGATAAAGCTCCTTTATTTACTATGAATAAACGATGCAAAATGTCTTACAGATAAAGCTACTATGCGTAGAAGCAACGCCGGAACAAAATTCACATCCTATTGGATCGGCTGATGTTGAGACTGCAAGAAGAGACTTCAAGAAGAAACAGAAGCAGTTCTGAGGAGAAGAAGAAACTGTAAGGGCCACAAGGCTCTGTTACTTAATGTGTACCTAAACACCACGGCAACAACATGCATTTGTTGCTCAATTTTTCCAGAAGCAGGAGTCGATTAGCCGCTTCATTGCACTGAGTATTGGTTTTCAGTACTGAATAGAAATCATTTTTAGAAAGCAGCTGGTAGTCTGAGATTTCTCAAGAACCAGAGTGAAACCTCGCATGCGGTACTAGATCCTATTCTTTTGCAAATGATGAGAGTAATTGGGTACCTAAGCCCATGACACATCCTTGTTGCATGACTATATAGGTGGCAGTTAAAAAGCCACTCACCTGGCAGAGCAAGAGAGCAATCTTTGGTGTATGTACTTAATCTGTAAACATAACATCATAATATAAAATTTCAAGAGCTAATGCTAACATTAGTTTGAAAGTATTTAAATAGATCCACATTTATCCTAAGTATAAGGACATCTTGCCTTGATATGAGGCCAAATAAGACCTCTAAAATGCTTATTGGTTGAAACTACGGTTGAACTAAGTTTATTGGATGACGAAATGAAAAAAAAATTCAAACATAGCTTTAAATTGGTTTGTTCACCTTTGGTTTCAGCCGAAAGTAATGCTAGGGACTAATTTTCAATTACTATAGTCCCTGCCCTAGCCGCAGGTGGCAAGGACTAATAAGAATTCCATATTCATGCATCAAGAAAAAAATTCATGCCTATAGAATAAGGCTAATTCTAAATTGTAGTAATGTGTGAACTTTATTAATCTTTATCTTTTGATTTTTTTCTTACAACTTATATAACTGGTAAAGGAGAGGATGGAATTAGTAAATGGATTTAATCCACACAAAAAAAAGTAATCTTAATCTTAAGGGGAATTAATAACAAACTTCATTCTATGACCTAAGGGAGTCTAAGGAAGTTAAAGTTAAGTATTTATTGGAAAATGTTTGATGTTGATTTTTAAACATCATAATCAAACATGGATTTCAATTAAAACATAAATTTCGAAATATGTTTATAATAACAATAACAATTAGGAGGAATCTAAGCATGCCTCCTAAGCATTTCTAATCTACTTTTACATGCTAAAATTGAGCCTAATAGGGTGTCTATTGGAAATTTTATGGGTGGTTTAAGAAAAAGATAAATTAGCATAAAAATACATAAAGAAAGGATAGAATCAAGGAATATTTATAGGAAATATTATCTTAAGTGAAATATTTTTTAGATTCACAGGCGGAAGATCTTTCTCTTATGTATCATGTATTGCGTGAGACATGGAAACATGAATAAGTAGGGATATTTCATTTAAGTTATAATTCATTTTTTTTCAAAAGGGGTAATACAACTATAAGAATGGGACATTAACACTTAGCCAATGCACATCAATATTTATAAAATAATGATTAACTTATCTAGCTACAAGAAAAACTACAAATTATGAAATAGGGAATAATACATGGATCTTAATTGTAGTGCCCAACATGTTACCTATATATGTTAATAAATATGAATGAATTGAACAAGGAAGCCACTAACAATTTCACTTGCATACAGATTCAAGTGAGTTCCCTAACTTTCCATTCATGAGATGTTATTTTTATTTAGTTTTGTTTTCTATGTCATTAACATTTAAAGTAATTAAGGGAAATAAATCCCCAAAAATTGATTGTGCTATTCCTTTTTCAATCATGGAAAATTTATGTAGTTCAGCTAATCCACAAGGTTATGGTTACTAAGTAGAGGCATTGAAACATTTGTGCAACCTTTATTTAACTGTGAATCCACAAAGTAGACCACCAAATTCATAGTATGTGTGCAGATCCTCAACATAGATAAGGGACATTATATATAATGAACACTAACGTTAGAGTTGTACAAAAGCCTTTTTAAATCTATTTCAAAATGTAATCCATCTAGGAAACATTTTAGTTTATATATAATTTGGTACCAACATGAGAAAATACTAGGGGAACTCAATCATGTCTAAAATATAATATATGTTGGAATCAACTACCTTACTTTGAAAAAACATGTAAATTTTCTAGTGTTTATGGGAAGCTATAATTATAAGTATTTGAATAACATCCACAAACCAAAAAAATTGTCTAATCCACTTTCACATATTAAAGGAGAAGTGTTGATATGTAAAGTGTTAGAATTTGTAAAATATCAAGCTTACACACATTCTATTTTTGTTGGCATATATGGCGAATTTTATTATAAAAAAATCTTAAATATATGGGGAAATATGTTCATATAAATATACAAGGTGAATGAGCTATTTATACTAATTTTTTTTATGAATGGTAGAAAGTAAGCTTTGGAGAACATGTGGTGGACCATAAGTATGGATAAAGTTATAAACCCAAAAAATTAGTCTTGTAGACAAAAAAACTATAATTTAGCAAGATTTCATGCCAAAGAAACAACCCCTGTACTTGGTAGTTAAATGTAAAACAATACCTTCAAAAGATAGCCAGTAAGATACTCAGCACTAGAGGAATAACCAAAAGTAGAAATTTTACAACCTTAAAAATCAAGGATGAATAAGTAAGTAAAAATCATCACAGTTGTCCTTGTTCAAATTAGCCAAGTTATTTCCCTATTTAAGATGGAATTAGGGAACCCTTTACACATGTCATAATCAATAGTTATGACGAAAATTAGTGAATAATGTTATTGCACTGAACATGTATTAAGGGTGCTCTCATAAATATGATATGCACTTCTAGTGCAATGGAAATGAATTATTCTAACTATTTAGTAACATGCATGCATTCTCACAAACATGAGCACTACTGAGACAGGGGGAGTTGTGTGAACCAGTAGTGTGATGTGTATACAATTTTTACCATTTTTTTTCTTCAATTACTAAGTCACACATATGTTAGAAAAAATTCATTAACCATCATAGCATGTGCATCATATAAACATAACTGACAATGATAAGCAACTACAAAAAATCATGAACATCACATTAATCACACATGAGACACTAGATTCCTTGAGGAAACTCTTCTGGGAGAAAAACCACCCTTGTTTTTGTTGCTATGCTATGGATTTATATTAGTCAAGCATTTGGTCTTTTACATAGCTTGCTGACTCCCATTAGCATGGAGACTCGACCTCCTATACAAAATCTAAACACCCATCAGCTAGGAGACTCGATACTATTGATGAGCTCATAAGACTCTATTCTCAAAGGATCTATGGACTAGCATCCACTAAATGCCACCAAGATCAAGAATCCTTTACCAACTACCATTGGAATTTCCAACCACCATTGGATGATAAAATATTCCCTCCACTAAAGCTTCACTATCCCTGCTCCTCTCCCATGAAGTCACTTCTACTCTACCACTATGTGGATCTCCTTTCATGTATTTTCAAATTGGATCCCATGACACTATATTCAAAAAGAAATAAGCTTTGCATACATGCTTTCATGATCCAGGTGGATATTGGTATCCACCCTCCTATTCCACTTAGGGCCCCATCATTGTCTTTTTCAGTTTTTCATTTTCCTTAATTGTAGCACAACTTACTATTTTTAGCATTTTTCCGGGTCGTGTACTTTTGGATCCATTTTGAGTCCCTAAACAACGTTTTTTGGAAAAAATAGGAGCAATATGGAAGTTCCTTTGATTTTTCTCACATCAAAAGTTACATTCCTCTTATATATATTTCTAACGAGGTATTGTGCTCGTCAAACGCAGATCGTATGCCAAAGTTGCATCCCTGGGAAGATTGATGTACCAATTTACCCAAACAAGGCCCATAGTTTTGGAGCTTCATCTCATAGGGTTAGGTTTTTGGATGTTTAGGGTTTTCCATTATTTCTCAATAATAAATAGGCCCTTGAGCCTCATTGTAACACAGTTCAGAGGCCTGTAGCCGCTGCATCCTTCTAAGAGATAAGCTACCGGCGCCCTAGCTAATTTATTTCCATTTAGTCTATAAGCCTATTTTAGTTATTTCTTATTAATGAAATGAATTTTTATTTCTATTGCATCTCTTTTTTTATGTGTATTTCTGTATTGCATATTGTTCCTACATAAATACAGATTAGTGGTATTAGATCAGTGTGCTATTTCACGATCCTTCTTTGTATGACCCCAACAAGGTCAAGGTATAAGGAATTAGGGTTCGATATGGTTGAACATTTGCAAGATCAACCTCTGAAACCCCGAAGGCCGCCTATGGGGGAATAAAATAAATATGAGGGAGCAGGTGATCCTATCAAAATATTGCTCGAGGAGGCCCTCGAAGAATAGGGGAACGCGATGATGGATAACTTTGCCTAGATCCTTCAACGACTGCCCACCGATGGCGCATCTACATCCAGCAGTCACTCTAGAGGTGGCACTCCTTTTAAAGTACAAGTAAACTTTGACATTCCCATATTTGAGGGCCAAATAGATGAAGATGTCGTAGATATATGGTTGAATCTATTAGAAGGATATTTCTTGGTTAATGACTTTTCTGACCAGGAGAAGATTATTTTTTCACTCCTCAAAGTTGTCCCCCATATCAAGGATAGGTTTGAAACCTACTGTAAGAAAAATGACAAAGAGGAACCCTCTCTGTTCTTGGCTATACTGGCTTGGAATTCTTTCTGAGATGCCATCAATGAACAATATTATCTTGTGGGGAGCTATGAGGACAATTGCATATAATGGACTACATTGTGGCAACAAACGGATAAAGATGTGCATGAGCTAATGAATCTGTTCCATTCACTGTGCACAAATTTGGGTATCCAAGATTCAGAGAAACATTTGGCGCTAAAGTACCACAGTTTTCTGCACATATACATTCAGGAGGAAATGGTGTTCCTCGACATCTCCTCTCTTGGTATGGCATATTGGTATGCTATCAATATTGAGTAGAAATTCAAACATAAGAAGCAGGACTTTGGATTTGTGAATCAAAAGCAAAGGAAAGGTTCCCCCAAACTGTAGAACAAAGCACAAAGCCGATGCATGGCGGCCCAAAACAACCTACCAAAGACACAAGCAAAGAAGAACACCACGAAGCTGAAGAGAGAAATGAGGAAGTGTTTTGAGTTCCGTAAGAGCTCCACTCACAGCACAAGTGAGTGTCGGGCCAAGTAGTCACTGGTGGCCGAGATGAAGGCTTCTGAATTAGATGCATGCTCCGAATGTAGAGCCCAATGCCACCGTTGCAACCACAACGATCTAGAAGGAGGAACCCGAAGATCCATAGGAAGAGGAGCATCTCTTCCACTCCCAGATGTGGGTAAAGGGTTCCCCGCTACAGTTCATTGTCAAGAGTGGGAGACAAAAGAACCTCATTTCAGTATAGGTCATGAAGCGGTTGGGCTTACCGACCACAGCACACCCACAACCTTACACTATCAGGTGGCTTCACCAAGGACGAGATCTCCATGTTAGCCAATAGTGCCACCTTCCCTACAACATCCATCCCTTCATAGATGAGGTATTATGTGACATTGCTCCTCTTTATGTTTTTGATGTCTTATTAGGCCAACCCTACTTTTGGAAGCGGCATGCTATTTATGAGTCCCAGCCTTACACTGTTATTGTTACTTTGGGCAATAAGTTGTAAAAGATACCAGATGTACCACCACATGCCACTATCTCTTTTGTTGTTGCAAATCAATGCAGTAAGCTCATTTCCAAATCGGGGAATTTTTTTTCCTTATGATTCACCCTCAGAGCAATAAGAATAGTGTGGCCATGACCTACAGACAGGCATGACAACAAAATATGAACAAGGTCGTGGAGGACTACGGGGACATCTTCACCTCACCCACAGGGGTGCCTCGACACTATCAGGTCAGGCACCCCATTGATCTAACCCCAGGTTCGCTACTTCCCAATGGACCGATTTATCGACGCTCTGTTTTGGAGAATGATGAAATCAAGAGGTAGATTCAAGAGCTACAACAGAAAGGTCACATTCGACTGAGTTCATCAACCTGTGGGAGCCCGATCATGTTGGTGAAGAATAAGGATGGGACTTGGATAATCTATATTTACTATCAGGGGTTGAATAAGATCATTGTCTGTAATAGGTACCCGATCCCACAGATTGATGACCTTTTGGACCAACTCAAAGGGGCGAAATATTTCATAAAGATCGAATTGAAGTCTGGGTATCACTAGGTACCAATCGAACCATCCGATGTGTGGAAGACTGCCTTCAAAGCCAAGGAGGCATTTTCAAATGGTTGGTCATGCCTTTTGGGTTGAGGAATCCTCCTGCAACCTTCATGAGGCTGATGGATGACTTCTTGTGGCCATTCACCAACTCATTTGTAGTATTGTACTTCGATGATATCCTGATCTTCAGCCAAACTTGAAAAGAGTACCTCCACCACATCTGAGAGGTGCGAGAACTCAAGTTGTGTGCCAATTTGGAGAAGCGTACTTTTGGCATGATCGAGGTTCAGTATCTAGGATAAGTTATTTATGAGTGGGGGGTGAATTTGGATTGAACCGAAATACAAGTCATTCAGGATTGGCGAGTCCCAACCACTCTAGCAGAGCTTCGTAGCTTTCTGGTTCTTTCTAATTTCTACCACAGGTTGTGTTGGGATTATCTCATATCACTTGGCCCTTGAGTCAAGTCACCAAGGGAGGAGCGAAAGAAAAATTCTTTTGGTCGAAATCTCAACAAAAAGTGTTTGTAGAATTGAAACATCATCTGTGCTCTGCCCCAGTCCTCACATTACCAGACTTTCAACAACCATTTGAGATAAAAACACATGCCTCTGACTATGATATTGGGGAAGTTATTATTCAACAAGGGCACCCAATGGAATATCACAGTGAGACATTTTCCAACACAATCCGCAAGTATCCCACTTATGACAAAGAAATGTATTCCATTGTGTAGGCTTGCCGACAATGAAAGCATTACATTTTGGGAAGGAAACGGTCATCCACAGAGACCACCGACCCCTGCACTTCATACAGACAGAAGGGAAGTTGCAGAACGATCTCCATGAGAAGTGGTCCACATATCTGCAACAATTTCATTTGAACATTAAGTACAGGAAGTGAAACACCAATAATGTTGCAGACCACCTTAGCCGACCACCGATCGTGATGCTAACCACCGTTCTCAACTCTTGTGGGCACGAGACTTCTGATTGGTCGCTTCTCTACAAGAGTGATCCATAATTCAGCCACACATACAAGACACTCTTGGAGGGTACACAAGTTCCAAATTTTCACCTCCAGGATGCACTGTTATGTCACCTAGGACACCTTTGTATTCCTTCAAGTGAGTGTGCCAAGATGATTTGGAAAGCACACTACAGTCAGGTTGCTGGCCATTTCGAGGTTGAGAAAATAGTGGAAGTACTACATAAGTATTTATCGAACGAACGATACAGAAGATGTTGAGAGAGTACAATAGATCTTTGCTACTTGCTTGCGTTGTTCCAAACCGACCATCGAGAAGCAAGGCCTACTGTGCTCTGCACACCTACCCAACGTGACCTTGGGGATCCCATGTCATGGATTACATGTTAGGCCTTCCTTCTAATAAGCATGGAAATGACTATGTTTTTGTGGTCGTCGGAAGATTTTTGAAGATGGCCATTATGGCAGCCTGTAAGAAGAATTTCACAGCAGAATCCACTGCTAAAATCTTCTTTGATTAAGTGTGGGTACACTTTGGGATCCCACAGTATATCATCTCATATCGGAACATCAGGTTCCTCAACACATTTTTGTCCAGCCTTTGGTCAATGTTGGACACCAAGCTCACCAAGTCCATAGCTTTCAATCCTAAAAGTGATGGCCAGACAGAGATCATCAATAGGATGATCTTACACATTTTGTGCATCGTTCAGGCACTTGCCTTGAACATGGTACGAGGCCTTCCCTATGCTTCGGTTATGGCAAGACTCTCCACAACTCCAAATGGCCACAACTCAGCCAGAAACAACCCGTTAGGTGGGCTTGGGATTCTAGCCACTATGTCCCATTGACGTAGCCATGCCATTTCGACTACTCGATCGATTAAGCTCATGTATAGTACAAAGTTTGAAGCTAACGAGGTGAACAACTTCATTGAGCGCATTTAGCACATCTGCCAACAGGGTCATGACATAATGGAAAAATCCAAAGCTAAGTACAAGTAGCGACATGATTAGCATTGGGTGCCACACAAATTCTAGGTAGGGGACAAAGTGTGGCTACATTTTCATAAGGAGCGCCTCACTAGACCCCACCACAAGCTTCGCCCGCTCCGATATGGACCATACACCATCACCAAGGATGTAGGGAACAATGCCTTTGAGCTTAGTATTCCACCATTCCTCAGTTTTCACCTAATTTTCAATGTGGACCACCTTTGGCCCTACTTCTGTTGGGGTTCCCATGTTTTGGCCAGGTTGGCAAGACCAAAAGATGAGACAACATCAGAACCACTTTCAGACCTCAGGATCTAGCCCTCCTAGGTCCAGAGAGGGATCTCTCTATAATAGCCAAAGTATATGTCTTTAAGGCTCAAAAGTTAAGATTTTAGGCTAGTTATAGGCATAAGGTTTGTTTGTTTGATTATTTGAGGTTTGGTTGATGGGAATCAGGAAAGGAAGGTCCAATATAAGACAAGGATGAGCATAGAGGGGATTATGCTAAGACAGATAACTTAGAGAACATCAAGACCATTGGGAAATGGAGTCAAGAAAGGATTTATTTGTGTTCAATATGCAAGCTTTCAATTGGGCTAGTCATCTAGAGAATTTGGATCTTAATGGATGAGGGGTGAAATGGAACATTAAGGACTAAAAATGAAAGGAGGAGAACCATCCAATTTTGTCTATAGATTAGGTTAGAGGTCATTTAACTCCAGATCTGCTTGGACAAAATCAGAGGTAGTACGAGGGATCTTAGAAAGGCTTATTTGAGATGGAAAGATCCTAGTGAGGCAAAGACAGGTTTCTCGTCCTCCCAGTGTTCTCAACTCATCCAACTAAATCCTAACAAGAACATCTAAACATAGATCTCATTAATTCATACATCAGAGAGTAGGAAATGACATCCACTACACTGGTTAAATCATTTGAAATCAATATTCAGACACACATATAAGCAGAAAACATAAAAGGCTGGGAGAGCAACAACATAAGGTACCTAACAAGGGTAAATCTTATGCCAAACTTCTGATTCGAGCCTGAAGAGATGGAATGAAATGAAATAAAACACAGAGATATGAAAAAATCACTAGCTGCTTTAGATCAGGATCCAAAGAAACGTGCTTGTCATATTAAAAACAATACCAATCAGGTACAACATTGCCCACAGCTTGAACATTCAGTCTGAATACATCAAATCTCAACCTATCTGACAATATTACATAGAGAACTTGTCTTAAGAGGAAAGTTCTTGCATTTCTCTTATATCTCATCAACAACCTTTACAATTTTTCCCTCTGTGTTTTATAGTAGAAAATGAACAGAAGATCGACTGAGGGGGTAGGTGAACACTAACTATAACATTAAACACACAAAAGAACGTAGGGCCGGAACCCATTCTGTTTGACTGCTGAGTGCTTAATCTCTTTCATCTCTTTATGCAGGAGTGATCTTCTCTGGATATGACTTTGACATATTTCAGCTGTGTTGTTGTACTTGTGGTGAAAAAACAAAGGCAAATGAACCAGTGAGTGGTCTGCTACATAAATGTTCTAATTGCTTTGAACTGCTGTTAGGGTGGAAAATCCTTCAGGGACAATGCGCATAATAAAAATTGTATGGGCGCCCTGTACTTGATGAAGAAACATTCTGCTGACGAATAAACCCTGGTGTTACCTTTTTCTCATGCTCAAGATCGTTTGATCGATCCTCGGGGTCTTCAACCTTGTGCTTTGCCTCTTGAAACGTTGATTCAAGGCTTAAGATCTTCACTGACGTGCTCTAATCTCTTTCTTGCATTAAACACTTTGCCGCTCCATCTCTGTCTCTGTCCGTGCATTTTGAGCTTTCATGGCGCCAGAGGGTTTTCCACAGAGTTTAAACCCTGTTTATTTTAATGAACGTCCAGTCTTTTACCTTCCCGGGTCCTTGTTTATAAATTTAGCTGCTGTAACTGATCTTCTTTGGATTTCTTTGTCCTTGTAGCAGAGATGTGCATCATGGCGGCCATTCTTCTTTTAAATAATCCTGCAAAACGAAAGCTGGTTACGCCAAAAGACATGGGGATGACGGACACGATGGGGATGATGGGAATGACTGTACAGAACCATGCCATGGTGGAATAATGGTGAATTATGGTGGAAGGATGCAGCGCGAAGTGGAAATTGAGATAGATGGCGGACTGCAACAATAGACATTTTAAAACCAAATAACCTTAAAAATCCCGACTTTGAATGTTATATGCAACAGAACGAATGGGTGTATGATGGGCACACGTGGAGGTGACGTGGCGGGACCGGGAGCAATGGAATAGTCAACGATGGGTGGACGAACCTGGACCGTCAATCGTGGCGGAGATCGACAGCGGAGGACGACGTACGGCGGGCCATAACATGGGTTATCGCGTGTGCAACTACATTAATCATCGTGCACCTTGGACGGGCGATAGCCGTCGGATGGGCCACTCCAGATTGGACGGTCTATGACAATTTTGCTGGGCATCCGTGTCTGGACAAAAACGCGCGATGGATGACTTTAATGAGCGGGGGTAGCGGTTTTGGGAACGTACAGGAGGAAAGGTGTCGGATGGCGAATGGAATCGTTGGGCGCTCGGGGAAAACCACCTACCGTGCATAATCGGTGCGAAATAAACTAGGATGTTTCCGAACAGTACGCAGGGGGGGGACCACCGTGGCGGGAGAATTCCACACCGTCAGATCTACATAGATCAATGGTGGAAAACGCGCCCGAAATGGATTAACTGCGGACCGTTAGATCTGGCTGGCAAACGAACGGTGGAGATGCGGCGACGGGTGATGAACAAGGAAAACGATGGAGGCCGTGGGGGTGGCGATCGCCGTCCATTCCGCAAGGATCGACGGCTGCAATCGTGCCCGATGAAACACTGGGGCAAGCACCCTTGGGCTAGCGCTTCGGTCACGGCGCGGGTTATATGGAGAGAAAGGAGCGCGGGGCTGTCAGAAAAGGGACTAAGCCTATTATAAGGTCCAAAGTGGGTTTTTCAAGCCTTTTAAATGAATTTTGAAGCCTTATAAGGGTGAAGATAGGGAGATAGAGAGGAAATCTGGGGAAAACAAAGGGTGTAGGGATTTTTAGAGGGGATCTAGGGGGTGAATAGGGAAAATAAAAGGGGAAAGAAGGGACTTGGTCAAAGGGGAAAGGAGGCAAAAATGTGGAGTTGGCAGGGAATAAGGGGTAGCAGTAGGCCCTTTGGGGAAGGAACCAGCAAAGGGGACTTGTATAAGGCAAAGCACAGAGAGACTTCAAGGATGATGTGTCTTCAGGGGAGATGCATTCCTTGAAGGTTTCCAAAATGATATAGCCCCCAGCTTGCTTGTCAAGAATTTCATATGGGGGCTAACACTTCCCATCTCTACTAGACACCTCTAACATTGGAGAACAACTCACACCAACATAATTAATCACAGACTGCATGGTACATTCCACCACAGGTCGTATCATGGACATGCAAATCAAGAACCCTCACTAGCAGAAGATCCAACTGTGTTGAGTTATCAAAGCTGGCTAACTCCTGCACCAAGGTAAATGGTTCACCAGGGACCAAGTTCAAGAGAAGTTTCCTCATCTCATGGAGGAAATCACCTAAATGGGGACTATTGCTTCCTAAGGGGGGTGGAATGATCTAAGTGGATATTGGTGGCCACCCTCCTATTCCACTTAGGGACCCACCATTTCTTTTTTCATTTTTTTTCAGTTTCCTTAATTGTAGCACAACTTACTATTTTTATTAGTTTTTTCGGGTCCTAAACTTCCAGAGCTGTTTTGAGGCCCTAAATGACGTCTTTTGGAAAACCAGGGAGCAATAATGAATTTATTTTGATGTTTCTCACATCAAAATTTTTATTCCTCGGATAGATCTTTCTAACAAGGTATTGTGCACGTCAAACGGAGATCGTATGCCAAAGTTGCGTCCCCGGGGAGATTGATGTACCAATTTACCCAAACAATGTCTATAGTTTTGGCACTTCATCTCCTAGGGTTATTTTTTTGGATGTTTATGTTTTTCCATTGTTTCTCAATAATAAATAGGACCCGAGCCTCATTTTAACATAGTTTAGAGGCATGTAGCCGCCACATCTCTTCTTAGAGATAAGCTACCATTTCCCTAGCTAGTTTATTTCCATTCTATCTGTAAGCCTATTTCAGTTATTTTTTATTAATGAAATGAAGTTTATTTCTACTACATCTCTATTTTTATGTTTATTTCTGTATTTCATTGTGTTCTTGCATAAATCCGGATTATCTCAGCAACAAGACATCATCATAAAGTCTAAAATAAACAAGTAAAAGTGTGGCCACATTAAAAACTATAGCAACATGTATCAAACTCTCATATCAGAATGTAATTATTGAATACTACAATTAGAAACATACAACACTAAGGATATGCATCAAATGTAATAGAAAATCTGGTAAAACAAAGTGTGAAAGTATCACAAACATATACTCTGGCAGCATACAAGAATCTCCAACTCAAACTCTACACCAAAAGCATCAATTTTGATCTATTTTGTAGCATGCTTCATATCTGCAGATTGTTTAGTCATTAACACTCTTGGACTAAAGCATCTATGTTCTCCAAAAAATATGAAGCATAATATCACTGTTCATCCTTCTCTCCACACATAAACTCAACATCTAGCTCAATCAACCATCACATAGCTTTATGATCAAGTATATAAAACATGTAGGGAGAACTTGAGCTTGGCACTAGGATAAAAGGTGCACAAATTGAACCAAATCAATCCACTAACACCTCAACTTGTGCACTAAATTAATTCACATCATGAGAGGAATTTTTCATACCATTTTATACCTTTTTCACTTTTTTTTGAAGCCTCTAGGAATTTCCAAGATAATTTGCTTCCGAACAGCTCGAGGAATTTGAAGGAAATCTTGTGAAATCTCAAAATCGATCCCATAACAATGTCTACATGTGACTGATCCTATAAGTACTCCCACGGGATTGTATGTTAGCTTCCAACCACTCCCATAGGATTATATGCATGTGACTATGACTAAAACTGAGGGAAAACATCATTTCTTCAACTCATAACCTTTGTCACCAGTTATATCCTCTTTTCCAACATTTGTGATAGCTTCTAGAAGTTTGACATGGAATCTATCACATCTGCAAGTATATTAAAAATTTCCTCCCAAGTGTCACTTCCAAGTTTACCTAGAAGGGCCAATAAACAAGGTTGAAAAGTATGCCAACAAGTCCTCCAATATCCATTGGACCTCTGAAAAAAATACCCTGCATCTGAACAAACTTGCAAACCTATATAGAACCTATGCAACATCAACATCATCATCATGAAGCCATCATATTGCAACAATTAATCTCCATGAAGCTTAAGCATGAAGACCAAGATTAAGACCTTGTTGAAAACTCAACTAGTTTGTCATCAACCATCACCATCACATGTAGATATGATCATCATTCACTAATTCCATCTATGATACCGCGACATAAAGTGTGTTATCATGACTAGGATCAATCATCAATTCTAACACATACTAATACACACCATGGTCCATCAATATTCATCATCATGAGGTTGACATAAGTTCATGACCTCAAGGTTTGACATCAATGAGGAAAAAACCATCTTACTATCAATACACCAATGCCAACCAATAGGACCACCAAGTCAAAAATCCATCACACATGCATATGAAAAGTATGACCATGACCATGACAATGACCATGACCTTATTGACATAAATTCCAACACAACAATGCCAAAAAAATCCCCCTTTGACATTGATGTCAACCTAAAAAACATGTGAGGTTGATATCCATACACTATCCAAAATTGAAACTGCACTCAATCCATTCAAATTCTCTCCCCCTTTGACAACAATGGAAAAGGGTCAACTGCATACGAATAGGCAACAAGAAAAGAAGCAAAATTATTGGAGTAATACAACTCTATATGGATGAAATATAATCTATCAAAAATCATCCATGCCTCCAATCATCATCCTCTATCACTCCACATATCGGAAGCAACAAGTAAAAAATATATCCAAGCAACATTCACATCAACATATCAACTAACAACTACTAGAAGCAAGTACCATATGCCAGCATAAGGAAACCATAAGTAACATCATCATAATATGCAGTAACATTATCACAATAGAAACAATGAGAAACATGAAGTAGATGCATAAATACAAGAATAAGCATCAAACCATCACTCCTCCTCATAGCAACATCATAAAATGCATTATCATATGATGCAACAACATCCACATGAGGCAACCACACACAATCTCCCCCAAAACTTCATAGAAAAAACTACAAAAAATATCTCATCATGAGGCCAAGAACCCCACTATCATAGCATATTCTAAGTCATAACATAAGCATCCCCAAGCAGATAACAATGAAAACAATGTATGGATGAAACAATAAGAGAAAATAGTGCTCCCCCGGAACACATGCCATCTCAAAGTCGTAGAGCTACCAATTGTTGGGATGAAATGACCACTTCCGCTCCAAATAATGAATCCTTTGGAAAATAGAAGCACCATATGGACCAAGAATCCACATGACCATGACTCAAGTGACATATACATTGATTAATGCATGATTTTATCAGCGACATAAAACCTCATATATGACCCTCTTATGACCACAACATGACATCATGACTCATGACTAAATTACCTAAAAGATAGTATAATACAAGTACATGGCACTATGAGAATTATCATGAATACAAAAATAAAATACATGCTGCTATGATCATCTCTATGGACCAATGAATCAACAAAATAATACATCATGACTATTACATCATCATTAGCCCATACATGTCGCTGCAAAATGACTCCATAAGACTCCTCCAAAATATGTCTATCATCAACATGACTCAACACACTATTGACTGGACCCAATACAAAAGTGAAATGATGAAACATCGGTAAATACTTGGTTGTAATAAATTGTATATAACAGCATATACATGGCTGGTCCATTTCACAAGTCATATAAATACATCGTGGATTCATGATCATAATCTATGCATGGCTACACATATTTTCAACCAACTGGTAGTGGAAACCAAAAACATATATATTCGTGAAAATGTGCTCTTATTTCTAATCATGAAAGACATATAAAGGAAAGGAAAGGAATGAAAAAATACAAGATAAATTATGAATCGAAATACCATGCATAGCTCCCCCTGAGCTCAATATACCTTCAATAGACAGGTTGATCTCGTGGATGTGAATGTGCATGAGGCCAAAAAGAAATCATAATATGTTGTTGCAAAATTCATTACACATTTCCTTTGAGGTTATGCATGTCTCATAAATTTTATAGTTCTCTATAAGTATGCATGAAATAACCATGGATTGCAGGTGGGAATGCTCTTCACTACTTGAAGAGATGATGCTCCTTCTTTCTCCATATTGTCTTTGGATGATTCTTATCCTCCTTCAATTTCTTCCTCTCTTCCTTCAACTGCTTCTTCTCTTGCTTCACTAGTTTAGTATTACATCCTATTTGTTTTTGCTGCTTCTGACAGTTTTGGCTTGAGTAACGGGGTAGCAAACAATCTCTTTCCAGATGGCCAAATCTATGTAAAATATAGCACTCCACATGCCCAAGGTACGAAGTAAGAGGATAAAATCTCCTACTACTCATGCTAGATATAAACAGTGCATGAAATGTGTCTCTCCTCCAACTTTTAGACCTGCAATATATTTCCCTATGGTCAAACAAGTGACATGAGTAGTAATAACCATAAAAACCATAAGCATACATGTTAGCCGTTCTCCTTGGCTACTGATATTTCTAGAATCTTTGTTGATTTCATCTATACATTTTGCTCTAGAAATTTGATGCAACATGTCCAAACTTATGACAGTTGTTACATTCTACATTACGCACAAAAGGAACAAAAGGACTTTGATTCCCTTGAAACTTTACAAATCTATCACAATTATCTCTAAGAGAAAAATATATTATGAAAATAGGTTCTCCTTGGGATTTTATTCTCTGCTGTTGGATTTTCTTCTTGATTTGTTGTTGGTTCTTCTCGCATTTATGTTGCTGGTTATTTTGTTTCACTGTTGGATTTACTCCTTGTTTCCTTCTTTCTCACTTTTGCTGCTAGTATTGTTTGCTACAGGTTTCCTGGGATCTTCATTGATTTTTTTACATGCATGAAAACTATACTCACCATTTTGACATACAAAACCAGATTTATCCAATGGTGATCTTTGGATCTCAAGACAATTATGCAATGATAACGTGTTCTTCTCTATCTTTCATTTCTTTCTCAAGGAAGGAAATTCATCTTCTAATTTCTCAATATCTTTTTGTTTCTCTTGAAATTGTTTCCTCGTACCTTCCTCAACTTTTTCAAATTCTGCCAATTTAAATTTTAAGCTCACAATCTCCTCCTTAAGCTTGGCCTCCATATCATCACAGATCTACAATATTTTTTATTGATCCTTTCATGTAGTTGTTATTCTAGAAATATTAGATCTAATACTTTTAATACAATTCTCATCTTCAGCGTGTTCATCAACATGATCTAAATATGAATCCTCAAAATTGTAACCCAAAATAAAATCATTAACAATTATACCTTTGGATTACGGTAAAGGTAAATACGTCCGGCCAACAGTAGGGGATCTCCCCGGTAGAAAGTCCCAATTAGACTTTGAACCGTTTGGAGTAGGGATCCCGTCCGGGGTGTGGGTCCGGCTACCGCTTAAATGACTTTCTCTTCGGTCTCAAACAACCTGATTGAATCTGCAAACATACACTCATTCACATGATACATAATACATGACTGATGTATCAAACCAATATATTACACTGTGCGTAGCGAGGTAACAAACAGAATGCATACACCCAGGAAGTGTCGTTAGCAACACATCTATGGAGTAATGCGTGCAAGATAATCTGACCACCAAAGAAACAGTTCTTAATGGCAAGAATATCCCTTAACTTTCCGAAAGATATAACAAAATGCTAATAAAACAGTTCATTAACATTCATCATAAGAGTAAATAGTAAACTTGAGCATCATCAACACAATCACAGATAGCTATGGAGCATGAATGATACTATTAATAACACAGATTCATTAATCAAACGAATATTTTGAAACTGTACGCAGAATACACACAGTGTTGTCACAGCTAAACACATCATCCAATCAAAGGGGTTTTAACAAGTATTTGTATTACATATGTCAAGAGTATGATTCTTCAATTACAATGCAATATTGCTCTTCAGTCCACAAAAGAGAAGCCCCTAACTATGTGCCCCGCAGGGGTATTTATAGATTCAAGACACGCCCTTTAGGCTTTCCGACGCTTCAACTTCCCGACGGTTCAGCTTCCCTGCGACCTTTGCCGAACATACGACCTGCGACTTAGGTGCCGATGCGACCTGCGACCTGGGTGCCCGTGCGACCTGCGACCTGGGTGCCGGTGTGACCTGCGACCTAGGGACGGTCGCGACTTGCGCCTGAAAAGCTTAGCTATGGAGGTGGTTGTGTGATTGAGGTTTCTGGAACGTCAACTTTCTTGCCCTTGAGGAAATCTCGCCAAGTCTGGTAATCCGCTGCTATAGGGGCGACAAGAGGGGTTTCCTCTTTTATTCGATGCATACATTCTAGGGCATTAGGTATCAGAGTCTCCTTCTTCTGAGAGATCAGGATTGAGAGGGAGGCAAGCTTGGTATAGATTTGTACTGGAGTGACAAGCAACCGATTTAGGTTCTCTTGTGATGCCTCGAATTCTGGTGCGGCAGCAGCTTGTCTCACGGGTTGCAGAAAAGACTGAATTTCCTGCTCTACCTGCTCCCAATCTTTAGTTTCATCCAGTGCCCCTAATGACAGAATGTGATGAAGAGCGTTCATGGAGTCAATACCACTGATCAGGTGATTATATGCAGACATCACTTTGTCCAAATCTTTGGCCAGCTTGTCTTTGGACTGCATATTCATCCGAATTTGTACTTTGGCGTCTTGTGTATGACTCAAATCCTTCCTAGGCACATGTTCGGGAGCTTGCTGATACTGCGCTGTCCAGTTTATCATTTTGTCCAAAGCTACCGAGGCTTCCCTGAGCTGCTCATGCTTCTGTTTGGTTTCCTCTCGTGCCTCTGCCAACGGGGCCACTGTTTGTTTTAGGGTGAGCATTTCCTTATATACTTGCCTCATGGTCATTTCCAACACATCACACTCTTTCCTGACCTCCAGTGGGACCTCATTCACTTGGGCGGGCTTACTTTGGAGCTGTAGCATCTCACTTTCTAGTCTTGATTTCTCCTGCTCCGCTGCTTTTAGCCTGTTCTGTAGGGAAATAATCTCCCTGCTCATTCTAGTGACATTTTCCTCCGTGGCCACGGCAAAAGCGGTGCCTGTTGACGCTATCATTACAGGGTTAGTCCTTGTATCTGGGACTATGTCCTTTCCAGTGGCGACCGTAGATATGGCGGGATGGCTTTGCGCCAAGGATTTCCTTTTCTCTTGCCGTATTTTGAAGGAGAATTGGTCAAATGTCAATCTGGTCAGGTCGAAGACTTCTTCTTCTTGTTTCCCGGGAAAATCATCAACATTGAGGGTACTTTTCGCGCTACCTGGAGGAATTTCCAGGGGAGATATGTCGATGTCGTCTATTAGCTCGTCCTCCTCATCCTGCCTTTGACCCTTTTCTTTCTCCTTTTGCCGGCGCTCGGCCTCTGCCTTGTCGTGTTCCTCCTTCTTCCTGCGTTCGGTCTCTGCTTCTGCTTCCTTTTTAGCTTTTCTCTTTCGCTCTGCCGCGGCGGCTTGGTCTGCCTTCTTTTGATGATCGACTTTGTCAAGTTCTTCCTTAAGTGCTTGTTCTGCCGCCGCCTGTGCTTCCTTTTCCTGTCTTTCCTTTTCCTCAGCCTGTTTCCTCTTCCGCTCTGTCCTGGCATCTTTCTTACATTTCTCTTCATCCTCCTTCATTTTCTTTTCCTCTTCCTTCTTGGCTTGGGCTTCTGCTGCCCTTTGCTGATCCGAGGTGTCAGGCCCTGTACTGGTCCGTGTTCTCTTATCTTTGGAGGAAGAAGAGCCTCCTAGTTTATGGCTCCTATCTTCTAAATTCTGGTGATCCTCTTCTCCTCGGTCAGAGTCGACCCCCGGAGCTAGATGCCTGTCTGCGTTGTACCAGTTTCTTTTTTCGTCCTCTGCCGGGCGCTCGACATGCTGGTAACTCCATTTAAAATTGGCCCTTTTACAATGCTCGGGAACTATCCTAACTGGGTCATAAGTTCGACAATCCAGATTTCTAAAGTGGTAAACTTTTATCTCTTCCCCTTCACGCACTACTTCTCTGAAGTCCTTGACTGTATAAGCACCAATGGTGAGGGGTAGAGCGGGCCAAGGTTTCTTCTTCCCTTTGGAAAGGACATTGGAGAACCCTGAGGTCATCTGGAAACATACCTCCTGCATGAGCACCTTATCGGTGATAAACTTAGGCAGAGCATGTGGTGCTTTGAATGTGCCAAATACTCGGATGATTGTAAATTCGGCGAGTGGAAACCAGTGCGCCACCTGACCTAGTGTCTCCATTGCTCGCTAATACATGCAGGGGGTGTCTTGACCAAATAGTTTCCCGTAAAGGGCGGGAATGAATATATGAGAGATTTGCTCAATATCTGACTTGTACCTGGATTCCCAGAATACCTTGGTCTGCAAATGGATTGCCCGGGTCTGTTCGGAGTCCCAGTTATGTGGCCATCCCTCAACATGTAGCTAGGCACAGACAGCATCTAATAAATACGAAGCCATATAAAATTCTGACGGCTCTCCCTCATCTGGGGCTAAAGCTGAAGCCAAATTTGTGTGCATGGAGCCCATTAATATACCAACCCAATTGAACCGAGTGTCGTGTACTGTTACGTGTTCCATAATGGTTTCCCATGTTGCGTTGAAAGTGGTAGCGTCTGACCGTCCGTACACTCTGCACAGCATGGCGGCCACTAACTTATACACCTTCCTCAGACTGGCCACCGGGTACTCCTGGTCTTTCTTGATTTTAAATTTATCTGGTTCCGCCCACCATTTTCTGATTGTATCAACCATCGGTACTTCATTTGCAGAAAACCATCTCGGGGTAAAATTTACCTCTGGTTGGGGTAGCGAGTAGTAGACCTGCGCTTTTGAGCTCTCCAACGTTGCAAAATATTTACCTCCACTATCTCGGATTGCGAAATTCTTGGGATCCATCTTCTGTATGATCCAATCTAACATTTCTGGGCACGGAAATATGGCGGGATGTGCCCCTGCTAGGTGCAATTTGGATCTCTTGACCTTTAGGTATACTTCCCGGTCCGGGAGATCTTTTGGAAACTCATCTTCTGTTATGGCGAACTCGTGGTATACTTCATACCACCTAAGGCTGTCCCCCTTTGCGAAGGTGCAAAGGGTGTCTCTGTATATTGGTGGAGGAGATGTTTGTATGTCTGTGTCTGACTCTTCCTCCACCACCTGCCTACTTTTCTTTCGGGACACCCGGGGTGCCATGTTGCTAGAGTCGGAGAGGACCGGTATCGTGTCTGCTCCAAATTCACCTGTTGCATTCAGGAAAGAATCCCAGGATGAGAAAGACATGATTATAACGGCTAAATACAGTCTACGCATGCAGAGTTTAATTAACTGTTCTCTTGGGGTCGCAGGGTCGCTGATCTACGAAAGAACTCACATGCGACCTCGCGACCTTGCGACTAGGTCGCAGGGTCGCAGAGTCGCTAACAGAGGGTCGCGCGACCTTGCGACCTTGCGACCGGGTCGCTGGGTCGCAGGTCGCACTTGGGCCTGCCGGGGGGTTTCGAGCGCGCGCGGTTTTGCGGATAATCTCTCCCTAACGGGAAACATGCGCGGCTGGAAAGGGTTTAAACTGGAGATAGGACACATCCATGAGGATTTGGGCAAGACACAGGTGACCTTGGGGTTTATGAGAATCAAAACAAAAATAAAACTCAACTGGAAACCCTACCTCCTCACCAGCAAGAAATTAAGACCATGGGGTGGCTAGATTTTAGCAAGAAATGCTGGGGAAGGAAACACAGGGAGGAAATGGCAACTTACCCGGAAGAAAACGCGCCAGTCGACCTGTCAGAGCAATTCCACGATTTTCGCCGCGAGTCACAAATGCGACCTAGCGACCTGCCCTTATAAAAAGGAGTCGCACGTGCGAGCAATAAATGAGGTCGCAAGTTGATAGTTTGCGACCTCGCGACCTTAAGGTCGCTGGGTCGCAAGGTCGCTGAGTCGCTAATTCCCTAATTCCTTAATTTTGCGACCTTGCGACCTCGCGACCTTAAGGTCGCTGGGTCGCAAGGTCGCAAATTTCCTGACTTCCGACTCTTGCGACCTGGCGACCTGGCGACCTTAGGGTCGCAGAGTCGCATAGGTCGCATGGGTCGCAAATCATGGATTCGCGACTTAGCGACTTGCTCTTAAAAACTTTACTTAGCTTCTTCTTCTGGTTTCAAAGGGGCTCCAAAAAATTTAGAAGTGTGTGTTATTATCTTTTTTGTATTTTTTGGAGGGTGTTGTAGGGGCTACAACAAATGGCGATTCACTGGATGAATACAGAGTCTCTGCCGATGAAAGGTCGATGAGGGAGGAGGGAGGGGCCTAATACTAGCTTGTTCTTTTACCTCAGAGTTCACACCTTCCTTCCTTTGTCCCCTAGCATCGTTGCCTGGCCTTCTGGCTTATTGGGTGCAGATCAACCGAATTTTAATTCCTCGCGCTCCAGGACCGAGAGGGTCGGGGAAACCTTGGACAACTGCAGGGTCCGGTACAATTATTTCGTCCTCATGGTGTTGCTCCGCTGCCAGCAAACCTCTCGGCTCCGGCGGAGTCACTGCCTAAGGAGTCATGAACATTGCTCCGCTGCCAGCGAGCCTGGTCAGTACCCCGACGGAGTCGTTACATCACCTCTCTGCGCAGGAAGCCTTTCTCAATCCTTTACCCTTTATTTGTGTGCGATTGCACTTATTTGAGAATGTGCCTGTGTCACTTATTTAGATGGGCATATTTTGCCTGGGCGGATGAGGGATCCCGACTTATTTTGCTTGCAGAGAGGTTGCTCCTGGTCTCATATGAGGACTCGGGTTTTTCCCGGGTGACCTGCAATTCTCTTGAGTTAGCCCTGTTCCCTCGCGATCCGGTTGCTGCTATGCAAGACCTTCTCTGTCTGCACCTTTCGAAGCCGCTAGGTGGTTCCCTATGCTTGAAGACTCTAGTAAGGCCGTGTACTATCCTTAGGTGCCCATCACAAGCGAGTTTCGACTGCCCCGTGTTTTGCGGGAAGGGCCTTTCATCAGCATAGAACCTCTTCAAGGAGTGAGCCAGTTGCGGGCAGCTTAGACAAGGTTTTGTTTGTAGAGTTAGAGAAAGAGTTTTTTTTTTTTTTTTTTTTTTTAAAAGAACAAAATGCGACTTTTATGATATAGGGGGGAAAACAGCCCTTTGAGGGCTACTCAAGTAAAATAGTGTTTGAGGTCATGCCCGTTTACCGGGAGGACCTCGACTTTTCCTTCCAGAGTTTGCAATCGGAAAGTATGGGGACCCACCTTTTCTTTAACCTGAAAGGGACCTATCCATAGTGCTTGAAATTTGGCATGTTTTCCTTTCTCTTCGTGAGCTTTATCCCACTTTAGGACAAGATCTCCTACTTCAAATTTTTTATCTCCTGCAGACTTTTTATCGAACCATTTCTTGATTCGACTCTGGTGGATGGCGAATTTCTCCCGGGTTTTCTGCCTTTCCTCTTCTAATTTCAGCAGGGTGTCAATGCGGGTTTGCAAGGCGGGGCAAGGGGTACCATGACACTCTTGAGACAACTGCAGAGCAGGAAGAGACAAATTGGGCGGGAGGACAGCTTCTTTCCCATACACGAGAAAATATGGTGAGGTGCCTATTGAGGACTTGGGGGTGACGCGATCAGCCCAAAGTGCATTTTGGAGAGCATTATGCCAGTTGCGTTGGTGAGACAGAAGGGTCTTTTTAATGATGCGAATCAGATTTTTATTTGTTGATTCCGCTAGACCATTTCCTTGGGGATAGTACTTTGCAGAGTGTTTAAGAACAATGCCATTTTCCAAAGCAAAATCATATAATTTAAAAGATGAAAAATATGTTGCATTATCAAAAACCAAGGAAGTTGGAACGCCAAACCTGGTAATGATGGAATGAGTGACGAATTGCATTACCTCCTGATCATTGATTTGGCGTAACGGTACTGCTTCAACCCACCTGGTGAAATAATCAGTAGCCGTTAGAATGTACCTGTGTTTCTTAGACGAGTGGGGTAAAATCTCACCAATGACGTCTAGTCCCCATTGTTGAAAAGGTTCTTCTACTGCTACTGACGACAAAGGGGCAGCGGGACGCGCTTCTCGGCTTGCGAATTTCTGGCATTGAATGCACTTCCGAACATATGCGTGAGCATCTCTGAACAGAGTTGGCCAATAATAACCTGCTCGCATTATTTTATGAGCCGTAGTATCCCCGGAAAAATGACCTCCTGCTGGTCCATCATGCAGCTCGATTAAGATTTTCTGAGCTTCATCATATTCCAAGCAGCGTAACATGACCCCATCGGAATGTTTCCTGAAGAGCTTCCCTTGGATTAACTGGTAAGATGCAGCTTTGAGTCTGATTGCACGTTTCTGCCGGGCATTTAGAGCGGGGTCCAATGTACCATGTGCTAAATATTCTGAAATATCCGAGTACCAAGAAGGGTTTCTTATCTGAGGTACGACGTCGGTTTGGTACATATCAATTTCTTGTTCCCAATTATCTTCTTCAACCTGGTGGGAACTTGCGGCCTCTGCAGCCATTTGGCATAGACCTTGCCCTTTAACTGTGCGTGCTGGCTTAAACTCTAAGTCATACTCTTGCATACACGCAACCCAGTTCCCTCGTCTCTCGCCCAGCTCCTGTTGCATGAACAGTGAGCGAACAGCTGGGTGGGGGACGAAAACCGTGACATGATTTTTTAGGATGTATGGTCTGAAATGTTTGACCGCTTTATATACCGCATAGGCCTGTTTTTCGATTTCGGGATAATTCAATTCAGCCCCTTGCAAACCAGTGCTCATGAATGAAATGGGGCGCTCGTCATTATTTCTGTCCTTTTGCGTGAGTACAGCTGCTAGGGACGAATCCGAAGCGAAAGTATACAAGCTAAAATCTCTGCCGAAATCTGGGCTCTGGAGGGAAGGTGCTTCGGCTATAGCTTTCTTGATCTAGTCGAAAGCTTCCTTTTCGAGCTGATTCCATTTGAAGGTAGCATTTTTCTTTATCATTCCCTGTAGTGGTTTAACTATCTGGGCGAAATCTGATATAAACTTACGTACAAAATTGATCTTTCCCAAAAAGGACTGCATTGCTTTCTTACTGCTGGGGGGAGGAATCTGAGCAATGGCTTTCGCACGTTCTGGATCAACGACAATGCCTTGCTTAGTTATGATATGACCCAGCAGATTTCCTTCCGCTACGGCGAAAATGCTCTTCTTTGGGTTGAGCGAGATACCGTATTTTCTGCACCTTTCGAAGATCTGCCTGAGGTGACGCAAATGATCCCTCCGACGTTTAGAGAACACGGTAACATCATCCAAGTAGACCACCACACTTTGGCCTATCAGACCCCTGAATGCTATATCCATAGCTCTTTGGAACGTTGCTCCTGCGTTGATTAATCCAAAAGGCATGCGCCTGTAAGCGAAAGTTCCCCACTTAGTCCGAAAGGTAGTCTTTAACCTATCTGGTTCAGCCACCAGTACCTTATTGTATCCAGAGAATCCGTCCAACAGAGAGAACATCTCTGACCCGGATACTGCTTGTAATATTTGCTCCATGGGGGGTACCGGGTAATTATCTTTATTCGAGGCCCGGTTTAAGTTTCGGAAATCCACGCATAAGCGAATTTCACCTTACTTCTTCCGTACCGGAACCAAATTGGACACCCATGTGGAATGGCGAACTTTAAAGATAATGCGTGCATCTAAAAGTTTTTTGAGTTCCTTCAAAATCAATGGTTCCATCGTAGGGTGTACTTTCCTGAGCTTTTGTTGGAAAGGTTTTACATTTTCTTTGATGGGTATCACATGTTGTATGATTCGAGTATCGTATGTGCGTAATTCCTCATATGTCCAAGCGAACACGTCACGATATTTGCGAAATAGCTGAGTGAAATCCTAAGCCTCTTGGGGGGTGCAGTCCTTCCCAAGGTTGACGAATTTAGGATTATCCTCTGATCCCAAGTTCACTTGTCGATGAGCTAAGATAGAGCTCTGTACTTTGGCATTTGGGGGCCCACGGAAACGATTTTGCAGATCGAAAAGCTTCTCAAGTGATACCACCCCTTTAGGCATGGGGTTTCCTTTGACTTGCTCGTACTCCTTTTGCATAGCTTGGTCATGCTCATCTTCATCTATAGCAGCGTCTTTGAATATCTCTGAGTTACACATAAATTCCAGCACCTGTTGATCATCATCGAAAACACGCAAGTTAGTGATATTGTCTGGCACGGAGGGTTTATACATAACTTCAATAGAAAAACTGTCCCTCAAAGGGGTAAATCTGGCGGCAGCATTAGCTAGAGTATCCGCCGCTGCATTATGCATTCTCAGAATAGATTTAATTCCAAAAGCGTCAAAAGCAGAAATGAGCCGCCATACCTCTTGCTGATACGCCTTTAAATGTGGAGACAAACAATGAATAGTATTGCGTACCTGCCGAGTGATGATCTCGAAGTCTCCAATGACCTGTAAGCATTTTACCTTCAAATCGAGCGCCTTTTTAAGCCCAAGGATCAAAGCTTCATACTCAGCGGTGTTGTTAGTGCATTGGAACTCCAGCCGACAAGAGACTAAGAATTTTTTCTTATGCGGATCAAGCAAAACGCAGCCAGTGCCAGAACCATCGAGATTTTTGGAACCGTCGTAATACAATGTCCATATGTCATTTTCCGGGCCCGTGGGAATAGTAGATTTCGGAGGAATTTCGGCTTGGTGTGAGATAGTTTGGGCTTGTTCCTCTGTGACGAGTTCCATTTCAGATTGGACCTCAGAACCTACTGAAGACTGAGGAGGTCGGTAACATCCAAAAATGGACTCCAGGAAACACATACCAAGTTCTTCCTGGGCAAAGCTGATGGGTTCATTTGTGGCATCCAAATCAGTTACAGTGTGTTTCATGTATGGTTCGCTTTCGACTCTGATTTGGTTATTTCTCCCTTTGTAAGGTAGCCATAAGTGGGACCAATCTGTGGCAAAGTATCCTTGCAACTTGCTAGACCAGTCCCTGCTAAGCAGTACACCATAAGCTTCAGGGATGTCAACAACCACAATATCAATACATTGATGGACCCTAGAGTCGGATGAGAGGCGGATGATGACATTGTTCAATTCCCCAACGGCTGGTACTTGTGATCTGTCAAGTTGAATGATTTTTGCATCAGTTTTCTCTGGGAGGATGTTGAGTTTCTTGCACACAGATAGAGGCATGACATTCGTGGATGCACCGGAGTCAACGAGACAATTGTGAACGTTGAAATTAAACATCTCAAAAGACAAGAGGAATGGAGGGGTGGATCCTCTCGAATTCGCGTTGACAGCGTTCACTATAGATTGGATATCTGGACTGGTTTGTGCAGATGTGTTGCTCACAGTTTTCGTATTTTGGTTGTTGGCGAAAGCTTTTAAAATAAGTTCCTTTTGATTTGTGATGCGGGCCAGCTCGTAGAGTGAGATATTAGCTCTGGTATTTTTCATGTCCTCCACTATGTTGTAGCTAGTATCAGTTTGGGGGCTAGGTTCGGTAGTGGTTTTCGAGGGTTCCGCCGGGAGCTTGCTCTTGTGACTTGCTTTGCTGTTGCTATTTGTAGGCTTCTCCGGCGTAGCTTGTCCTTCGTTGCTAGGGGGAAGAATTTTCCTCAGGAAAGCCCTTTTCTTGTCTTCATATGATTGTTCGGGGACAGATCCTTTGCTTCTAAGACTATAATTTCGAGTGGGCTGAGCCTTGGGACTGCCTGCCATGTTGATATCAATGGGAACAAGACTCTCCTCCACGCGGATTATATCAAAAGTTAGGACAGAGGCTCCTGATTCCCCATCTAGGAGCGAACCTTCATCTCGATCAGAAACATCATCCTCTGTCTGGTTTCCCGGAGTTTGGTCATCCAAAAGTTGGTTAACCACCGCGGTCATGCTGCCAATCCATTGCGGGCACGTTTTTTCGGAATGGGCAGCTTGGTGAAAAGAGCAAAAATTGTCTTTCCCTATCTCTTCCACGTTGAGAGCGGCGCTGGAGTTTGACGGAGGTCTGCTGGTGTTGGGATTACTTTTCTTGAAAAAGGGTTTTGGAGGTTTATTTGTAGTTGAGGTTTCAACGCCCTTTCTCTTTAAGTCAGAGACCTCATTCGTTAGTAGTTTGAGGGTCTTGGCCATACTCTCGAAATCAAAAGTTTCTCTCTCTCTATTCGGGGTGGAAGAATGACCTTTTTTAGTGGTTGGTTTGTGATCATCCTTTCCTTCATGGTCCATGACTCCTATCGACAACATGTCCTTCTCTACCGCGAGAGCAGCAACGTAATTTGTTGTAAGGGTAGCGCGGGCCTCACGTTTGACGAAGACGGCAATATCCCTAGGGAGAGCTTTAGTATAGTAGTCGATGGTGATAGAATCGTCCAATGCTAAGTTTGGAGGAAATTTTTGCAATATTGTGGCGAAGCGTTGGTTAAAGTCTTTAACTTTCTCTTTTCTATGACACTTGATGGTGCTTAACTCTGTGAGGAGCATAGAGGGTGTTTTATCTTCTGCAAACGTTTGCAGGAACACGCGACGAAACTGGTCCCATGAAGTAATTGAAGCACTGGGTAGGGAACGGTACCAGGTGGCTGCAAGGTTTACAAGAGTGTGTGGGAACAGTCGACATGCGACATCATCGGACTGAACTCTCATGATTTGTAATGACAGATAGAAACTACTAATATGATCTTCTGCTGAGGTGCCTTTCTCAGGATCGAACTTAGGAAGATGCTTCTCCGGGTGCCTAGGCATGTCATGAAGAGGACCTAACAGAGCCAAAGGGGATTGAGCCATCCAGGCTAGTGGTTGCACCCTCCTGGGGTGCTGATGATATCGAGTTTCTGCCTCGGATTCACTTCCCGTCCCCGACACTGATGCTCCTTCATGATGGCGAGAGTGTTCATCTCGGTGCCTCTCACGGTTATTCACGTTCCTAAGATATTCCCAATTGTGGGGAGGCGGCCTATTTTGTTTTTGATGGTGATGATGGTTGGCATGGGGTCTCTGGCCGCGAACCATATCTCCTCTACCCCCACGTCTGTGACCCCTGTTAACCCCACCCTCATTTCTTTGGGGCCTATTGCCTTCTCTTGCATTTCTTCGGGCTGTGTTAACTTCTCTCTCGTTCCTTCGACCCCCCTCTCCTTCTTCTCGCAGGTCGTACACTTGGTTGTTGTTCCACTGATGTAAGTCAGGTTGAGGTTCGGGGAAAGGTTCAGTATCAGGGAAACCTTCACTATCTTGGAGAATGGGGTCATTTTCCTGGACCGCCCGCCCGAGGTCTTCAATCATGGAGTTCACGAGTTCGGGTATGGTGCTGACAAGCACACCATTACGGGTGATGTTCTCAGTAGGGGTCCTAGTGTGAGCTAGAAACTCCATGATGGGGGCATATCGTAAATCCCTGACGAGATTACGGGCAACTGGGCGTAAGGATCTCAACTGTTCGTTGGTGATTTCAAAGTATCGAGCCTCCTCCCTCGGAATATCCTCTAAGGGGGGAAGAGGAGGTTCATTATTTATGACCTCCCGGTGGGGAGTTTGTGATGGAATATCGGTCGTATGCTGGGAGGATGCCATGGCCCTCCTTCTAGCGCCAAATCTGTTGACGGGAAAATATGTCCGGCCAACAGTAGGGGATCTCCCCAGTAGAAAGTCCCAATTAGACTTTGAACCGTTTGGAGTAGGGATCCCGTCCGGGGTGTGGGTCCGGCTACCGCTTAAATGACTTTCTCTTCGGTCTCGAACAACCTGATTGAATCTGCAAACATACACTCATTCACATGATACAGAATACATGACTGATGTATCAAACCAATATATGACACTGTGCGTAGCGAGGTAATAAACAAAGTGCATACGCCCAGGAAGTGTCGTTAGCAACACATCTATGGGGTAATGCATGCAAGATAATCTGACCACCAAAGAAACAGTTCTTAATGGCGAGAATATCCCTTAACTTTCCGAAAGATATAACGAAATGCTAATAAAAAAGTTCATTAACATTCATCATAAGAGTGAATAGTAAACTTGAGCATCATCAACACAATCACAGGTAGCTATGGAGCATGAATGATACTATTAATAACACAGATTCATTAATCAAACGATATTCTGAAACTGTACGCAGAATACACACAGTGTTGTCACAGCTAAACACATCATCCAATCAAAGGGGTTTTAACAAGTATTTGTATTACATATGCCAAGAGTATGGTTCTTCAATTACAATGCAATATTTCTCTTCAGTCCACCAAAGAGAGGCCTTTAACTATGTGCCCCGCAGGGGTATTTATAGATTCAAGACATGCCCTTTAGGCTTTCCGACGCTTCAACTTCCCGACGGTTCAGCTTCCCTGCGACCTTTGCCGAACATGCGACCTGCGACCTATGTGCCCATGCGACCTGCGACCTAGGTGCCCATGCGACCTACGACCTGGGTGCCGGTGCGACTTGCGACCTGGGGACGGTCGCGACTTGCACCTGAAAAGCTTAGCTATGGGGGTGGTTGTGTGATTGAGGTTTCTGGAACGTCAACTTTCTTGCCCTTGAGGAAATCTCGCCAATTTTGGTAATCCGCTGCTATAGGGGCGACAAGAGGGGTTTCCTCTTTTATTCGATGCATACATTCTAGGGCATTCGGTATCAGAGTCTCCTTCTTCTGAGAGATCAGGATTGAGAGGGAGGCAAGCTTGGTATAGATTTGTACTGGAGTGACAAGCAACTGATTTAGGTTCTCTTGTGATGCCTCGAATTCTGGTGCGGCAGCAGCTTGTCTCACGGGTTGCAGAAAAGACTGAATTTCCTGCTCTACCTGCTCCCAGTCTTTAGCTTCATCCAGTGCCCCTAACGACGGAATGTGATGAAGAGCGTTCATGGAGTCAATACCACTGATCAGGTGATTATATGCGGACATCACTTTGTCCAAATCTTTGGCCAGCTTGTCTTTGGACTGCATATTCATCCGAATTTGTACTTTGGCTTCTTGTGTATGACTCCAATCCTTCCTAGGCACATGTTCGGGAGCTTGCTGATACTGCGCTGTCCAGTTCATCATTTTGTCCAAAGCTGCCGAGGCTTCCATGAGCTGCTCATGCTTCTGTTTGGTTTCCTCTCGTGCCTCTGCCAACGGGGCCACTGTTTGTTTTAGTGTGAGCATTTCCTTATATACTTGCCTCATGGTCATCTCCAACACATCACACTCTTTCCTGACCGCCAGTGGGACCTCATTCACTTGGGCGGGCTTACCTTGGAGCTGTAGCATCTCACTTTCTAGTCTTGATTTCTCCTGCTCCGCTGCTTTTAGCCTGTTCTGTAGGGAAATAATCTCCCTGCTCATTCTAGTGACATTTTCCTTCGTGGCCGCGGCAAAAGCGGTGCCTGCTGACGCTATCATTACAGGGTTAGTCCTTGTATCTGGGACTATGTCCTTTCCAGTGGCGACCGTAGATATGGCGGGATGGCTTTGCACCAAGGATTTCCTTTTCTCTTGCCGTATTTTGAAGGAGAATTGGTCAAATGTCAATCTAGTCAGGTCAAAGACTTCTTCTTCTTGTTCCCCGGGAAAATCATCAACATTGAGGGTACTTTTCGCGCCACCTGGAGGAATCTCCAGGGGAGATATGTCAATGTCGTCTATTAGCTCGTCCTCCTCATCCTGCCTTTGACCCTTTTCTTTCTCCTTTTGCCGGCGCTCGGCTTCCGCCTTGTCGTGTTCCTCCTTCTTCCTGCGTTCTGTCTCTGCCTCTGCTTCCTTTTCAGCTTTTCTCTTTCGTTCTGCCGCGGCGGCTTGGTCTGCCTTCTTTTGACGATCGACTTTGTCAAGTTCTTCCTTAAGTGCTTGTTCTGCTGCTGCCTGTGCTTCCTTTTCCTGTCTTTCCTTTTCCTCAGCCTGCTTCTTTTTCCGCTCTGTCCTGGCATCTTTCTTACGTTTCTCTTCATCCTCCTTCATTTTCTTTTCCTCTTCCTTCTTGGCTTGGGCTTCTGCTGCCCTTTGCTGATCCGAGGTGTCAGGCCCTGTACTGGTTCGTGTCCTTTTATCTTTGGAGGAAGAAGCGCCTCCTAGTTTATGGCTCCTATCTTCTAAATTCTGGTGATCCTCTTCTTCTTGGTCAGAGTCGATCCCCGGAGCTAGATGCCTGTCTGCGTTGTACCAGTTTCTTTTTTCGTCCTCTGCCGGGCGCTCGACATGCTGATAACTCCATTTAAAATTGGCCCTTTTACAATGCTCAGGAACTATCCTGACTGGGTCATAAGTTCGGCAATCCAGATTTCTGAAGTGGTAACTTTTTATCTCTTCCCCTTCACGCCCTACTTCTCTGAAGTCCTTGACTGTATAAGCACCAATGGTGAGAGGTAGAGCGGGCCAAGGTTTCTTCTTCCCTTTGGAAAGGACATTGGAGAAGCCCGAGGTCATCTGGGAACATACCTCCTGAATGAGCACCTTATCGGTAATAAACTTAGGTAGAGCATGTGGTGCTTTGAATGAGCCAAATACTCGGATGATTGTAAATTCAGCGAATGGAAACCAGTGTGCCACCTGACCTAGTGTCTCCATTGCTCGCCAAGACATGCAGGGGGTGTCTTGACCAAATAGTTTCCCGTAAAGGGCGGGAATGAATACCTGAGAGGTTTGCTCAATATCTGACTTGTACCTGGATTCCCAGAAAACCTTGGTCTGCAAATGGATTGCCCGGGTCTGTTTAGAGTCCCAGTTATGTGGCCATCCCTCAACATGCAGCTGGGCACAGATAGCATCTAATAAATACGAAGCCATATAAAATTCTAACGGCGTTCCCTCATCTGGGGCTAAGGCTGAAGCCAAATTTGTTTGCACTGAGCCCATTAATATACCAGCCCAATTGAATGGAGTGCCGTGCACCATTACGTGTTCCATAATGGTTGCCCATGCTCCGTTGAAAGTGGTGGCGTCCGAACGTCCGTACACTTTGCACAGCATGGCGGCCACTAACTTATACACTTTCCTCAGACTGGCCACCGGGTACTCCTGGTCTTTCTTGACTTTAAATTTATCTGGTTCCGCCCACCATTTTCTGATTGTATCAATCATCGGTACTTCATTTGCAGAAAACCATCTCGGGGTAAAATTTACCTCTGGTTGGGGTAGCGAGTAGTAGACCTGTGCTTTTGAGCTCTCCAACGTTGCAAAAGCTTTACCTCCACTATCTCGGATCGCGAAATTCTTGGGATCCGTCTTCTGTATGATCCAGTCTAACATTTCTGGGCACGGAAAGATGGCGGGATGTGCCCCTGCTAGGTGCAATTTGGATTTCTTGACCTTTAGGTATACCTCCCGGTTCGGGAGATCTTCTGGAAACTCATCTTCTGTTATGGCGAACTCGCGGTATACTTCATACCACCTAAGGCTGTCCCCCTTTGCGAAGGTGCAAAGGGTGTCTCTGTATATTGGTGGAGGAGATGTTTGTATGTCTGTGTCTGATTCTTCCTCCACCACCTGCTTACTTTTCCTTCGGGATACCCGGGGTGCCATGTTGCTAGAGTCGGAGAGGACCGGTATCGTGTCTGCTCTAAATTCACCTGTTGCATTCAGGAAAGAATCCCAGGATGAGAAAGACATGATGATAACGGCTAAATACAGTATACACATGCAGAGTTTAATTAACTGTTCTCTGGGGGTCGCAGGGTCGCTGATCTGCAAAATAACTCACATGCGACCTCGCGACCTTGCGACTAGGTCGCAGGGTCGCAGAGTCGCTAACAGGGGGTCGCACGACCTTGCGACTTTGCGACCGGGTCGCTGGGTCGCAAGTCGCACTTGAGCCTGCCGGGGGGTTTCGAGCGCGCGCAATTTTGCGGATAATCTCTCCCTAACGGGAAACATACGCGGCTGGAAAGGGTCTAAACTGGAAATAAGGCACAGCCATGAGGAATTGGGCAAGACACAGGTGACCCTGGGGTTTATGAGAAACAAAACAACAATAAAACTCAACAGAAACCCTACATCTTCACCAGAAAGCAATTAAGGCCGTGGGGAGGCTCAATAATGGCAAGAAATGCTGGGGAAGGAAACACAGGGAGGAAAAGGCAACTTACCCGGAAGAAAACGCGCCAGTCGACCTGTCAGAGCAATTCCACGATTTTCGCCATGAGTCACAAATGCGACCTAGCGACCTGCCCTTATAAAAAAGAGTCGCACGTGCGAGCAATAAATGAGGTCGCAAGTTGATAGTTTGCGACCTCGCGACCTTAAGGTCGCTGGGTCGCAAGGTCTCTGAGTCGCTAATTCCCCTAATTCCTTAATTTTGCGACCTTGCGACCTCGCGACCTTAAGGTCGCTGGGTCGCAAGGTCGCAGATTGCTTGACTTCCGACTCTTGCGACCTGGCGACCTGTCGACCTTAAGTGCATAGAAATCTTACTCGTCACTATGGTGTAAATCATGTATTCGCGACTTCGCATTTCTCTTAAAACTTTACTTAGCTTCTTCATGCAGTTTCAAAGGGGCTCCAAAAAAATTTAGAAGTGTGTGTTATTATCTTTTTTTTGTATTTTTGGAGGGTGTTGTAGAGACTCTGCATGATTCATTATTTTCTAACCTCTTCTCACCTTTCGTAGAATCACATGCACTACAATTATGAGACTCTTGTTGATGAGATTCTTGTTTCTGTAGGCTCTTGTTTTTGTTCTTATCCTTATTTCTCTTCTTCTCATTTTCAATATTTTTGTTAGTACCATCACCAAATATGGATTCTTTCTTGTCCCACATGTCTTTGGCACATTTCAAACCCACTAGTCTCTTCATATCATCATCATGAATATTCTTGTAGATTATGCATCGTGCTTGTGCATATTTCTAAAAAAAAAATTATCTATGATTGGATCATTGCCAAAACCTTCACGTACTACTTCCCAAATGTTACATCCACAAGATAAAAATTGAGATTTTACATTTTTTACCCATACCTTGTAATTTGCAGCAGTGAGGACAACCATTCTGGAAAAAAAAAATTATAAATAAATAAAAATAAATAAATAAATAAACTAATAATAATAATAATAATAATCAATTTCCACCAGCAAACTCTACATCTACTCTCCATCGATCAAGATGACACCAAGAGCCCTGCTACGATAACAATTCCTGGAAACGTTTGAGCACTACTGGGGGGTGTTGAATCAGTGGTGTGACTTGTATACAAGTTTTACCATTTTTTTTCTTCAATTACTGAATCACACAAATGTTAGCAAAAATTCATTAACCATCATATATTTCGCATCACATAAACATAATTTAAAACCATAAGAAATTTTAAAACAACATGCACATCACATAAATCACACATGCGACATGGAATTTTTGGTGGAAATCCTTCTAGGAGAAAAGCCACCCTTATTACTGTTTCTCTACTCTGAATTTATATTATTCAAGAAATTTGTCTTTTACATCACTCGCTGACTCCCATCAACATGGAGTGATTAGGTGCTCATTTTTATGCTAAAAAATCAAAGTTCTCTAATTGTCTTGGAACCTGAATGACCATGTAGTGCTCATCGTTCTGAATTTGGTGCACTTTTTTTAACGAAAAATGGTCGTCGTATGCTCCCGAAAACACGATCTATTCGATTGGCTAAATAGACAAATTTTGTGCAGGGATGCTGACTAGGCATCTATACCATCCAGTTAGAAAACGGAATATTCCAAGGAATATTCTGAGAATATTCCTTGTAATATTCTCAAAATATTCCCACAGGTGGACCAATGATCGGGTAACATGTGTTGGCTTCGAATTGGTTTATTGGTGTTTGGTTGGACCAATGATATCACAACACGTGGTAAGCCTGAAGGCCAACACGTGCCCCCCCAAGGTCGAAAGGTTATGTAAACATTTTGGTCAAATTTTGAGTGGAGGCACCAAGGTTCGACCCCGCGACTTCCTGCCACACAAAGTCGTGCCTTACCACCTCCGCTATCCATTAGTCCAACTATGGGTTCAGCATATATTTAAATTAACATTTAAATGGTGGCAGGAAAAATAGGGGTCAGTCTCAGTCCATAAGACCTTGATCCATGATCGTTGGTGGGAGCTCCGAACTTAATGCATAGGATTAAAAATAAACCACAATTATTAACATTTAACCATTTTTATTAGCGCTAATCCATAAATAAATTGCGGATTTATTTAAGCGTGAAATTAGCGTGTTAATTATGCTTAACTAGCACTAATCCCAACTTAGTGCTAATTGAAAATTAGTTGGCAGACCTCTGGATTTGGAGGAAATTGCCATTTTTAGTGGTAGTTAACTAGTTTAGGGCAGGATTTACTGGGAAAATTTGAAGAGGCCATAACTTTTTCCATTTCGACCAATTCAGGCTCAGAAAGAGGCTAGCTGACCATTTTGAGCCATTTTGGACTCATTGGAGTAGGTTATTGGAGTAAAGGAGCATTGTAAATAGGTCATTTTGACAATTTTATAATAATATAGAGGCCCAAGCCATGGAAGGGGTGAACTCCTTCATCAAATACCTATGTTATGTTATGTATGGTGATGTTCTACACTTTATTTTCTGCTCTTTAGCACTTGTTTTTATGTTAAATTTCTCACTAAATTGGCATGAAAAACACTCATGAGACTTGATAATTTGCAAGAAAACTTGAGCCCTTAAGCACACATAAGATTTTTTTTTATAAAATCTGAAAGGGGAATTAGCTGAGCATTACTAACATCCTCCATTCAAATCATTTTTTATATTAGAGCTCAATTTAATTATGTTTTTTTGTTCAAGAGGGGATCTAATTGCTTTCAAGTTTGTGTCATGCTTACAAGGTTAAAACTCAAAAGAGGAGAATGGAAGCTAGTTGAGAGCCCTACAGTTGGTTCAAGAGGAAGAAGGGAAAGGTTTCCAAAGTCTTCAACACCAGCACATCCTCAAGTTTAAGTTGAGTCTTCAGTGAGCATTTCTCATGAAGGAGGACCTATCATGACAGAAGATGAGAGAGCAGTCAAGAAGGGATTCTTTGATATGAATGAGATGGTTAAATTCCTCTATGAGGAAAGGAATGTAAGGATGCAAGCAGAGAGTTCAAGGCCTCTAAGAGGAGAGGGTTCTCCAGGAGGAGAAGTCCATGGAGATGGGAATAAGCAACCATCCACTCCACCATCATCCTCACCACGATCTTCATCTTTCGATTCATCATCTTCGACTACCAAAACCCTCCAATATGTTCATACACATACTTCAAAATGAGATGGTAAAACACCCTTACTTAAACTTGATGTCAAATTTGAGCTATCGATGTATAATGGCAAAGTGAATGTAAAGAATATGGATAATTGGATTCATCAATTGGAGGTTTATTGCAGAATTCGGAACCTTCAAGAGGATGAGATAAAGATTCAATAGGCTTCCTTCAGAATGGAGGGTTCTGCACTTATATGGTGGGAAGAAAGGACTCAAGAAGAGATGAAAAACCACAGGAATATCAATGTCTTGGTCAAATTTTATTGCTACCATCAAAATGAAATTTTATCCTCTAGCTTACATGCAAAACCCATTATGGACTAGAAAAATTTGAGACAATTGAAACGAAAAGTGTGCAAGATTATACTCATGAATTTAGTAGAAGAGCTCTTATTTTGGGTGTTAATTTGTATTCTCAAGAAACTTTGTTAAAGTATATTGGGTTTTTTTACATTTATCATAGACATACTATTCTCATGTTCAATCCCACAAACTTAGATGAGCTTTGGTTCAAGCCATACATCTAGAAGCAAGAGGGAAACATAGTGCAAATGAGAAAAGTGATAGTTTCCTTTAGTATGAAGGTAAAGTAAAGGGTAAGTTTAACGGAAGAGGAAAGAAAATTAGTTCTATCAAAATAGAGAAAGAGAAACTCACATGTAAACATTGTTCGAAGAATGACCATGATGAAGACTATTGTTGGCAACTCCATCCAGAGTTGAGGCCAAAAAACTTAAAGCTAAAGAGAAGGGGAAAAATTGTTGCAATCATTAAACATGACTTAGGTTCAGATTTAGGAGATGAAACCAAGATTACAGTAATGGGTTTGAAAGGTAAGAACATAGCAAGCACTAGTTCTTCAAGTTGTTTCAATGCATGTCAAGATGAAGATACAAGAATTGAACTCTTTCATATTAGAGTCGTTTCAAAACATACCAAGATAGACACACTATTTGATAGCTAATTTGAATTCCGAAGATTTAGTTAATAAGTTAAATATTGAAACTATTACACATCCAAGACCTCATCCTTTAGGGTGGATATGAAATAATAAAAACTTGCAGGTAACAAGGAAGTGCATCCTAAGGATTGAAATCAATTCAAACTTTCTTGACGAAGTTGAACTTAATGTAGTGCCGCTTGAGATTTCAAGTATTGTTTTGGGAAGTCCTTATCTTTATGATAGGAAAGAGTTATTTCATCGCCATGATAATAAGTATCACTTGTTTAAGGATGGAATTGAGTAAATCATTATATTTCATAAGAAGAAGAGAAGTTTGTCTCTTATACATGCAGGAGAAATGAAGAAAATAGTGAATGCAAGTTAATATTTGACTTTGTTAATGATCAAGCATAGAGATGTTTTGAATGAGAACTTTCAAAAAGATGCATAAAATGAACAAGTTGATTTCATTGAAGTTGCTAATTATTGTAATAATATGTTTCAGGACTCTAACAAGTTTCCTTTGAAAGGAGGTAAAAAAGCTATGAAATATTTGCAAGAGTCAACATCAATGTTGAGCAATGACGTAAATAAGATGTTGGTGTAAGAGATTGCAAAGGTCAAAGAGAAAGCGCCAAAGAAATTTTACAAAGAAGGAATAGGTTCCACAAAAACCTATTTTTGGTTTCAAAAGGGTACATGGCAATGGCAAAAACACTTGGTAATTTGACGCAAGTGCAAGGCAAGACAAGTTAAAAATCTCCATGTCGACAGTGTTTAAGGTGAGATAGTTTTAGAGTTTCCTTTGATCAATGAATAAGGTGGGAAAAAGTTTCTTTCTGCAAGGAAAACTTGTTTTTCTGTAAGTTCAAGGAAATTGCAGCATGATGGTGTCTACAACAACAAGACATGGTCTCCAGAGTAAAGGAAAAAGCCTAGTTTTCGTGAAAAGCTCCAATTGACGAAAATGGGAAAACTCCAGTGGATTGAGGCTGGAAGGGTGAGGGAACTGTACCCTCATCCACATTTTTAGTAATGAAAGATATTTTGGGGTCCAAAAGGCTTTCAGCGGGGAGGAATGATCAGGTGCTCAGTTTTATGCTCAAAAATCAAAGTTCTCATATTGTCTTAGAACCTAAATTACTGCATAGTTCTTATTGTTCTGAATCCAACGCACTTCATTTCACAAAAAATGGTCATTGTATGCTCTCGGAAACGCGATCTGTTCGCTTGGGTAAACATGAAAATTTTGTGCAGGGATACTCACTAGGAATCCGTACTGTCCAGACAGCAAAAGGTATATTCCACGAAATATTCCTTGGAATATTCTTGAAATATTCCTTGGAATATTTTTAGAAAATTCCCACAGGTGGACCAATGATTGGGTGACAAGTGTCGACTTTGGATTGGTTTATTGGTGTTGGGTTGGATCAATGAGGTCATGACATGTCGCAAGCTTGGAGGCATCTATGTGCGCCCCCAAGGTCAAAATTTTGTGTAAAATTTTGGTCAAATTCCGGGTGGAGGTGCCTGGGTTCGACCACACAACCTCCCGCCACACAAAGCCATGCCTTACTGCCTTCACTATCTATTAGTCCTTATAAAAATATGGATTCTACATATATTTAAATTAAGGTTTGAATGGTTGCGGGGAAAAGAGGGGCCAACCCGAGTCAATAAGACCTCGAGCCATGACCATCGGCTGGAGCTCTGACCTTAATGCAAAGGATTAAAACTAAACCACGATTATTAAAATTTAACCCTTTCTAGTACTCTTAATCCATAAATTAAATTAGGATTTATTTAAATGTGGGATTAGTGCGTTAATTGCACTTAACTAGGGTTAATACCCACTTATCACTAATTTCGAATTAGTTGGAGGACCTCCAGATTTGGCAGAAATTGTCAGTTTTAGTGGCAATTAACCAGTTTAGGGTCAGATTTAGTGGGAAAATTTGAAGAGGCCACAGATTTTGTAATTTTAAACCAATTCAAGCTCAGAAAGAGGCTAGCTGACCATTTTGAGTGATTTTGGACTCATTGGAGCAGGTTACTAGAGAAAAGGAGCATTATAAACAAGTCATTTTGACAATTTGAGCATAATATAGAGCCCCAATCCATGGAAGCTGGACCAAGGAGATGTAGCCTAGGAAGGGTGAACTCCTTCATAAAATATATGTGTTAATGCTATGTATGGCAATGTTATGTACTTTATTTTTTGTTGTTCAACTCTTGTTTTTATGTTAATTTTCTCACTAAATTGACATGAAAAACACTCATAAGACTTGATACTTTGCAAGAAAACTTGAACCCTTAAGCACACCTAAGACATTTGTCTATAAAATTTGAAAGGGGAATTAGCTGAGTATTACTAACATCCTCCATTTAGATCATGGAGTCTCGACCTCATTTACAAAATTCCAACACCCATCTTCTACGAGAATCAATACAACTGATCAACTCGAAAAACTTTGTTCTCTACGAATCTATAAACTACCATCCACTGATGGAAACCATGATCAACGATCCTCGCCCAACTACCATTGGACTATCAAACCACCATTGGATGAGAATATATTCCTTTCGTTGAAGCTTCTCTATCCCTACTCCTCTCTCATGAAGTCACTTCTCCTCTACCATTATGTGGATCTCCTTTCATGTATTAACAAATTGGATCCCAGGATTCTATATTCAACAAAAAATTAGCTCTCCATACATGGTCTTAGCAGTAAGACATCAACATCAAATAGAAAATAAAAAAGTAAAAATGCGGCCACAAGAAAACTGATAGCAACATGTATCAAACCCTCACATCATAATTTAATTGTTGCATACTATAATTAACAATATACAACACTAATTTTATGCACCAAATTTATTACCAACATATACTCTAGAAACATACAAAACTATTTGACTCAAAATATACACCAACAACTTCAATTTTGGTCTATTCCACATCATGCTTCATATTTGCACATTTTTCGGTCATTAACACTCATGGATGGAAGCATCTAAGCTCTCTAATAGGTCTAAAGCATAATATTTCAACCTTCTCTCCAGACATTCACTCAACATCTAACTCAATCAACATTTATTCATCTTCATAAATTGACAGCGGAAAAAATACAATGGGTAAAATCTCTACTGAGATAGACTGCTGTGGCTTTTATCAGATCTTGCACTAAGGCAGAGATCATCCGAAGGCTACCTGGCACACAAAGCAGGCTCAGTCTTAGAGATTCATTACAGACATCTTACAGACAAGAGTGTTATCTCGTGTTGCAAGCAGATCAGGGAAATTCCCTGCAGACGCAGAGCAGGAGCAAACAACTCAGACTCAGACTCAATTGTCCAAAAACCTCTCGAACCCCCGAACTCTAAAAATTTCGACCTCCTCTTACGAATGAGTCTTACCTTCATATAGCCACTGAAGGGGAACAAACATCCGTGAAGGGGAACAAACATCCGCGAAGAAAATTGTTTTTGAGTACTAGATTCCTGACAGACTTAAAGTAAATCTAAGTATCAAGATATGGAGTACACCTTTGATTCGGATGTGAATGGACAATTCACATTATCTCGTCCCTATTCCATACGGAAAGCCTTCTGGCATATGGGGACCGAATCAAAAGTTACCTCATGACTCATAGATATGACTTTAAAGGAAAAACATAGTGGAAAATCATAGGATGATTCCACGAAAATCTAGATATACTTGTACAAAAAAATCTTACAAAGTGGAGATTCTTTAGACAGGAGAATCCACGAAAGCCTGTAAAGACATTAGGACGTACAAAATCTTACAAAGTGGAGATATTGGTTCAGGGAATCCCACGGAAACCTGCCCAACACCATAGTCGGTTGGAAAGACATAATCATGGCATGACATAATACATTATCTGATAGTGGGAATAATGCTGATATCGATATCTCTCAATCAAACTGTCTGAGAAATATTGTACTAGTACTTCTTTCTCGGATTCCCACTCTTCTGAAGAATTATTATCTGGCAGAGCCAGAAGATTTATGTACTCAAATGGATTTGACTCTGTATCCACTTGTTGATGAAAACTGGCATAGCTGGTACTGGAACTGGATCCCATTCTCCGTGCCTTGTACGTATTGGTAACAAACCATCTCAAGTGGCCACATCTTTTCATTCCATAGTAAAAATAAAGATCTTCAACTTCTGCTATGTGGCGAACTCGTTTATATGGCAATCCTGAATGTAGAGCTCTTGGTTCATTGAAATTATATATCTTTAACATTTGGAAAGAAGAGGGTTTTATGGTTAAGGCTGATAAACCATAAATTTTCCACCAATCCAAAAACCAATCTGGAGTAGGATCAACTTCTTCAATTCTTTCAATAGTCATTCCTTCAAAAAAGAAACTAAACTGCAAAGAATAAAATAGGGTGGATGAGTAATTCTGTAGATTCATTGCAGTATAGAAGGAATCTTTTACCTGGTCTTCATCATAATCACCTCTTTGTTGATAATTTGAAAATGATCTCAGAGTAATATGACGACTGTGAATTAAATTATCATCTTCATGCCTGTCCAGAAAGTAAGAAATATTTCCGTTGTATGCAAGATAGTCCAGAGCTAAAATAGCTTCTTCATTTATCTCGTCTTGCATACTGATATTCCATAAACATTGAATTCCAGTTCTGTATCTGATTTCTTTTAAAGGAAACCAGGTTTCATCATGGAATAAAAGGAGAACTGAAAGATTATAAGTAACCCATCCCATAGGTGTTTCAATCTGCACTTCTTCATCAGTTCTTCTGATAAAATTACAAGAAAGAGAAAAATCGGAATTATTTGTTAGAAATTCTCTACTTAACATATCAGCAAAACAATTCCTTTTCCCTTCAACGAATACAACATCAAAGTTGTATTGACTTAGCTGCATGACCCAACGAACCATGGCTGCATCCTCAAATTCGCATTTCTGAATTGCAAATTGCAATGCCTTGCAATCCGTTTTCACTATGAATTTGGTATAAATTATGAAATCTTTGAACTTAGCTATGCCCAGACACACAGCCCTAAGTTCTTTCTTTTGACTAGCCCAATTTAGCTGAGGTTTGGACCACAATCCTGATGCACACTGACATATTTCAACATCCTTTTTGTTACCTGGATTTACTTGGCACAGAACTGCTCCCCATCCAGTTTTGCTTGCATCAGTCATTATCACTTTCTCCCAATCTTCTTGTATTGGTGAGAGCGGCTGGATTTTCCTAACCCTTTCCTTAATTCTTCTGACGGCTTCTGTACATTCTTTGCTCCAAGGAATAGGTTCTTTCTGCAATCTTTTATTCAATAATTTTCTGTCATGGGCGCAATGCTGCAGAAACTTAGAAATATAGTTAAGACTTCCCAAAAACCTTTGAAGTTGAGTCTTATCTAATATTTCATCAGGAAAATTATCAACAAAATTCAAACTTCTTTGAATAACTCCATAGGATCCATACTGAATGTTATAACCCAAGAAATCAATCATGGATCTAAAAAGTTTCATTTTGGACTCAGACAATACTATACCCATTTCCTTTACTCTTTTCAAGAATATCCTGAGATGTTTGATATGTTCAGGAATGTTGTCTGAGTGTATTAGGATGTCATCAATATATTTCTTCAGAAATTCGTCCATCCCTTCAAAGGTTTCATCCATTATCCTTTGAAATGCTGAGGGTGCATTGATCAGGCCAAAAGGCATGATGTTCCATTCATAATGACCCTGTGGGACAGAGAAAGTTGTTTTCCACTTATCTTCTTCCTTTATGCCTACTTGCCAGAATCCTGACTTAAGATCAAACTTTGAGAAAATTTTTTATTTTGAAATTTGGGCAAGTATCATTGAAGGTTTAGGAAGAGGATAGGCATCATAATCCAAAATATTGTTCAGAGGTTTATAATTAACAACTAACCTTGGCTTACCTCTGGCAATCTCTGAATGTTTATTCACATAGAATGCAAAGCAAGCTATAGGACTCTTGCTTTTCCTTATCAAACCTTTTTGCAACAATTCCTTGATCTCCTCTGCATAATTTCATTTGTTCTGCATTCATCGGGACTGCTGCTGATCTTCGTAACTTACCACTGAAATCTCTTTTCAATGGTAATTCCACTTCTTGTTTCTTTATATGCCAAAATGCATTTGGGTCATATGAACAACATTCTTTGAACTTAGCAGTGATATCTGCTATTTCTCTGGCATATTTTCCGTTATCTAACAATTCTTCTGTCTTCAGAATCTCTTTCTTGATCTCCATCTTCGCTAAGAGATTCTCCATCCTTTCAATTCTTTTTAGTCTGTTAGGTGAGTTAGAATTGATGAAAGGAAAAAATATTTCTTTGTTGTTCAGACTAACAAAATAACCATACCTCTGACTCACCTGGTCTAACTTTGCGCCATGTTTTTCAAAGTTTTGAAAGAATGGCGTTCCAAGGTACATTGCACAGTCCATACCTGGAACGATGGGACAAACAAGACGTACTCCTATTTCTTCAGTAAGAAATACATCTACCTCAACTTCAGAAACTGTCGTAATATCACCACTGGCAGTAGTGACTCTTGGACATGTCGTCGGTCTTCTGAGATGTGTGCTATCAACAGTGTTATTTACAATGTTCAACCTAGATCCTGTATCCATCAATACTTTCCAATATTCAATCTGGGATCCAATTCTAACCTTCATCTTGACACAATACATAACATCTCTGTTAAGTATATTACATCCAAGACCTGTTCTTTCTGATTCTTCGTCAGAATCTTCAACATTCTTATCTGGTTTACTCATTTCTTCTATAATTGGATTCTGATGAAATGTCCAATTATTCACTTTACCAGATATAGGTGGATCTTGTGATGTTGAGGCTTGGTTTATGCCTAGAATTTTGACATTCAATTCTTGGTGATTTTCTAAACATAGCCTCTTATTTTCTTTTACCGTCTTCCTAAGCTCTTTGATTGCCTGGTGTATGCTAGGCAATGTTTGTGGCAAATCTTCTCCAAAATCTTCATTTCTGAATTGCCTGGTTAGAGCTTCAACTGAAAATAGTGATGCGGGTGGAACATACCCTTTATTTGACTGATCCGATTGTTTTGAAGGAGTCTTCTTCAGATGATTCATCAAGAGTGTTTTGTACATGTCTTTGATCTGCAGATCAGTAGCAGCAATCATCTGAGTAAAATAATTTCTACTTGTTTCATCTTCATCTCCATCTGTCTTCATCATGTTTACAGTGTTACACCTGCAAGCCTCTGGATCACTGCATTCACAATCTCTACATTCTGTGCAGTGAGGATCTCTGCAAATTTCTTCACTAGATGAAGAGTTGTCAGAATATATAAAATTCAATTCATCATCTGAATCTGATTCAGAGGTCAAAAGCTCATCACAACTGCTAGGAAGATCAAAGAAATTTATTTTGCCTTTTTTATTTCTATATGTAACTTTCTGCTTCCCTTTATCTTTCTTTTTCTTAGGACAGTTATTGGAGGTATGTCCTTTCTCATTGCAGTTGTAGCAAATTATGTCTTTTCCTTTTGAAAACATTTATGTATGTTTGTAAGGCTTTCTCTTGAAATGTTTTTTGTGGGAATGCTGGGAATTCTTTTTGGCATGCTTATATTTGTGTTTGCGATGCCATCTACGCCCCTCTGAATTGCCAGCTTTGCCAAGATGCCACTGCTTGCAGAGTTGTTGATAACCATGAGGTTTTTTGGGATTTGTGGCAGCACGGGCAATTTTCATTTGAGAACAAAGTTCTACGATGACAGCGTTAACAGCTTGTCGAATCACACCAAACTTATAATCTCCCATTTTACCAGGGAGTTTATTGACTATGGCCGAAGAAACCCAGTGTGGAAGAGAGGACACAAAAATCTCTTTCCATTTTGGCTCAAGGATCAAATCTGGAGTAAGAGAATGGAGCCGATGGAGGAATTCATTGAAATATTCATCAAAATGTTGCATGTTATGCAACTTCATGGCCAGAAGGGTAATGGTAGTAATTTCATTAGTAATTTGAGGAAAACCAATGAAATTAACTTGAATCCCATACAGAAGACATCCTATCATATTATTGACAGGAAAATGAGTGACTGGATCCATATATGTGCTACCATCAGCATTTAAAATAACTGATTGTTCCCATTGTGTGATAAGAGAAGCATCTTTCAAAGTTTCAGCTTTCAACCAGGAATCAAGGGTGCCTTCAAACCCACCAATAATTCTTCTGGTTGCATTCACGAGACCAATATCGTCATCAAGATAAGTTTTGTAACAAACAATCATAGAATGTAAGACAGAAATTACTTCTGCTTCTGTGCAATTATCAATATTCCATGAGTATGTGGAATTTGCAGATCAATCTTTATGCCATTCTGCTTTCATCATGTCTCTTCTGTCAGGAGCAGGATTCCATGAAGAATCGTATTTAAATCTAGAGGTAGTAGCATGGACTTGGTTGGCTTCTAGATCTGCTGATGTTTCAGTGGATGTGTCAATACCAAATTTTTCTTTGTCTTTGACAGAAAAATTATTTACACAAGTTTCTAGTTCTTCTAGACTGGGAGCATCAATCTTATGAAGACTAGTTTCTAGAGTATCATCTGTTGTGCCAGGAACTATAAACAATTTATTACTCTTTTTCTCAGATTCTGAGTCATATTCATTCATAAATTCAGACAGACGAACAGCTCTAGTATCAATATCCTTTTGTGCTTTTCCAAAGAAACTAGGATTAGCAAAAGGAGAATAGTTATAGGTAGTGTCTGCTGGAGGAAAACTGATAGTACTGGGAGCCTTAATTAAACTCTGAACAGAGGGTGAAATAGAATAAGGCAAAGATACTTTTGGATCTGAGAATAGAGTAGAAGACTTATATTTTTCTGAACTTGTACTCGGTCTTTTCTTCAATGAGTCTACACTAGTGGAGACAGTGTAGACTTGTCTCTTGAGGATGTCAAGGCTAGTATTAACCTTAACCAATTCTTTTCCATGAGCCACTGCTGATTCATGGATTTTCTTATCTGTCTGCAAAGTAAGTTGATCAAGGCTTTTGGCTATAGCATGATCATTTTCTGTCAAGATCTTAATGTTCTCATTCAGACAGGTTGTATTATAGTCTTGTTTCTGCAAGACTCTACCAATCATCAATTTTATTTCATTATTTGCAGCTTCATTTGATAAAAATTCTAAACTGATAAACTTTTCCAAACTGGAAATAGCAAGATTAGTCCAGTTCGTAGCTGCAATTGATTCATTTGTAGATAATGAAGAATCATCTATATGGGATGGAAGTAATTTATACATCTTTCCATCCTGTTGTCTGATTACAAAATTTCTCCAGGGAGGAAATTCTGTATCAGTTTCAATCATGGAACCATCAAGAAGTTCCCACTTGTGTTTGCTTGGTGTTCCTTGTCTAATCATGTTTACTTTAAGTCGCAAGCAAACTTCTTTAATTAAAATTTCTCCTTTTGTCCTGACTGCTATCAATGATTTGGGCAAGTTTGGCTTAGATAGCATAAACTGTATTTTAGGAGAGAATACTGGCAACTGTAGTGGAGAAGGAATTACTACAGGCTGTTGTTCAATCTTAGTATCAACATATTCTTCAGACCTTTTGATCCTTTTTTGCTTGGCTTCATTGCGAAATTGTTTGATCAAAGAGTCTTCAATTTGATTTATGGAAGGATAGTACCATTCATAAAATGATATCCACTGATTATTAGCTTGCATCCAAGCTTTCCATTCAGTATCATTTTGACTATTGAAACTCTTCCTATCCTTCTTTTCTAGAAGCTGTATTTCTTGCATATACAGGTGTTCTTTCTGATGTGTATAGATGTCCTAGTTGAACATCTTTTTCTTCCAGAGATCTTCAGGATCATAAGGCCCAATGCCTCTGAAGATTTTCAGAAATGCAATTATCTCTGAATCAGAAGGGATTTCTACAGACTTTGGAATCTTATCAATGGGATTTCGTCTGTAGTCAGGAATGACTGATGGATCAACAAAACCCAAACCACGTGAGGTGGTTGGTGAAACAGACTGTACTAAGAGATCTTCATGTACATTAAAGAATGTCACTTGTCTGTAAGTTTGTTCTGATAAATCCGAAGAAGGAACAAACTTTATCATATTAATTCTCCTGGACTGGTCAGGGGAAGATCCATGAGGCTGAGGAGGATCTGAGGAGAATTGACAGTGAGTTTTTGAGCAATGCGGATGTTCACAAACAGTAGCTAAAGGAGGATTTACATACTGTACAGAGGCAGTAGGAGATATCATAGGTTCTGAAAACAAAACTTTTAACTTTGCAAGAATATCTGGATCAATCATTATCATTGGCTCTTTGGAAGATGCAGGCTGGATTTGTGAAAAAGTCGGAACCAATGAGGAAGTAGAAGACTGATCTTGCTCAGTGATTTGTCTTCTTGGAAATCTGGTAATAACTTGGTTATCAGATTCAAATATTATTGACTGGGCAATTGCAATGGGTTTCTTAGTATTGCGCTTCCAATTTGTAACCCATTCATCTGGAGGAACAAGGGATCTTTTATTTATTGACAAAGGGGCAACTGGATTGCATGAGGAATCATATTGGATGAGAGTCACAGTGCCAGATCCTTGCTCAGGAGCATGTAGAACAGCAGGAATAGTTGTGTTATAGAATCTAACACAAGTAATGTAAAAAATAGTCAAATTTTTGGACTTATTATCAAACTCGTCATATCCTTGAGTTTGAACACCTAGAGTTAGGCATTTCAGGATGTTGGGATCATCAAGGGCAACTGAAAAATCTGGAAATACATCATACTGGACTGGTCCATCAGACAGTTGTCTCGATGCCACCAATGAGGGCTTTTGTAAAGGATGACCATCGATTATCAAGTAAGGCCGAGAAAACAAATGCAGTTTGGCCCTTCCTATGAAGAGCATTCAGGCCTACTCTCACCATCCCCAGATGGACATACTTGTAACCAGACTTTAAAGCAGCATGGATATGTTTCTGTTCAAGTAAAGGAACAGTCATCATGGTATTACAGTTAAGCTCAGTGCGAATAGAATTTTCTTTTATCTTAATCTGGCTGAGAGCACGGAACTGAAAAGGAGATATACCATGATATACATCTAAAGGAGAAATTTCAGGGAGTTTCCATTTCATTCGGGGGTTGGTTTCTTCAATATTTAAGCATGCAGAATTAGAAGAGGACTCAGAAGGAGAACACAGAGAGTCTAGACTCTAAACCAGAACGAAGCTGTTCTTCGTTTTCTAAATCATCAAAATGCTTAGAACCAAAACGACCCATTGAACGAGAAGATGAATCCATTGGAGACACAGAAGATTTGCAAACTTAAAATAAGAGCAAGTTATCAGGAGGAATTTGGGAAATCACTTCGCTGAGATATTGCGGCTTCCACGCACAAGTTCTAGTCGAACGTCTTCAACGCCTTCAACGCCTTTTGCGGCAACACAGGCTACAAACGCTATTCACGACATCAAGCAAACCATCTAGCGCTCCACTCAAACAATATCCTTTCAACAGTAAAGTATTACTCAGCAAATAACCTCACTCACACAACAACTTGGCTCTGATACCATTTACAATAATCAATAAACAACAACAGAAAGTACTTTATTCATCTTCTGTACCGAAGGAAATTATTAATTTGAGAATGATGTGGGATACATTATGAGATTTAGTAATGTATCGTCACGGGGGGAGCAATGTATGATGTCTCTCATGGTTGATTTGATTATTCTGGTTATATGTATTTCTGACAGAGCATCTGATATGAAGAAGACAGGTACAGGAAGTACAAGTTCAGGAGGAGATGAAGGAATGTGAAAAATTTCTATGCTTCACTTTCCATACGCGGGTTCTATTAACAAAAGTCGCGTATACACGCGAGTTCCAGCAGACACAGTCGCGTATGCATTGATGATAAGAGAATTTATATGATAGCTGAAGATCTGGAGCAGATGTTCAGGGGGAGCATCAGTCTGACTGTTAATAACTATATTATTGACTCAATATCAGCTTAGTTTCTCAGTTCTAAATAATGATGATATGATACATGGTTTCTTATGTTGAAGATTGTGGATGAGTCCTGTTTTCTTTTTGATGAAGAGTATTCATTGTTGAGATGAAAGTCTTATAATTCTGAGATAAGGGTAGTTCATGTAGAGATTGTTGCTGATGACTTGCTGATGAACGTATTCAGGTTTCACAAGTTAAGAAGGAGCAGCAGGTTGAAAACTAATGATTGCATTGTTGGCAATATGACTGCTTATTCTTTGGTTTTTGTGATACTCATGCTCAAATGATGATGACTTGGTACATGGCTTATTATGATGAGATTTTGAGCCCTGGTTGCTGATAAGTATCTTTTGTGCTCACACATGGATGAGTTGGATGTCGTTTGATTCAGAAATAAGAATAGATCATACAGAGTTTGTTACTATGGTTGAGATCTTTTGCCTACATATGTTACTTCAGGTTAAATCTTGAAGATCTTGATGATATTGGACCACATGGATGATTGCTTGACACATATTTGAAGATGTTGTTCTGGTATGATAATGTCTCTTGAAAATATTGTATTGATGCTGCAAAGAATCTGAAGGCTTGGTTATTAATGTGCTTATGCTACAACCGTTGGATGACGCTTGAAGACACAACTACACTGTTCTATCTATCTGTAGTCCAGGGAAGCATTCAAATATCCCAGAAAGAAGCTAAACACTATCTTTTTCTCACAAGAGGATCAGATCTGGTTAAAATATAGAAGATGGGATTGGATACGCAGGTTTCCTGAAACACAGTCGTGTATATACGCGAGTTCATGCATAGAAAACCGCGTATGTTTGATTGCTGACAATTTTCTGTTTGGAGTCAGCTCTCTTCAGCACAGCTGCAGTGCTTTTTGGTATCTCTGATACTGTTTGGTATCTCTGGTGGTGTTCCAGTTCTCATAATTCTATTTCTAATGTTTTGATAAAGATGCCTTGATGATTTGTTGGTGAAAATTTTCAGGATGCACAAACTAAGGGGGAGCCTTAGTCATATGGAAAGGATGCTTGGATGCACAGATTCAGGGGGAGCATTAGCTTTGCTGAGTATAATGCATTGTTGGCATTATGATGGTTTTGAAATATGTTCTCTTTCTTGAGGACTTTCTGGTGTTGGTCATAAATGTTCATATTTGTAATTTGATGAAAAGGTCTTGTTGAGACCCATGATGTAAAATTGTAATATTCAGTCATGTAAGGACTTGTCAAAATTGTAAACCCACTTGGTTGGGTAGCTGAGTCAAATTTTGTAAACCCACTTGGTTGGGTAGCTGAGTTGAAATGTGTAAACCCACTTGGTTGGGTACTTGAGTCTCATATGTAAATCCACTTGGTTGGATATTTGATGTAAGTATGAGTCTTTGGTGATAGGAAGTTCATAAAGTCATGTACTTCATTGAAAAATTTGTTTAAAGATTCAACATGAACTCAGGGGGAGCTTGGTCACTTCAGTCTATTTCAGATCTGCAAAACGCTTCTTCCACATGAGGAGAAAAGGGGGAGAGTATGTTGGCTTTGATCCGCCCTTTTCCCTTGATGTCAAAGGGGGAGAGTGACATGGTGTTCAAAATGGAGAGAGTGACATGGTGTCATTGATGGTGTCATTGTATTCTTAATGTACCTATCTGTTGTGATAACCAAACACCATCATGGTTGCCATCAAGTCCAAAGGGGGAGATTGTTGGCAATATGATGCAGAGTGTTGTCCTTGATGGCAACCCACTGAATGAAGATGAAGACATGCGACTGTTGACATGTGTTGTCCTTGATGGCAATCCACCTGATGAAGTTATTCTTGACTTGTTGGACTTGGTAGATGATGTAAATCTGATATGAAATGATGTTTGTTAAGCAATCTGATGCTGAGTGTTGTCCTTGAATGGCAACCCACTTGATGAAGATGATGGCAACTTACTTGATGAAGTTGTGCTTGATAGAATATGTTCTTGATGAAGTAAATCTGATGTATCTACAGTGAGTATAGAAGGGAATGAAGAAAGAAATTCAGTATGTGCTAGATCTATGATAAAAAGAGTATGTCTCAAGGCATACGCGGATTTGCCTAGGAGAAGTCGCGTATGCACGCGGTAAAGTACGTGCCAAGTCGCGTATGGGCAAAAGCGCTCATAAAGTGCAAAACTAGGGGTAACCACCATGGTATTGACCCATTGTATTGGGTAATGATTCGTCTAAATGACCCCGTCCAGGAATACCATCGGAAGTAATGTAGTTTTGGGCTCATGGTATTGTTTTGGCTCATGGTATTGAAAAAAGGGCTCATGGTATTGAAAAAGGGTAAACCTATATAAAGAGAAGAAATTCATTGTGCAAATCATGAGTGTGGTGCAAGATGTCTGAGCTTGAATGAATACTTCTCTCTGAAGTATATCTGAATGGAAAGGGTTACAGTTGAATGATAGATCTGAATGTATGATGCACCAATGATGAAGAAGGGGATCTAGATCTGGAATGTATTTGTATCTGCTAGATCTGTTTATGGAAGGCTTAGATCCGAGATGAGGCGAAGATCTGTCTGAAGTAAAAGGGTAAATCTGAACTGAATATCTGATCTGAAGAAGTATGTTGCTCTGTAATGGTTGAAGATCTATACGCTAGTTCGCCGCAGAGGAAGCGCGTATATACACGGCTTCACTGAAGAAAAAGCGCGTATGCGCAATGAAATGAGCTTTGTAATATGTACAGAAGTATATGATGGTTTATGTGAACAGAAGCGCGTATATACGCGACATCAGCGAAAGGAAAGCGCGTATGCAAACTAGGGTTTGCTGAAGCAAGGGGTATGAAATGTCTGATCTGTTCTGATGTGTTACTGTTATCTGTGAATGATGTATTCTACAGTTCTGGGTTGTCTGAATTGATAAGTTTCAGTTTGATGTATGATTGAGCTTAAATGTATGGAGTGGGTCCAGTCTAAAAATATGATGAAACGTGGCCTGCAAGTTGTGTCCTAAAGGAAGCTTTGGATCCAGTGTGAAAATTGATGAAACGTGGTCCATAGAGGTGCTGAGGGTTGTAGCCTTCAGTCAGGGGGTTGTAGCTCCCTTCCAGGAGAGGCTGGTAAACGAGATCAGGGGGTCGTAGCTCCCTTCCAGGAGAGGCTGGTAAACGAGTCAGGGGTTGGAGCTCCCTTCCCGGAGAGGCTGGTAACCAGTCTGTGTTGATGCTCCTTCCAGAGAGGTCGGTAAACGAGCGTTGTGGGCAGCTCGTTGCCGGTAGGAGTTCCATGACTTGAAGACATGTTGTAAGATGTTTTCTCTATAATAAAATATTGAAGGCTGAGCAACGGCAGCGGTGGTTTTCTCCCGACTTGGGTTTCCACCTAAAAATCCCGGTGTTCATGTGTGATGCTTTGTGTGATGGTTTATTCTGTTCTTACTGCACATGTTTACTGTTTATTAAACATCTGATGAATGAATGATGGAATGATATAAGTGAAGATTTAATGACATTAATTAGATATCTGTGTATACGCGAGTTTCATAAAGGGTATCCGCGTATATACGCGAGTCTGTATCAGGAAAGTAGCGTATGGGTTTTAGAAGCAAGAAAAAGTAAAAAGTTTTGAATATGCAATAAATACTGATTCACCCCCCCCCTCTCAGTATTTTTCCCAACAAGAAGGAATAATTATCCGATAAGAACCTACAACATAAGAAGCTTCTATAGAAGCCATTCCTATAGAAAAAGAAGTTTCCATCTTTGAGTTTCACTATGTACAATGAGAATTATTATTATTTTTAGTATGAAAACAACAACAAGAATGTATAAGAGAAATAATAACATAAAGAAGCCCTATTATTTCTACACAAGAACCAATAGTAGGAAATAAAACATCGTCGGGTCATAAGACTTGAACTATTATGATGTTAGTTCTAAAACTATTATAACTCAAATAGTGTTCCTTCATTTTTTATGTGTATAGAATTATTTTCTAATATCTCAAAAATTTTGCATCGAATGGTCATGATATTTTTTAGGAAAATGAATGAAATAGGATAACTTTCAAAACTTTTCAGAAAAATAGTTTGTAGATAATAGCTAAAAGAAGCTTGATACTACTTTGAGAACTCTCTTGTTGTAATTCCTTGCACAAGATTGTTGCAACTCCACCATATTTGTTGCAAGCTCATTAAAATTGTTTCAGGATACCAATTTTGAAGTTTCAAGGATTCTTTATGAAAATTCACAACAAGAATTTGAGGCAAATGAAAAATATCAACAATAGAGATAGGTATGCAATGAAAAAGGAAATTTCCCTAAAGTATGGCTAATAAAAAGGTACTAGGGGCGATATGGTAGGCCTCAGAATTGACATATTTTCACATCCTCTTTTCCATATTCTTAATTCATTTAAATTTTCTTATGACCTCGTATTAGTCCATTCTAATCCTTATATGTGGGATTTATACATAAACTATTTTCTATGGCATTTACTTTGTACTTCAAATGAATTTATAAATAAACTTTAAAAAAAGGTCATTTTGTATTTATATTTGAAAGTCCAAATATGACATTCCAGAAAGGTTGCTCTTCAGGTTGTAATGTGACCATATGGTATATCTTGGTTACATATATTATTACACATTTGTTGCAACTCTATTGCTACAACTCACTACAATAACTATGATGTTGCAACTCGCTGCTAGTACTATGGTGAAACAACTAGTTGTTGCAACTTTGGTTCCAAAATCCTCGATGCAACTATGGGGCCAAAAATATCTACTGCAATTCTGGTGCCACAATTCTAGTGCTAAAACTGGCAGATGAAATGCTCAAACTTTGGTGCTACAACTCATTGTTGCAACTCTTGGAATCATGTGTCAACATTGGAACCATGATTCAATGGAAATTTTTGTTGTAACTATGTTTCTACAACTCACTACTATATCTATTGTGTTGCAATTCTATGAAACATGAGTTGACACCAAAACCATGGTCCAGTAGAAACTTCAGTATATTGAAAACTTGGGCTGATTGGAAACTTGATTCGATGTTGTTACATAGTTTTTGCTTCATTATTTTTAATTTGGATCAATATTAAACATGATTAATTGAGTTGTTAATAACTATCTTGGAATTGTTTATGAGTTTTTTATTGTTTTCTAATTATTAGAAAACCACATGAGAAACTTGTGGAAACATATTAATTGTTTTCCAATTGTTATTAAACCACATAGGAGGCTTTTTTATTTCATTTATTATCTATTATTTTATTTCTAAACAAAATTTCTATATAAAAGAAGCCCCTATTTAGTTCCACAAGTAGGTTTCTTAGAGAAATACTAAAGTCATAATTATCAAGCTTTTATTTTAATTAAAGTTTATAATTTCCATAGTTTATTATTTGATTAATTAATATAATTTTATTTGAAATATTAATTTATTTTAATTATCTTTCTTAATTAAAAATAGTTTATGTTCTCATTGTAACAAGTGTTGATAAATAGTAGCACTTTTTTCAATGGAGGCAAGGCTCCAACAACACTGAGTGTTGCATCATTTAGGTAGTTCTCTTTCATGATTAGGTAATTCAAATCATTTATTTCATTTACTTATTTTATTAATTTTTTGTTGTTTGATTTTATTTATGCAATTAATTATTTGAGCATAGTTGTATTTACTATATTTATCAATTTATTTATGCAATTCATTATTCATGTCTATTTTTAATTTGAAATTTTTGCATTTCATATTATTTTGCATTCATTTACATTTTTTAACAAATGTGCTCAATGTAATGATTACATTTGTTGATCTTAGTAATGATAAGGGTCATCTTGGAAAATATTAGTCCTTTGTTCAACTTCTTCTTGTGTAATTAATTTTCTTCTTGTTTGTTTTATTCTACATATTTTGGGGTTACATTGATAAGCTCTCGAAGCCTGCTAGGTAGAAGTGTGTTATTTGAAGTGTGTTTTTGTTTTATTTTCAGATTTTTTGTTTCTTTTTCCATAGATAGTTGAAATTTTCACGAGGGACCCATCCCGTTTACAAGAGAATTTACTTTCCTAAAAGTGTGTTTGTGCGGTTAATTTCATGTAAGCATGTTTAATTTATTACAAGTTTGTTTAATATTCTACAAACGTGTTTACTTTTTTGCAATTGTGTTTACTTTCACTAGTAAAAAATGATGAAATTAATGACTAGGTGACTAAAAATGTTAGTCACCACAATTATTTCAAGTGAATTACTACTAAATTTGAGAAATTTTAAGTGACCGAACTAAAAATGACTAATTTAGTCTTGGAATAAAATATACGACTATATAATAAGTGACTAAACTCAAAATGACTAACTTAAATGACTAATTTAATCTAGGGATAAAATATATGACTAAATAATAAGTGACTAAGCTAAAAGCTACTAACTTAAATGACTAATTTAGTCTAGGATTAAAATAAATGACTAGATAATAAGTGACAAAATTAATAATGATTAATGTAAATGACTATTATAGTCCAAGAATAAAAATATGGCCAAATAACAAGTAAACAAGTATATGAATTAGTCATTTATGTTAGTGATTTTTAATTATGTCACTCCATAAGTGGAAATTGAAATTTTGGTACCGGAATGTTACATTTCACTATAGGTGTCTCTGAGTCCATTTGCACTGTTAGAGTTTAGAGACAAAGGGCTCTCTGAATTTAGAGTGTTAAAATTATGAATACCCTTTTGTCTCTAAAGTTTAACACTGCGTATGGATTCATCTACAATTAACATAATTGCATGTATCATCTATTAACTTTACACTAATGCCTTCATTATAATTTTAGTAAAGGTAATATTTATATAGTCAAATCAATATTTATGTTTATATTTAATATTAGTCCATAAAGTTTAGTTTTTAAACTTCATTGATTTATGTTAAAATTGTGAGTTGTTTTAAATATAAGGTTATTCCGGATGCGGATGAACATTAATGTAGATGGGACATACGTCCCTGGGAGGTTTTCGAAGTGGTGCGTGCATTAGCTCGCCCATTAATATCACTGGCCATAAATGCATTAGCGTCATTAATATTCACCACCGCCGAAATTCTGAGCTCCTCTGGTTCATTATGCCTCCGCTGCATAGGCTCCCTGTTCATTCCCTCCTTGCTTGCTTGTATCCCACTCCGCAAAGATGCCTTTGTCCTCCTGGTAGCGCTGAGCCAAGCGCTCGAAAGCATACAGGAAGACGCTTATTTCTCCTTGCCTGCATAAATATAACGCCAGACTTCCACCACATCCAGAGTTCACTCTGTTGCAAGAATTCTTGGCCTCCTGCAATTCACTCCTCGCCTGAACCTGAGCAACGCCATTCCCATCCGAGCACCACTGTAAGAATGCATCACCTCAGACAGAGAATGAGAATTCGACACAGCAGCAGTCGAGGCAGAGCTATTCGCTCTTAGCCCACCTCCAGTTCTGATACCTCCTCTGCTGACTTCTCTCACGGCCACTACCCTGAAACCTGGAGCAAATGGGGAAGAGCCAGGCTTGCTAGGCAGGCACACCCTTTCCATGGCTCCCAGCCTCATGACGTTGCATCTCCTTTGCAACCAGCCTCTCAGCCTTTAGCCACCCCTGACTCCACTCCAAACACCCAAATTTCCCTCCGCCAAACCACCCACAGAGCCGAGTTTCAATTCGCTTGCACCATGGACAAACCTGTTATCACCGCCTTCATCACGGTCACCCTTCGGGAGGAAGCAGCAAGCTCTACAACTTCAGGCACGCCTGTTCAGCAGAACCCTTAGGAAAAAGATGACTCCAAGAATGAGAGAGCTCTGCCGGGGATGGAAAGTGCTAGTAAGACTGGTCAAAGGGACGACACCAAGGAAAAGCTTCATGATGAAGCTAGAAAAGACACCTGTGCAGCAACTGAAGATTAATATGGCAGTAGCGGTGAATACAGGTGCCTCATCGAGGAGGAACCTCCCTCTTCTGCAAACGATAAGTAAACACGGTAACCTCTGCAGGAATATGGCTCCGAAGCCTAGGTCTCATGGGTCTATTTTTTTTTTGATAATCTCTCTTTTGCTGAGAATGAAAAATTTTGTTTATTTTCTGAACTGAATGTCGGTTTCCCCTAAGTAGGCGAAAAGACAATTATCTAAGGGAGTGGTTTCCCCCTCATGGGCAGTCCAGAATCATGTTTTTTGATAGCTTATACCCAGCTCTCAGGCTCACTTAGCTGAGGTTGCGGTCACCATGTATTATTGTGTTATATAAATAGAAATAGACTTATTCAGAAAAATAAATAAATAAATTTTATATATATATATATATATATATATAAGGTTAAATCTTCATATTTACATTTAAAAAATAGATAAATATAACATTTCTTATGTTAAAAATATGAGTTCATTTAAATCTAGTATTAAATTGTCATATTTACATTTGATAAATACTAAATAGATAAACCTAAAATATATATTTATAGACCTGTATAGTAAATAGGTATGAACCTTTATTAATTTAAGTATGAACCTTACTTAATTTTTTAATGATGTATGAACCTTTGTTTTTTTGAAGTCAATGTTCTATTCATGTAGGAAAAAAGGAGTACATATAGTTGCTTACAAAACAGGTGGTCTCAGCCTGACCGAGTTTGTTGACAAAAATATTCACCAGATGTAAAAAAATACAAATGAGAGACTAGGGACATTGTTCATAAACGGTTGGTCCAGAGGCACCAAAACACATATAAAACATAAAGAACACCAAATAGCATACAAAATATATGACGTGTAAGCAGCCACGTCGCTCCAGCTATATATGAATAGATAGATAGTCACCCATGCAAATGTGCGAAGCGATAACCCTAGTTCTCTAAATTAATTCTCCTCATTACCTCGGTTTCTCTAATACGCTAATTTATTTGTTCGACAATTCGTTGGAATTGTTGTTGTTTTAGCAGTTTTTTTCTTTTTACCTCATTTGTCTATCAATTGAGAAACCCTCTATCCATTCCATTATGATCATAATATTTGGGTATTTTCTTTCCTCTAATGATCGTTTTCACACAAACTTAGTTATTTTTTTTTGTTGAACTATGAAATTCACAACCCAGGTTTGAATCTCGCCTCTCTTTGACAGCTTGCAAACATGGAGTCCTTCGAGCCCATGTTGAATAAATCTCGTGGTTATGACACAAATGGTGGGCACATTATGCCCTGGAACTCATCCTCGTCCGCTGGAAACATGAATATGAATCCTGGCAGGAATATCAGTTCTGGCATTAATTATCACTCTACACCTAACCCCAACTAGGGTCATGGGTTTAATCCCAATGCAGTAGGGGCTAACCCTAACCCCACCGTCAACCCTAACCCCGGGGCTAACAAGGTTATTCCAGGGCCGCACCAAAGAGGATACCCACCTACGATGGGTGGAGGGCCATACGGAGGAGGATCAGGAGGGTCATATGGAGGGGGGTTCTATGAAAATGGGAATCATTCCACCCATTTTGAAGGGTTAGGATTTCAACAGCAACATCAGCGGGGAAGTAATGTGGAGGATCTCGAGTGCATACATTATAAAACTAATGACAGTTATCCTTATGGCCTCAATTTCCGCTACAAACACGACCCTATATGTATGCATTACTTCTCCTTCACAATCCATCCCTTTAGTCTATTATGTGTTAATTTGATTGATTTATGGGTTTATTATTTTTTTGTTCTTTTGTGTGGGAACGACCTATTGACACGAAGTGGATACCATAAACACACCTGGACATAGTGAGCTGCATTTCATAACATGCACTTTGCTTGGGTCAGGTCCCAGATTTGAGCAATATCTATTCTGCTTCACAAACGAGAGACTTGACACAACCATCATTTTCTTTATTTTTAACATCCCACTTGAGTAGGGCATATACTACAAGAAGCATGGAGCCACCTATAGATGGGGTTACAATATTTTGACCTCACCAATGAACTAAAGTCTCATTAGCACTAGTTCTTATATTGAATACTCTATTATACTGAAATGCTTGTTTTCCCAAAACTTCGCATATGTTTTGGCGTTAAGTAGTTCATAAACCTCCTCTCTCTCATATTTTTGTGTTAATTTGTGTACCACCGGACCTTTGAGGTTTAACATTCTCTATATGCAAAAACACGTATGTATTGTTTTGTTTTGTTTGAATGCCCTTTTGAAACCAACCAGTAGTATATATGATCTCTTTTTTTTCTTAATTTTAAAATTGTGAATTCAATTTGGTCAGAATTTAAAAAAAAAAAAAAAAAAAAAATATTGAGAAAAACTGGGGAACTTTCTTGCTAAGGTCATAGATAATGTAACCCAAAGTATTATGTAAACTTTGGAAAATAACCCCTAAACCCTAAAATCCTTAACTGCTAAATCTCCTAACACCATAAACCTCTAAACCTTAACTCATTTAACCCCCAAAACCCTAAACCTCTAAACCCTTAACCCCTAACCCCTTAAACCCTAATTCCCAACCCCTAACCAATTTAACCCCCTAAACCCAAACCCCATTAACCCCTAACCCCTAACCCCTAAAATCATTAACTTCTAAATCCCCTAACCCCTTAAACCTCTTAATCGTCCCTAACCCATTTAACCCCCTAAACCCTAAACCTCTAACCCCTAAACCCCTAACCCATTTAACCCCCTAAACCCCTAAACCTCTAACCCATTAACTCATTACCCCTGAAACCATAATTCCCAATCCCTAACCCATTTAACCCCCTATAGCCCTAAACCCCTAACCCATTTAACCCCCTAAACCCTAAACCTCTAAACCCTTAACCCCTAACCCCTTAAACACTAATTCCTAACCCCTAACCCATTTAACGCCATAAACCTCTAAACCCCTAACCCATTTAACCCCTAAATCCTAAACTTCTAAACTCTTAACCCCTAACCCCTAAACCCTTAACTGCTAGCCCATTTAACCCCCTAAACCCCTAAAACCCTAAAACATTTAAACCCCTAAACACTAAACCTCTAAACCCTTAACCCCTTAAACCATAATTCCTAACCCCTAACCCATTTAACCCCCTAAACCCTAACTCCAATAACCCCTAACCCCTAAAATCCTTAACTGCTAAATCCCCTAACCCCCTAAACCTCTAAACCCCTAACCCATTTAACCCCCTAAACCCTAAACCTCTAGCCCCTTAACCCTTAAACACTAATTCCCAACCCCTAACCCATTTAACCCCCTAAAACCTAAACCTCTAAACCACTAACCCATTTAGCCCCTAAACCCTAAACCTCTAAACCACTAACCCATTTAACCCCTAAACCCTAAACCTCTAAACCCTTAACCCCTAACACCTAAACACTTAACCCTAACCCATTTAACCCCCTAAACCCCTAACCCATTTAACCCCCTAAACCCTTATCCCCTAACCCCTTAAACTTTAATTCCTGACCCCTAACCCATTAATCCCCTAAACACTAACCCCATTAACCCCTAACCCCTAACATCTAAAATACTTAACTGCTAAATCCCATAACCCCCTAAACCTCTAAACCCCTAACCCATTTAACCCCCTAAACCCTAAACCTCTAATCCCTTAACCCCTTAACCCTTATCCCTTAACCCCTAAAATCCTTAATTATTAAATTCCCTAACCGTATAAACTTATAAACCCCTAACCCATTTAACCCCCTAAACCCTAAACCTCCAACCCTTAACCCCTAACCCCTTAAACCCTAATTCCCAACCCCTAACCCATTTAACCCCCTAAACCCCTAAAACCCTAACCCATTTAACCCCCTAAACCCTAACCCCATTAAACCCTAACAACCCCTAACCCTTAATATCCTTAACTGCTAAATCTCCTAACCCCTAAACCTCTAACCCATTTAACCCCCTAAACCCTCAACATCTAACCCCTTAACCCCCTAATTCCAAACCCCTAACCCCTTAAACCCTAATTCCCAACCCCTAACCCATTTAACCCCCCAAACCCTAAACCTCTAAACCCTTAACCCCTAACCCCTTAAACCCTAATTCCCAACCCCTAACCCATTTAACCCCCTAAACCCCTAAAACCCTAACCCATTTAACCCCCTAAACCCTAAACCTCTAACCCATTAAACCCCTAAACCACTAACACCTAAACCCCTAACCCCTTAACCCCTAAACCCATAAACTGATAATGCTTGACCCATAACCCATTAACCCCTGACCCCTAAACCCTAAAATCCTTAACTGTTAAATCCCCTAAGCCCTAAACCCCTAATCTCTAATCCCTTAACCACTAACTCATTATTCACCTAACCCCTAACCGTGCCTAAATCCCCTAACCCCTAAACCCTCAATCCCTAATCCCCTAACCACTAACTCATTAGTCCCCTAACCCCTAAACGCGCCTAAATCCCCTAACCCCTAACCTTCTAATCCCTAACCCCTTAACCACTAACTCATTATTCCCCTAACCCTAATTCCTATTCCATTAACAACTATAACTCATTATTCCCCTAGCCCATAAATGCTCCTAAATCCCCTAACCCCTAAGCCCCCAATCCATAACTCCTTAAAAACTAACTCATTATTCCCCTAACCCCTAAACACTAAATCTCTAACCCCTAAGCCCCTATTCCCCTAACTTTTAAGCCCCTAATCCCTAATCCCTTAACTACTAACTCATTATTCCCCTAACCCTTATAACAATCCTTAAAACCCGTTGGGATTAGCCATTCCAAATGATAAGAGGTCTAGTTGGGACTTAAGATTGGGTTAATTCCCCATTGGTTACAAGGTGGAATACCATGAGCAAAACCATGGGTTGAAAAAAAAACCAAAAAACCTCTCCTAAATTTACTATTTTATCTCAATTTTATTTTAATAATTAATTAATTAATTTCTTTCAAGAATCTTCTGATGAATCACATAAATTAAATATTTTATCTCAATTTTATATTAATAATTAATTAATTAATTAATTTCTTTAAAGAATCTTCTAGATAAATCACATAAATTTTTTAAGGTCGCCTTTGAACCACTCATTATGTGGTTCATCATCAATGTTTTTAAAATAAATTTATTAGAATGAAATTAAATTGATTTTTGAAACTTCATTTTAAATCAATTGTTAAACTTACAAGGAATACCACTCATTATGTGGTTCATCATCAATGTTTTTAAAAATAATTTATTAAAATGAAATTGAATTAATTTTTGAAACTTCTTTTTAAATCAATTGTTGAACTAAGTGTGCTCAACATCCATCAAAGCTATTTTGGAGGGAATAATATTAAAATTGATCTTTAGAAAAATGGAGGGAAAGAGTATTCATTTTTAGTTTAAATTTCAGATTTCTCCCGCCCAGAACACATCACTTTGTTTTGTTTTGGTCATCTCCAGCTACTTTTTTTTTTTACCAGCAACTAAGTAGCTCTCAGATTGAAATAGATAGATAGGGAGCGGCAGCCGAAGACTCTTTCCCATCGGGATCTTTACTTCAGCAGGTAAGTTCTTCTTCGAAATCACACCAGGAAAATCGACCACAGTAATTGTTTCGTTACAAGGCGGACTAGCTGTCATATTCACCAGTTTTGATTTTCTTGTAAGATCTTTCTAGTTTATGTCAATGCAAGAGATCTAATCATTGGGTTTCTATATTTTCTATATTGATGATAGAAAATGTCAAGAGGAAAAATGGCCCTTTCTCTAGCTCATAAAATAGGGAGGAGTCCAGCATAGAAATGAAATCCCCAATAATCAGAGAGTTCAAGAGAAGAACACCTTGAAGAATGGAAATTATATTGCAAGTGCTATAGCTAGAGGCAATGAAATAAAGGCCGAGGACAAAAGGATCCCATTTAAGGAAACTCATGGCACGAAATGCAGTAAGGGTGAAACTGCACTTCTCTATAATTACCGAGGTGTTATCTTCCATGAGTCGAGGAGAGTAGCCCAAGAAAAGGCCAAGCCTTTTAACCCAACCTATGCAATCGACTTGCAGGTCCTCGTAGGTAAGAAACATTACCCTATTCGGATCTCGCTCTCTACAAATGGCCCACCACAGAAAAACCCAAAGCAGAACCCATCAAACAAAGCTTCCTCGCTCCAATCTTCATTCAAAAACGCGGACCCATCTGCTTGAAGTTTATTGACAAATTTCCAACGGGAAACGAAGACCTCACAGGAGGGTTACAAACAATGTAAACAGTCTTGAAAGCAGAAGACCTCAGAGGAGGAGGCAAAAAATGGAATGGCGAATGGGTGTGCAGTAGAGCAGTTTGAAATATCATACTCTTGATGGTTAGATGTAGAAATCAACATAAAAGTTTCCATGGTGGGTTTCCATTTTTTGCCTGAACAAGCTTGTCAACCTTTCCTGATTGCACCTGTGTGCTTGAATCTGAGGTATCCTGATTTTGTTTATTACTAGAGTATTAATAGCTTCTTCTTTTCTTTTTCTTTTTTTATAAAATGTGAAATTCTTATTTAAGGCTTCTTAATCTAGTCAAATTCATAGTAATTCCATGCATGCTGATAATTTGATAGGAGAAAAATTGATCTACTCAAATTTATAGTAATTCCACACACGCTGATAATCTGACAGATATGGAGACAAAGTTGAAGAGGCTGCTGAATCTGAGGAGTGGAAGTGTCCAAAGTGAAGAAGTATCTGCAATTTCAGTATTTTCATGTAAAATTGAATATAGAAATGCACCTAGGCAAAAAAATGCTAATTGTTATGTTTCTTTTTATAACTCAAATTTTCAATCAGGTTTTGATAGGAAACATTTTCTGAGATTTCCAGAAATAAAGTTGTTGAATTCATTATTGTAGGAAAAAACAAGGTTGTGTTCTTACTAGAATTCTTGTCCATGCAACTAAGGTTACGGGCTTTTCTTCTTTTTCTTATTTGCTCAAGTGTCAAGGTCTTTCTGAGGTAAATTTTAATTTTGTCTCAAGGGAAGCCAATGCAGTTGATTGCAGGCATAGAATTTTTGTCAAATGATGTTGGATCAACATTGCAGTTTTTGGAATTTTTCTCAGCATTTGAACAAGTATGTACTTTCTTATCCAAAATGTGTTTTAAGTTCATATCTAGGTTCAAAGTGAAAATTTTTCACCGTGGATATTTTCTTTTACATTGTTGTAGTTATACCTTCAACGGTATCAATTTTTTTGCTACAAACACACTAGTGTGATTGTATGAAGTGGAAAAATTTTAATACTCGTCAGTTTACACCATGATTTGGGCTAACCTCACTTCCTACTTATTCAGTTCTGTATTTTTGCATGTTAGATATATCCCGCAGCACCCTTTCATTCTTTCAAAGCTATGCTTTTACACTAGTCAACAATAATTGTTATAGAAGTTCCTTGATTGTTAAAATAAAAGTAATCTTTCCAAGGCAGAATTTTGGAAGTATCTGTAAATGAGGTCTTACATATGTACCTTACCGATAGATGATAGTACATGCTATGCTCAGTGCAATTGAAATACCAAAGGCTCTATGATCATCAAGAAAATGTGGTTTTGTAAGGTCTTTGTATTATAATGACTTTCCACTGTGTTGCTGTCAACATGCTTATATTGCAACTATGAAAGTTTAGTCCCAATTGTCAATCCTTGACCTTGATTCTATCCAAAGCTGCTCCTCTTATTATAGGTCTTTGACACATGCTTACCATTGAACATAGCACTATATGATAAACTTTGTATTCATAAACAAATGAGCAATGATGACTCAGAAATGCCACTAAATGAATGAAAAAACCATTTTTCTACGGGGATGTGTCCCTTAGGGTGGGAGGGGGCACCTCCATGTTTCCCATGTTCCCAAGGTGTTTTTTTTTTATTGTAGGATGCTCCAAGAAACATTTTTCCACATATCTCTTTTGGGAAATGCGGTGAAACATAGAGGGAAATGCATTTTCCCAAAAGGGTTTTTTATTTTTCCCTTTTTTGGGACGATTGAAGAAACATTTCTCTACATATCTCTGTGGGAAACGTAGATGGAAACTTTTCCCTAATGTGAAGGATGAATTTTCCAAAAGGAGGATTTTAAGATTTTCCCTATAAAAAAAAATGTGCTTTTGGATGTCTCTTAGAAAAAATGAGTTGTAAAATTTTATGGTGTCCCAAATTCTTCTACTTGCTTGTTTGACCATCCCTATACGTGAAACCAAGACTGTGATTCCTTGTATTCCTTCTCCAAGTGACTCTTTACTCACGTTGTGTTCACTCTTTCCAATTCCATTGCAACCCTCGCCTACTCTAATATACCATCATTTCAACACAAGTCGTTGATCCACATTGTACTTTTGACTAATCAATGCTCATTAAATTGTACTTTGTCAATTTTGGATTTTTGGCCATGTTATTAGAACCCCATTTTCGAGGTTCCTAGTGTATTCAATGTTCTTTATCCATGTTTTGTTCACTCTTTCAAATGCAAGTGCAACCCACACCTAATCCAATATGCCATCATTTCGACATGAGTAGTTGATCTATATGGTAATTTTATCTAATCAATACTCATTAAATTGTGCTTTGTCAATTTTGGATCTTTAGCGATGTTATTAGAACCCCATTGTTGAGGTTCTTAGTGTGCTTGATGTTCAAGGTGATCAAAGGTTATAGAGATTTTTCCACTTTTAGTGGTATGTAGAAGTAATTAATTCATTTCTAGTAATAAAAGTTTGTTCCAATTATATATTGTGCGAGCTTTTAAAAGAAAAAAAAAATCTCTATCACTTTTCGGATAATATCATTGGATTTTTTACATATATAATCACAAAATATAGCAATAAGTGAGACAAAAAACTAGATATGGAAGGCAACAACCCCCACAAAATTATTATTCATATACTCTTGGTATTCTAGCACTTGTGGAATAAGTTTGAGAGCCTCCTTGGAGAGCTTTTCTGCTAGGGTACTAAGTTCATGGTATATATGGCCACAAGAGAACCAATCCAACTTGTTGTAGACTTGTTTGATACCTTGCAAAATGTGAGCCAAATGAGTGCTGACTTTGTCACAGACTAAATCCACAACAAGTTTTGAATCCCCAAAAATATTTAGTTTTTTGACATATTTTTGGTTAACCACATTGACAAGAGCCTAGAGAGTTGAAAATTCAACTCTCATGTTTGTGCCCATACTTGGAGCATATTTGAAATGCAAAAAATGACCAAGTTTTGCATATTTCTTTTCACAATAATTTTATTTCATTTCTTTGATCTTTGTTATTTTTTTAGTTAGTTTTTTTGTACAAAGAATAGATGCATAATTTAGCCCATTAATATTTGTTTGGATTGTCTCTTTGTTATTGCTTAACATGTTAACGTGGATTACACTTTGTCAAATGACATTTACATGATACGCGTTCATTTCAACATACCACTAAAATGTTTTTGAACACTAATCATCTAAGCTCTCTATACTTAAGGATGAAATGATTTTTTATATATTTTAGCACATCTTAAGCCATATTATCTTCATTAACTTGATTTATGCTTTGTTTATTTGTTAGTGGGTAATTTGGGTGAATCTTATAGTGTTCCTTAGTTCTATAGAAGGATTCATGTAGGGTCATTTTCAGTCTTCTAGAATTGGTCCTTGTGTGTCTAAATTTATTTGATACAAGTTGACGATCAAAATTTTCTTTGAAAACGTTATTGATACTTGTTTTCTAATTGTCTTTAGTTTTTAATGATGATTGATAGGTTTTCAAAGTAATTATTTGTTGAGTCCTTTCCTTGCACGTCTACTTATGTGTGGAAATTTTGCTAATTTATTTCTTGCAAAAGGAGTTTATTTTGTTGTGCATGGCTTTGTACTTTGTATGATCATACACATCCTTTCAAATGTTGGTGTGGGATATTTTATGGTCCGTTGCCCATAAACAACCCACCTTAACCCTGCACCAAGGTCCTCCTATCCATTTTAGTGATGGATCATGGTGTGTTCAAGTGTCTCCTTTATATTCTCTTGCATTAGTATAGATGCAAAATTGTGGTTTTCCATTTGATGTGTATTGCTTTTGAAGGTACCATTTTTGGATTTGTCCTTAGTTGCATGTTTGGATACAATAGATGTTTTGACCAATTCATTTGGGTCTCTTTGTTGATTTAGATACCTTAAGGTATGTGTGCACTGATTGGGGTCTTTTTTAGTCATGGAGCCTCCCTAGGTTCTTATTTTTGATTTGTTAGGATATGTTCATTTAGGTGTTTATTTAGTCAAACTTAACCTTAACTCAAGTGTTTTTTCCATGTGTATCAATTTGTTATTTTATTTAATTGTTACTTCAAAATCTAGTGCCCTAATGCAAAGCCTCTTTGGTACCTTCCCCACACCTTGTTTCAGAAAGTGACGTACTCGTCCCTGTAGCATAGTGAAAAACATATAATTGTCAAATAAAATTTTACACAATTTAGCGGCATTTAAATGTGCACTCTTATTTCAAAGGTAAAAATACTTTTCTTTTTCTTTTCTTTATTTTATTTTTTATTTTTTATTTTTCATTTCTTTGTTTTGATTTTTTGATTTTTCATTCTTTTTCTTATTTTTCTTTTTCTTTTTTTCTTTTTTTTCTTTTTGAAATAAAAAGAAATTTACAAACTATTGTAAGGGTAAAAATAAGTTACAACGTCTTCAGTAGTACTCATGGTAGCTTTGCCTTTTTCTATTTAGGGAATGTTTTTCAATATATCAACAAGTTCTTCTTTAATAGGGGAATTCTCTTCTTCATCAGTGAGGGTATATTCTTTTGGCATCATTAATTTCTCATATGTACCTTTTATTAATGATTTTTGCTGCTATTCCTTCCCCTTGGCTTCCAAGGATTCAATATAGTCAGACAATATCTATTGGTCTTCATGTATCTCCATGGTATTTGTTGAAGAAAATTTAGTTCTATCTTTTTTCCACATTTGCAAATTCTTGCTCCTTTTTCTATTCATATTTGTTTTGTCTTTCCATGGCCCTTGTGACCCTTCTACTATACGTGATGGGTTATTTTCTTGGTGCTTGTGTTGGTTGAGATTGAGGTGGAGGTATCTCAACTATTTCCTCTTCCTCCCTTGGGGCTTCTTTCTCCATTATTTGTTTTTCATCACATGTATTTTCAACAAACTGATCCCAAGTTTTCTCATACTTTTCTATTTCCCATTCTCTGATTAAGTTGATGAGGCCATGGTGATATAACCTTCTCTGCTCATTTATGGGGTGCTTCTGAATCAGATTTGCAATTTTGGTGAATTAGATAGTATGGCACATTTAACATTTTGTCTCCCATCAAATGTTGCAATATTATCATGTGGTATAAGTAAATGAGGTTTAATCTTCCCTCAAAAGTCACATCTGAACCAAGAAGGTTAATTCATCTCAAGGATGTTTTTACCAGGTGTTAGCCATGCCTCTAATTATCCTACCATTTTAAACTCTTGTTTGAAATTTATACAAAATTTCATCCAATACATCCAAAGGGTCAAAACTGAGACTTACACCACTAGAGGTTTTTGGACACCATACTTGCTGAAATGTTCTATTATCAGTGCCTTCTTATAGGTACCTGAATTCTTCAAATTTTGATGGAAAATTTTAGCAGCACAACTCTGATGCCATGTTAAAATTTCATCTCATGACAATGGACCAACACTCATAGAACTTCAGCTCTACAACTGAATTTTAAACCTTTTGAAACAACTACCAAAAATTTAGATCTACAAACATCAAAATGTTGTATTGAAGATTCACGAGTGTAGACATTGCATGTAAAAATGTTAGATCTTTCCAGCAACAAACATGAATAATTCTAAGGAAAGGTAGATTTGGAAAATCAAATCAGCATGCTATAATGGCAATAAACAGAAAATATATACCAAATCTATGAAGAAACCAAATTAGCGCACTACCATACCACAATTAATAGAGATAAATCAGATGTGAAAAAATCATATCAACACACAGAATATCTACCAGCAAACATATCTTTCTATTAAGCGATCAAAGAATATTAATAAACCAAAATCAGCTTCTCCCAAGCATAAAAAGCAAAAATCAACTAAATTATAACAAACCCATGAAGGGAAGCACTATCACTAGAAACCATGTCTCTCACATACCAACTATTACCGTATAATGTAATATGCTTCTCCTTCTTTTTTATAGAGTAAGAGGGGATGTTATAATGGAAGCCTCTAGAATTGAGCACTCCACATGACCAAGTTCATCACTAACCTAAGAGAGGGCACACTCCAATGGAATCTTCCCCAACTAGAGCACCTCACATGTGCTTACCTGACAGCTCATGCTAAGCATGCTTCTCCAGTAACTAACACTTGTAGTTCCCCTTGAATGTGCCATTTACATCATGTAAGAACATGCTCACATGTGCCAACTCACTGAATCCAAATATTTTTATGCAACACCATGTGTGTTTATGTAAAAGCTTAAGTAGTGCAACCTCCTAGTCCTAATTAACTCCAAATGGCGGAAATAGATGAAAAGGTTTTATGATACAACTTGCCTCCATGAGAATTTATCCCACTTATGCTTCATTCTCATCGCAAGAGCCAAACATTGTTTGAGAAACAAGGAAAGTAACAACCCTAGACATATTGGCACTTTACGAGAGAAGCCAATGGAAATGAACACTAGGTATATAATGAGTTTAAAGAATAATGGATTTATGTTTAGTGTTTCAGTCTTTGTTTGTTTTTTTCTTTTATTGTGGATTTAAAGAAATATTTTAGCATAGCTTCATTTTTTAAAATATTTTTTGAGAAACAATGGTATTAATGATGGCATTTCTTTGACAAACATGGAGGTTTTTTCCAAAATGGGATGACTTTCTCCCACAATACATTACCTATACAAAAGCAGGAAACATGTTCCAAATATGATGCTTTTGATGAGGTTTTCTTTTATGATGTGTTTCACATAGTAACCACTTTTTGACATCATGTTTTCTGTAATGTAGCTTTTGAGCACAAATTTTGACCTAGAAAAACTAGATACCTCTTTGGTTAGGGAAAGCCATCAACTGAGATAAATATGAAGCAAAATGAACCTATAATCCATTCATAATCTAGATTAAAGGGAAATAACTTTCCTAAATAAGTTCCTTTTATCCCATGGGAGTGTGGTTCAACAACAAGTTGGATGGTAATCAAACTTGTATTAATGTTGAGTCCTTAGTCAAGCATCCCCCCTCCCCTTAGGTGGTGTGGACGATGCCAAGGGCTAGTCCTAGGTGATTTTGATGGCACAAAAGTGTCTCAAAATTTCCACTCAAAACAGGTTTGCTTAGCTCGAGGACCTCTGCTAGCATCCTTTCCAAAACAAGTTCCTTGTATCTTTCAGTTGTCCTATTCGATGGCTCTTCCTTGTATATCACTTGTCTTCTTAACATGGAGTGCATTATCTATGGAGTCTATCTATTGACTTGATATTTAGTTATCAATTTTCTGATTATTGGGGGTTTAGGGATTGTTATGAATCTATGATTTTGTTTCACATTGACTTAGATCTTTGCTAAATTTTCTACTTGCTGATATAAAAAAATTTAATATATTTTGGATGTGGGAATAACCCTTAACCCCTTAACTCGATCTAAATATTAAATACATAAATTTTTCATGAAACGTTTCCTAACTTTGTAACTTCTATAAGTAGGAAGGGATTGTTAGAGAAATAGCATCCCACAATTGTACATGCTTCTCAAACCATCCATTTGCTCCCAAATAGAGCATTATTCCAATGAACACAACAAACAAAAAAATTAAGATTAAAATAGAGATTAATATTAATGGCTTTGAAAGATAGATTCAAAGTTACAACATGCCATACAATAACCACTCATTACACCTCTTACAACATAATATTTTGGAGCATTTATGATTCGTTTTGGAAAGCAGGGAAACACATTCTCAGTGGTTATTCTTGGTCAATAATTCATGTTCAAGACAACATAGGTCTTTCTGTGGGATGCCTAGCCACCATTAGTCTTTCTGGGTAGCAAGATCTTCTCTCTGTGATCTGTCGATGGTGCACCCAAGCTCAGAACCATTGGTTAAGGAAAGGTAAGGCTGCGAGGGGTCCTCTCTGATGCACTAAAGCCAAACAGGAGGTAGCGAGGTTGTTCTCAACCAAACAGGAGATCAGTAGGTTACTACGTGGTTTTTAGAGTCCAGTTTGAAGCATTTAAGGCAACACTTGTATGCGGCTTTCCTCCTGAGTGCATTTAGGGCTACAGAAGATATATCTTTCAAGGGTTTGTGATCACATGAAGCTTTGAAACCACTCCCCAACAATTACAAGCCTCCAATTATAGGCCAACAATTACTAAACATCCCAAGTAGGCCTCTATAACCTATAGTTTGTTGACATGATTTAGGAACAGAATCAAATCTCCAACTGTAGGTGAAATTTGGATCAAAAGGGGACTATCATAAGATCTAACCAGCCATTTGACTAGGTTAAGAGACTACTCCCACCAAAAATTGAAACTCCACTAAGAAAGGGATGCCACAAGCTCTTCCTAACAAAAAACAATTTTGGAGGCATCACAGTTAAACATTGAGTTGTTAATTAGTATATTACCAACTAAACTTGGATAGTGCTAGTGTGGGTTACAATAGGAATACTGATCCATTGAATATTGACATTACATTCAGAATTATATTGGTGGATTATTGGTTGTATATGTCTATTGTTCCTTAGGCAATTAGCCTTAACTTGTGGTGGTTTGCTGAAGAAACATATGACTGTTAAATATCTCTTATATCATTAGTGAATTATATAGAAGGGTACTTACCATTATATGAGTTGATAACTTTGCACTGCTGTTATGATTATTTTCATGATTGGAAAATCCTACATAAGGATTGAACCCCAAGGCCAAAAATTACCCAGGGACATTGCATACTTCCATTAGAGAAATGATAAAAAATGCATTTCAATCTACTTGGATCATAAGCTATAACCAAAAATGTTGTATTATCAAATCCATGAGAGGTTTGGGTAGGATGATGGCCCGTAAAAGGAAAAAAGGAGTTGCAGCAAGGTATACTTTGGTAGGTGTGTGTTGCTATTGAAGCAGATCTCCATAATGTGTCCCTCTATGGCGAGGATGCATGGTAGGACATAATGGTTCAGAGGGCGGTGAAGCTGAGGGGAATATATTGCCAAGGGTTTCTGAGTTTGTTTTAGGCTGCAGTGGATTCATAAGGGATATGAGGGCTTAAAATTATATTTTGAGTTTTTGAAAAGAAAAGTGGCAATGAACAGGATCTTGGATTGCTCCATGCAAATGGTTCTTTTTTGGCACTCCAATTGACATTATGTTCAAATTGCAACTTCAAAATAATTTTCTCCTTATATCATGATGGATCATGTAGTGGCTGCAATAAATGCTTATCGTAGGGTCAATCCTCATAAGGTTTTTACTATGACTAGAGCAGGTTGAAGAACGAAGACTTCTCAAAAGAGGAGGATTTTGCAGCACTTAGCTACATGAAGAATGGAAAGTATTTGGGTGTAGAATCTAGATGGAATTCTGTGTGAATTTTACAAGGTCATGAGCCATGATTAGTGACATTTTTTGTCATTTGGCAAACACATTCCCAAAAAATCATCTACAAACACAATTGATGATTGGCATCCAATTACATTGCTTAGTGTGGCACACAAGATCATGGCTAAAAAAGAGACTCTAAGGATCTAGGAAATGCCATGGAAGGTTGTCTAACGATAACACAAGTTTTGTGTACAAACAAGTAATCTCAGTACCATGTTTTCAACATGTAAAACATTCAAATGTGCAGAAAAACTATCCAACAACCCCTTTTCTTTGAAATTGCATTTGAAAAAGCTTTTGACTGAGTGGATTGGAGTTTCATTATTCATATGTTGACTCTTGTGGAGTTTGGACCTAGATGTGTGACTATGGAGAACACAGTTTTCACTAATACATTAGCTTTTATATACCAAATAATTCTTAGATAAGTTTATTTGATGATGCTCACGCTTTTTTAGACATAATCAAACTAGCATCTAGTGATGTGTTTAGTGAATAAAAAACTATTTTTTTCTTGGTGGGGTTGGTCTCTCTTACTAACTAGAATCCCTCAGCTTGGACATTTACCCGACCCTGGATGGTTGTTAGATATTTCTGTATTCCCTTCAGTCTATATCTTTTGCCAATATCCATGTAGAATTGGTAACTTTAGCAACTACAAAGGAAAATTCTTGTTTAACATCATCGATAACTTCCCTTTATGAGGAAGTTGACCATGATTGCACAATCCTACTAGACTTGCAAATATATTATGTGTCTTGTTGGTTGCATAGCAAGGCCCGATATCAATAGTAGAGCAGATTTTGAGATTGTAACCATGGTCTCAATCAAACAAAAGGGTCTTCCATTGGCCCCTTGGGATGTGTTACTATCCCCAAGGATGTTAGGGGGCTTGGTTTGATCAAGCTTCCCACTCAAGTGTCTATTTTGGCTACCATATGAGTGTCAAGGGGTCTAGAGGGTGATGCTCCATGGCAGGTTTTTTTTTTACCTATAGGATGTCAACAAGTGGGGAAAGTGTAGTGGGATTTTTCTTTGTGTGATATCATCTCCTTCATCCTCCCCCTGCTTATGATAGTAGCAACGTACAGTTACTTCCAAACAGATTTGAGTTTCTAGACATGTGATTGGATGAAAAGGGAATTTCATCCAAGTGTGTATGGTCTGAAATCTGCATTGCAGCAGAGTGATTTATGCAGCAAGGATCATTCCCAATAAGGTTGTACAACATAAGTTTGTAGATAAGCCAAAAACAGTGGCACAGTGATTCCATACTCATATTGAGAGAGAAACACAAGTTGTGTGGAGGGTTGAAAACGGTCATGTGCATTGCAGTAGGGCCACATGTGCTGTGAAAAGTGAGCAGAGTAGCCACACGTGCCACAAGAAGTAGTAAACTGTTGCATGTGTTGTGCGCAGGGGTGAAAACAACTGCACAGGTGACAGAAAGTTTGCACTGTAGGTTGATTATATGGCAAGTCATGTGGTTGCTTAGGATAATTTGGGTAGTACAACCTGCACAGGTGCCCAGAAAATTTCTATAGTTGTTGGAGATTGTAATTTTCCACAAAGGACCATGTTTCTAGTAAGGAAACCCTTGTACAATAAGATATTATTAATGAACACCAAATTTTGATGTGCAGATTTTTTGTGTATGTATGTGTGGGATTGGTGTACAATTTGCTAACACTGATTTTATTTTATTTTCACTTTAAATCCCAACAATGATTTTTATTTAGTAAGCTGAAACTTTAATTAATTTACAACAAGGAAATTTACTATAAACTAAATTTTCCAGTTGCTAGGGTTAAGAAAATTCAACACACCAAATTCCAGGTCTCAAGCTCACTTATTTGAATTTCCTTGAGTAATTGGTTAGCATGGAAAGAAATTGTGGGCTTGGCTAGGTAGAACATGAAAGAAAAATTGGGATCTGGCACGCACTCCATTTGCAGTTGGAGACACGGGGTGATTTCCTTCAATAGTTGTGCCACCTTCATGCTCACACATTCGACAAGAAAGGCATCATTTTTTGGGGATACATGTGAGATGAAACTAATTGATATTAGCTGAATTGGTAGTGCTTGTCTCAATAGAATGACCTTCTAGGCCCTAATAAAAATTCAATTATGCAGTTGGTCAATCCACAACAAGATCTAATGAAGATAAACATTGGAATGTCAGCTCCATTTTAGAAGGACTGGGAGTGGAGTTTTGGTAAGCCATTGTAATAATATTTCTCTTCTCAACTATACTCAATATTGCATCAACAATATCCAATATCCCCCTGAGCTCAATGGAAATAAGTTTCCAGTGAATCATCCTATTGTTCGATATCTTTAGTAGAAGCATTGCTTTCTCTTGTAACAGTTCTAGTTTCTTCTTCTTTTGGCTGCACTGCATTATGGGATGTGGGTTTAATGCCAACTTTGCTCCCTCTTCTCAAAGATTTGGATCCACAACATATACACTTGGTAACAACTATTGTGCATGTTCTTGAGCCTTTTATGGACAATATTAATCCTGTTGAAACCTCCTTTATGGGTTTAGGAGCCGTGGACAACACCATAGCATGTTTGAAGTCTACCATTTTGAGGAGAAAGGAAGCAAAGTGGAGAATCACAAGCAGGTTCCAAGGGAAATTCTCCTCTGAAAAACGATGCTAGGTCAGAGGCAATGCAAATTTCTCAGCCTGACACATTGGTTCCTTATCATAGAAAAATTATTTTGAAGGCCTTTGCCTTGCCTCTATTCTTGGCATATGCTCCTAGAAATACTTCACACGGCTATAAGATCTAAAGAGGATTTTTTCCATTTTTTCTTATGCACTATATCCTAAGATTGAGTGACTGAAATAATAATGCCACCACAAACTATATATATTTATATGCTCATATTGGTAGAAAAAATCAAAATCAAAATGATGATATTATTTTATAATTGAGGAGGTTTTTTTTTATTTATTTATAAAGATTATATTTTAGAGGAGTAAATTATAATGTTTGTTAGAAGTTGTGTGAGCAGAGAGCAAAGCATCTGGAGGGAAAATGCTATTTTGCCTGTTAATTTTTATTTGACTGTATTTGGTTTTATGTTTATTCCATTTGTGGTTTGAGCACCACCTTCCTTAGTCTGTGGTGGTCCAACTTTGTCTTAATCTGTCTTCATCTATATTGGAGATCTATGTTTCTGAGATTGTGTAATATGCATTTCACATTTGCATGTATGATAAAGGCTGGTTTGATGAGTTTTATAAAATATTTATAGATCATTCACAGAAATGGCCTACCAGCTTTGGAGTCAATATTCTAGCCAAATGAGAAGCTCATCTGCTTACTCATTTGGTCTATGAAGGTGCATTTGGAGCAGAAAGGCGTGGAAGACAGAGCGCGTAGGAGCAATGGTAGAGAATAGAGAATCCGATTTTGAGTTTTGCTGGAGCTTTGGTTCGATTGGCTTGGACTGAGGAGCCGGGGTTAGGGAAGTAAACACGATTCGAGTTTTCTACGGCGATTGTTTAACTGTATGTGAGATATTTGTAGACTTTTTGAACTTTGTCTCTATACCATAGAATGCGCCTTGCTTTGATGGGATTGATTGGGGCCTTCGCTCCATAGAAACGTACTTATTTATGACCTTGATCTCCAAGTGGATAGGTCCTGGGTACTATAACCGAGATTTCTCAGGAGCCGATGGAGAAGCAAAATACTCCGCTGTGAGAGTGCCTTGAGAGGGTTCTTCCTTATTCATTCAGGCCTTTGAAACAACGCAGCTAAAATTCTCTTCGGCGCATCTTTTCTATCCTTGACATGGGCCCTGCAGCCTCAATCTCCGTAATGGGCTTGTAAAACCGCTCTCGTAATTTCTACTTTGCTTCCACAATTTGTCTAGGAACTCGATATTTCGAGGTATAGTAATGCCAAAATGATTTTTCGGTTTCATTGTCCAAAGCTCACTGATATCATGTTGAGAAATCTAAGGCAAAATGATATAGAATTTATTATTGATTTCTTGGCAGAATTTGACACTTTCTTTTGTGAGTTAACTTGGAGCATTAGTATTGTTATTTAGTTCGTTTTATCATCAAGACACTTAGTTGGCCAGGCTGAATGTATAAAGAGTATTCGACACTTCTTCTAGGGGCATGCATGTATCACGTAACCATACCATGATGATTTTATTCTTCAAGGATTCTAGATAGTACTTGACACCTTCTAATGCCCAAAACACGTGTAAATGCAAATGTGAAGTATTGTACTCGCAGGATTGGGAGATATTTGTAGACTTTTTGTTTTGCTCCTATACCATAGAATAAAAAATTTTCATTGATGGATTGACATTCTTTCGCTCCATAGAAATGGGATTGTTGTGAGGACTTTGATCTCCGCGGATAGGTCTCGTAGCTTATGACCGCAGATTAGAGCCGATGGAGAAGCAAAATACGGCGTAGAGTGCGGTCTTGAGAGGGTTCTTTCCCTTACTCATTCGCCCCTTTGAATGAGCTAAAATTTCTTCGCACCTTTTCTATCCTCGATAGGACCTCGCACTTAATCTCCGTACTAGGTTTGTAAAACTACCCAGACTTTCTACTGTTTCCACAATTTCGGCCCAGGGAACTCGATCTTTCTTGAGGTATAGTAATGCAAAACTAATTTTATTTCGCTCATTTTCCAAAGCCTTACCTCTGATATCATGTTGAGAAATCTAAGGCAAACGTATAGAATTTATTACTTGGATTTTTGGCAATTTTTGACACTTTCTTGTGAGTTAACTTGGAGTTATTGTATTGTTATTTAGTTCTATTTTATCATCAAGACAAATTCAAATGAATATCACAATGAAAACACAAGAACACTGCATGTAGGGTTGCAATCCAAGGCCAAATCTCTCCGAGAGGAACCCACAAAATATCTTCTAGGTGAATCCGTCCAATGAAGACTTCAAGACCTTGACTCTGACCCAACACCGTAGCCCAAATGATGAGCCGAGAAACTCACTCTTATATCTCCCCGCACAATGATGACTAAGGAAACCCCGGGTTCTTCCAAGGAACTCAAAACATGAGAGCAGTGCAGATCGAGAATAACTTCCTTTTCTTCTTTGAGACTGACAGATTTGTTCTCTCCTCCACATTATCACCGGATTTAGACTTCACTCTATTTTAGATTCGCAGCCAACTTGAGTTCGATGTGTCCCAAGAGAATCCGAGGTTTCGTATATAGGCTTCCAAGAGAGCAAATTAAGTTCTAGGCAAACTTGAAGAGAGATGACCGACTCATCATTTGGGAGACTTCTAGATATTACGTTAATAATATTTATTTCCTTGTTACATGGCCTTCCGAAGGATTGTAGACTATCATGACCTTGACAGCAGACCCCAGAGCACCTTCTAATGCAGCTTGGACCTAGACCAAAACATAATGTAAAATAAAACCCATAATAATTTTCCTTTTACAAATAAATTTTCTTTTCTTTCTTTTGTCAAGTACATCAATAATTACACTGTCATGACTCAACTAAAATTAGCACTAAAACTACATCTAACAAAACACTAGATTGGACATATAAGCCATGATTAGCATCTCCGAGCCACTATAAGATTTAGCCATCACATGCACACCGGATTGTACAGGAAGCATGTGTTGAGATAACTGTGATGGGACCATCAATTTTGGATCGGTGATATATTTTCAAGATGTAAGACTGCCATGGGCAATTTAATACATAGATGAAGAATCCCCATTGGAGCATGATAACCCCCCGCTACCATTAGAAACACAAATAACAAAGCCAAAACCTACAAAGGATTCTGTTTTACCAAAAACAAGATAAATGCAATGGTATCATACACAAAGAAGTTGCAAATTTCCAATATGACCGTCGCCAATCGCTCTTCATGATACCCAAACCAAAGATCTCCCAAAAGTCACTCATGATGGCTTCTTACTGCATCATGGTCTCCAATAATATCTCCAAGACCAACTTCAAGATGTATATCAATTTTTCTCCAAGAAACTTCAAAAGCCGTCTAATAACCATTGTTTATTCTTCACAAGGCTTCAACAATTAGATCAATGAATTTCCCATAATATCTTCAGGGTATCTTCAAATATTTTCTTTGGAGATGATTGTTCCAAGTGATTTATAATGCTGCTAATCCAACAAGTACTGCGATATTACTGTGGGTCATTGTTCTTTGAGTTCTACACCCACAAGAAACTCACACCTGTCTGCTGTTGTAATGGAGGAAGCCTTAATCAAAGACAAACAGTCTAAACCATTTTCAAATGTGACTGTCTTATTGAGCCTGCAATTCCGAGATGTAGTGAGCCTTCTGGTGGGCTGTCTTGTCCAGGTTTAGTCTTCACAAGGCTTCAACACTTAGATCAAGGAATGTCCCATAATATCTTCAAGGTATCTTCAAATATTTTCTTTGGAGATGACTGTTCCAAGTGATTTATAATGCTGCTACTCCGGCAAGTACTTCAACCATTTCTTTTGTTTATTCCAAGACTACTTCATGAGGGATTTTGAAGGTGCCCTTAGAAAAAAGGTTTGCTATAGGACTGAGCCTTTAAAGGCTAAGTATACACTTGTCAAAGTATAGTCTGAGTTTCCTTTGGTGACTGTCAACTTCTATACTTCAATCCAAGATTCACTACTTCAGCCCTGTCAGAGAGTATAAGTGTTAATCCTTCTTGCCAACCCAAATCATGTTTCTTCCACAGTCCAAGGTGAGTGACTGTACACAATTCTTCACTGTAGTAGCAAAAAACTTCTATAATGACAAGTTACAGGACTAGGTCCAAATTTGTGATATTACTGTGGGTGATTGTTCTTTGAGTTCTACACCCACAAGAAACTCACATCTGTCTACTGTCGTAATGGAGGAAGCCTTAATCAAAGAAAAATAGTCTCAACCTTTTTCAAATGTGACTGTCTTATTGAGCCTACAATTCTGAGCTGTTGTGAGCCTTTAGTTGCACTGTCAACTTGTAGCTTGAAGAGAGAGCCTTAGACTAGGCCTCTTTTCCTTTAAACAGTCATGCACAGTTCTGTTGACAAGTTAGTTATGAAATCGCTGTTCTGTCCGAGCCTTTCTAGCAAGTATGAGCTTAAACCTTAACACTGAAAATGCCTAAATAACCTTCCTTCCTTGGCCTCCTTTGAACTATTCTCTGTGTTTATGCCTGCACAAGAATGTTCCACTAGTCCAGGACTTGGTCCGAGCTTAAGTGATGACTGCTCTTAATGTTTGCAATTAGCAAGGTCTGTCTCTGCAGTCAACTATTCGAGGTTTGCTTAGGATTGTTCAACACTACTTCCTCTGTTATGATGTTTTTAACCATTAAAATAGATTCAACCCATCTAATACACACGGGGGCGTCACTGAAAAACCAATACTGTGGGAGTGATCTATCAAACAAATGATACATTCATTCATGTAAACCAACTACATTCCTAATACATGAAAAGTAGGTAGGCCAATTTAGGAATGTGTGCATAAAGGGTGGCATGTTATCCAAAAATAAGTTAGAACCATATGCCTTCTGCCATAATGATGAATTCATATCCAAGAAGTGTGCCATGGCACATGTGAACACACCAGCAATAGTCAAGACACTCATCATGCTAAACAAAACCCTTAGCAAACATGTAACTCCTCCAAATCTACATACATTGGATGATGTGAGATGTCTCCAAATATGTGAAAATGAATGGATCCATGTGAGAGAAACATCCAAAGGTGAAATTTACACTAGGATACCTCAAAAAATAATGCTTAGTGTTTAAGGTAAACATCCTAGCAATCCTCCAAATATGAAATGAAGATCCTAAAAGGTGGTGGTCCATTAACACATATGCATGAAAGCAATAGTGTATTAGCTCCAAAAAAGACTTCTTCCAAACATGATTTGCTTGGACAAGGCCTCGTGTTATGTGAGGGGTAACACTCTCCATAAACTCTCTGTATGTGTAGGTTGTAGGTTGGCCTTTTCATCACGCTATCAAAAAGTTACATCTGATATGTCGTTGTGTTACTGGGCTGCCTGATTGATTTGCCTGATGGGAAACCAGACTAGTAGAACAAATTTAGTCTTCAGATTGCTGAGATTTTGCGTTACAAGAGCATATGACATGACAAAGACTGCTGAGGATAGGCACACAGACCTTTTCTTACCGATTTCCCTTCCATGATATGCATTGACAAAAAAATTGAGTTTTTAAGACCCAAGACTATAGAGTTGACTATAAAAGCCATGCTTTTATGGTTCAACGCCCTTGGCTGGTGTTCCCATACTGCTCTATCCCTAAGCACGTTAGAGGGCTTGTTAAAATTGAGTATGATCTTTAAATTAAAATTATAGCAATGTTCTGCAATGCATTTTTCTGTTACTCTATTGGGTAAACCTACATTAACATAGCGGTCAAAAGGGGTATTTCTAAGCAGGCATTGCATCAAAAAATTTGAGAATCACATGGCTATGTTCAAAATCTATTTATAATTTGAATGCCTCATTACATTGTTTCTAAAACATAGGAATCCTTTGCAGGTCTGCAATCTATGTATCAGGTTCCATATTCTAGATGATCTGAAGGAATGAGAAATGATTAGTGCATTGATTGACTAGATTTTTACGTGCATAAGATGTATGCTGCTATTATTTGATTTTATTAGTAGTCTCTTTCAAATTGGGCCTTGTTTTAAACGTGTTGTTCGTTCACTGGTGATATTTGCTGAAATATTAAGTAGTGGCTTTGGAAATCACTGTTATCTCTGCCCTATCTAAATGATATGAGTTTCAAAGGGGCGAATATGTTTGCAAGCAGGTCCCAAGTCCATGTTTACGTCCTAAAACCTTCTAATTATCAAGGATTATCAAGGAATGTAAAAGCTGATTCAACTTAACAATTTACATTAGGTCACTGCATGCATAAATGAGCACTTAATCTTTGTATTTTGCCTTTCTATTTCTTTTATTCTCAATCAGTAAAATACGAAGAATTTCTTTATATATCAAAGAAAAATCAGAATTGGGAAACTAAGAGCCAAGACCTAGATGAGCAGAGTCTCAAAGAATTCAAAACTTTAGAATCCATTTCATACCAACAAACAGTAAAAGCTATGATGGTTTGGTTTTGACACGGTTTTGACTTCTTTAGGACACAAAAAATTATGTAAATAAGTCCAAAATTGAGGCAGATTTAGAGCTTAAGCTTGCTTATAAGTTTGTCAATGTTTGACTCAATAAATCAACTCTCAAATCTATTTTAGTACTCTGTTTTATTTCTGGTTTTAGTTCCATTTGAGGAATCCATCGATAGTACATTTTGAATCAAAGTGTTTCATCGCAATAGTAAGAGTTATTCATGTTTTTTGGAGAAACCAATATGTTTGTGGAATTTTACTTACTTTTTCATTTATTTATGTGCAAAAACAGATGGAATTGTCTTATAAAATTACTATCGATGAAGAGGAACCTGTCATTGGCATTGTCAGGTGTCGAGAAGGTTGTACATTTGCTGAAATCCGTGATGAAATTGTGGATGATGGAATCGTTGAATACCCTTTTGATTTTATCCATGATGGAGTAGCTGTAAATCCAAAGAAAGAGAAGAAATGGAAAGTTTATACAACACTTTTAGGCATCAAGAGGAAACTAGACACATTTGATGTGGAAACAAGGTGTTCAAATGCAGTGGAAGCAATACCAATCTTTGAAAACATTGAAGAGAATGTGGAGGAACCTATGCATAAACAACCAAGAGTTGAAAATATGCCTTTGTCAGTGGAAGAAGCCACAATTGTTGATTCTTGTGTATTGGCATCTTGGGAAAAAAAAAGTGAAAAGTTTAATGGAAGAGTTTGTCAATGAGAAACTTACTCTCAAAGTATATTTAGAAAAGGGAGAATCTAAAATAAAGATCCATTGTGAAATTTGTGGCATTGATTATGGAACAGGTGATGTATCCTTGGTAGCGCGAACAATGCGCAACTTCAAAAACCATCATATGAAAACAACGTCCCATCAACAACGCCTTTCAATGCCAAGTGGTAGTGAAATTCCTTCATGTAAAAAAGTACAGCAAACAACGGTGGTTGGAGATCGATTTCATATTGATCAAGCAATCAAACTTCTAGATGATTTCAACAAGACACAAGAGCCTAATTTGTTCAAGGTGGTGGAAGCAACACTTGAAGACTATAAGAACATGAAAAAAGTGAGAGTTGAATGTACACGATGCAATAAATGGTTTTGTTTGGTTCCGACAAGTGGTAATATTGTCAGTTCTTTAAATGAACACATGAAATCAAAGAAGCACACTACTACTACGACAAATGAGGCTTCAGATCAGGAGATTGGGCTGAGGAGTGGCATAGTTGGGAGACCTAAGAAGCCTACCAATGATAAGTCCCAGCAAAGTTTGACTAGGTTCTTAGTGCTATCATCACCATCAGTATTACATAGGGGTTCTACAAGTGCAACTCCTACTTCAGGTGTGTTAATTAGTGGTTAATTAATAGTTTAGACTAAACTTGAATATGAATTTGTATATTATTTTATTTATCGTACTTCTAATTATTTATTTATTTATTATGTTGTCATCTTGTTATAGCTCAATTGTCTCCCTTGTTACTACAATGTTGGGGGTATTGGTATCCTTATATTGATAGAAATGGGGAGAGATTGGAAACAAAGGTCCTAATGGATGATCAAAGGGGTGGAAAATTATGGGCCATAGAGAAGCATACCAAGATCATGCTATGTTATGAGGGTATTGAATGTCGTATTGATGGTACATATAGGCATATTCATTGCCAGAGGGGTTCTGAAACAGGGACCCCTTTTGATTCATTAACATGTAGATTTTTTAAGTTGGTTCCAGAATGTAATGACTTCAGGATGCGATTATATCGTGAATCAAGGTGCACCAATAAAAGAAGTGAACGAGATACAAGAAAAGGTAGAAGATTGGACTATTTGACTCAAAATGAATTGAAGAATGCTGCAAGGGTTACAAATGCTAACCATAGATCAACAATGCGAGCTCTTTGGTGGGAGAGGACAAAGGTTGCTACACTCTCTATTAGAATGAGATCTCTAAAGGAAAATTTGTTTGAATCGGCAGAAAGGAAGGATGTCTTTAGGTTTTGTAAGGATGTTTGTGAGGCACATAAGCAAGGAAAATTACAAGGTAAAGATGCAGTTTGGGAATTTGTCAAGGATATATTTCATAATTTGATTCATGAAAAAGCGGGGAGAAGGTATAGTACATCCACAAAATCCCTTTATGAGATGATCAAGTTATGGGGAGGTCCTAGATTACATAACTTTATTAGCTTGAATATGGATGGTCCTTCAATATCTACAACTTTAAGGCAAGTTAAAAAGTCATTGACATATATTCCAGGGGAGCACAAACACATTTTTGAGGCAGTTGGAAAAATTTATGCTTCTTATAAAGCCAAACATGGTATATATGGACCAATTCCTATATGCCTTGCAGAAGATGAAACAATTGTGAAAAAATATGTTAGGTGGGTAGAAAAAAGTGATACACTGGTGGGGTTTTGTGGTTTGAAAGAAGAACATCAATGCCAATCACATTTCTTGGTGACAGTTGGTGAGGGAGATGCAGGCTATGAGATTATAACAAATTCTTTTAAAAACAATGTTATTGGACATTATGCACGTGTTATTATTGCAAACCCTTTACATGAAAAACTTCCTCGTTTGGTTGTGGTTGTTCATCCAACATGCAATAAATTCAATGCAAATTTTGTTTATCAACAATGGGAAAAGGTGGAATTTATGTGGAAGAAACACGTAGAAAACAATTTGGGACCTATTGTTGGTCATTCCTCGGATGGAGATAGCAGAAGAAGACAACTTATGTTGAAGGATTATTCTTCAACATCAGGTCTTCGACATCAAATTCCTTGGGAAGGGTGGAGGCTAACTGGGTTGTACAATGGTTGCAATGTAACAGGATTGCATGACCAATATTACATCCACAACGGCAAAAAGCTAGTGAATCCTTTGTTTAGCGGTTGACGAGAATTGGTTTTAGGAAATGAGTACATAAGTTTTGGCCATGTCAGAATGGTTTATCACACTTTTAAAGTGGATGATCACAAGCTTAAGTGTGAAGATATAGAGAGGATAGATCGACAAAATTGGGGTTCCGCACAACGAATTGCTTCAAGGCATGTTCAGAGGTGTTTGAAAGAGTTGAGAAGTACACCAAGTGGAAAGTTAGAGAGGACACTAGCTACAGAGACTTACCTAATGATTATTGCTGACTACATTGACATCTTTATGTCTCGTAGTTTGAGCCTCTGGGAAAGAGTGCGAAATGCTTCACGAGTTCATCATTTCTTCACATTATGGTTGTGTTGGGTACAAAAACAATCTCATACTAATGTCAACATAAATTTCATCAGTAGAGAGGCATATCAAGATGTGAGAATTTCTTGTCATTTTGCAGTTTTGTTGATGAGATTGTTTCGAGATCAATACTCTAACTTGCCATGTGTTTTGCACTTGACTGGGTCAAATGTATGTGAGAACTTCTTTAGCAAAGTTGGTGGGATGGTTGGAATGGAGAGGGCTTATGATTTCACTGACTTGCTTCATGCTGTTGGAACCCTTAATAGAGTTGTTGAAGAAGAATCAAATTCCCAAGGGCTTCATTTTAATAAATCCCATAAGAAGCAAGAAAACATTTGGAATAAATTGCACCAAGAAACAATACAAAATACTAACATATTGTCGCAATATGATTCAATATCCACAGACGCTAAAATTGTAGAAGCCCTTAAGAATGGATTGAAGGATGCACAAGACATTTTATCAACTCTTGGAATGAAACCGGAAAATTACACTCAATGTTCTTGGTGGGTTAAACCATGGACAGAGGATAAAGATTATTCAACATTTCAAATTGTGGATGAAGTAGTTGATGATTCTCCACCGAGATTTTCCAACTCTATATTTCAATCTTCATCTTCATTGGTACACAATGAAAGTGAATTGAAAATAATGGAAAGTGAGTGGAGACACGAGTTGGATGAAATTTTAGATTCCACTGATGAAAATGTAAGAAAAACTATAAAACCAGTGGTGAATCTTGATGGTAAGGATATGTTCAAAGCATGTTTGGTTAGTCAGTTGAATGGAAATCCAACATTATCCAAAGATAGGTTGACAGAAGTGAGAAGTGGGGTCTACTTTAGGCGAGATGGGAATACTCTACAAAAGGGTGTTTCAATTGGCTTTGGAATTGGATCAGATTGTGGGGTGTTGTTTGAAAACAACTCAATTCCTCCCATTGAACGTACTGCAAGAAAAGTTGTTCCTCGAAGTACAAAACAAGGTGTTTCTTGTGGAATGTGGTACATTGGAAGGGTTCAAAGAATAAGGAAGAAGGATGGTAATAGGGTGTTTGATTACCATAATGACATCGACCTTTTGGATAGATTAGAAGGCATCGAGCTTCAATTACGTTGGTATAGTAGAATGAAGGGGCAACGCGTGTATAAGTATGATTTGACTGATCATGCTTTTGTACAAATTGAATCTGTTATAGCATTCACAAACTTATCGTACAATGCTAAGAATGATACATACAAATTAGAAGAAAGTGATTACAAAGTTTTTTCAGATTTTGTGAAAAATTTAAACAAGGTTAATTTTCAAAACATTCTCCGTTCACTTTCCTTATGTATTTCCATATGTTGGATTATTTATAAATAGTTTTTGGATATATTTTTGTTGATTTGTTTGTATGAATCTGATGTTAATTTTGTACTTTTTGGCTTTAGGTATAGTGAATACTTCAAATGGTGAATGTTCGAGATAACTCAACCTTTTTTTGCTACCTACTTTTTGGTGTAAGTTTCTTTCACTAGCCATTTATCTTTTTGTAGTTGTGTTTCATTCAAACATTAATTTGGTATTTCTTCCATAAAAACAATATAATTACATACCTATATAACTATATGTACCCCTTACCTCAACACATATATACATTTTGAATATAAGGGCATCCCTTACCTCAATACTTATGTTGGATGCCTTCTACTGTGGTTCTTCTAAAGTTGGTCCATTTAATCACGAAAAGCAAGAAGAATTGGTTCCTTTTTTATGAATATGTTTTGAAGAAACGTATGTGGTTCTTCTCACTAATTTTAATGTTTTCCTTGAATTTTTAGATTAATGGTTCGCTTGCTAGAAAGGATATCGAGGATCTAATGACACGGGGTTCAATCAGGATGGTTTCTGTTCACTCAAGTCAACAAATTTACACCAGAGCAATGGCTAACACATGAAGTGCATTTCATTTTGAATGTTTTTGTGGTAGTTGGATTTCCTATTTTTCAAATTGGACATATAAATCAGAGTTTGTAGCTCAAAAAATGTGCCATCAGAGTCTTTTTGCAAGTATTTATATTTTGGCCACCTTGATATCATTTTTATTTTTATTTTTGCAAAAATACATTTATTGTTTTGGAAAAATAGGCCGTTGTAATTTGGCCTATAAAAAAGAAATGTTTTTGTAATAGAGGGGGGTTGGATATTGGATATATCATAGGAGAGCTATTGTACTTGGAGTTTTTTTTTTTGATAATACAGAGGCAGTTGCATTAAGAATTTTGGGATTCATGTGGTATGGCTTTATAGCATTGTATCTCCTTCGTGTTTCATTTCATCGAATGTCTTCTCAGTTCCATTTCATATCTTATGCTTTCACTGATTGTTCTAAAGAGTTATAAACAGAATTCATAAATCAATTTATGCTCTGTTTTTTAAGGGAAATTATGTTGTGTTACTTTCTTCTTATAGAATGAGTTAGTTATCTAAATGCTCATTCTAATTCCATTTCTCATCTTACACTGCAATGACAAAGCCTGAAAGCTATCAAAGTTTACCTATCTTGCCCCATTATCGCTACTGTAATTCATTTAGCTAACAACTTTATAACACTATCCTTGCTAGCAACAATAGGTTTGAATTGGTGTCATTATCACTGCAAGGAAAACACCTAAACTTGATACTGATCCAGGATTTTCAGATTGCTGAACTCAAGTTTTTTCTTGATGAGAAGGCTGTAATTGTTGGAGGTACCAATCACAGTCATGCAACCAAAGATTTATATGATGCCATAGCTTCTGGTAACTATCCTGAATGGAAGCTATGCATTCAAACTATGGATCCTGCAAATGAAGATAGGTTCGACTTTGATCCTCTTGACGATACTAAAATATGGCCAAAGAATCTATTTCCTTTGCAGGTAAAGTACATATAAAATACTTAAGATTAAAACTATCAGTCATATAATCTGTAATATAAATTCTTCTTGCTTCACAATTTTCAAGTTCTGGTAGTAATTCAACTTTATATGCTCTTCAGTTTCAAGCTTTTTGCATTGAACCATGGTTGAAAATTGGATCCTTTTCTTGTGCAGCCTATTGGGAGGATGGTTTTGAATAGAAACATTGATAACTTTTTCAATGAGAATGAACAGTTGGAATTTTTCCCTGGAGTTATTGTGCTCGGTATCTACTACACCGATGATAAAATGTTCCAGACTCGAGTTTTCTCATACTCTGACACACAGAGGCATAGGCTTGGGCCGAATTAATTGCTGCTTCCTGTGAATGCACCAAAGTGTTCCCATCATAACAATCATCACGATGGTTTTATGAATTTCATTCACAGAGATGAGGAGTTATGTTACATGCCATTACTTCCCTGCTAGTATCAGCAATCTTCTCTCTTTTGTATTTCTCACATGTGGTTTGGTTTGGCATAACACCTTAGTGAAACTTAAATATCGATTAACTTTTTGTACCCTAATCTAAAGATAAAATTTTCCATCTAGATTCTAAAATCCCCAACATAGGGGATGATTTAAGGTCATTGGTTTAACTGCAAAAGCTTTCATGGAACCGTCATAGATATATGAAGTTCTTCCCACCCAAGCCACATTATTTCTCTTAGATGGTTTAAGCCATTCAGTGTAGGGCTCTCCTCTATTGTTGATGGTGTTATGAAAATGGTAAAACATCATGTTATCCTCTGTCCTATGTTGTGTTCTTCCTTTCAGATTCTTGGAAATTTGAACTCCAGTCACCCACACTTTTCTTGGATGCACTGTATATTTGCAATCTCTCTTTGCTCCTCAGTTTGATCTTATTAGTAAATGCTTTTGTCTGAACCAATTCCAGCCATGGTTGGAAATTGAGAATCTCAACTTGTGTTTGGGAGAAAATCGATTGACTAGAAGGATTCCTTCAGAGTTAGGTCGGCTCCAAACCCATGGGCTCTTGAACCTCTATACAAATAATTTCACTGGACCTCTTTCTCCAGGGATTGGAAACAACACATCTCTAGAGCTTCTCAATGTTCCCATTAACCATCTGACAGGTAGAATCTCAATTGACCTTGGTAGTCTCATTGATAAAGAGCAGCTAGATCTAAGTGAAAATTACTTAAATTTCAGATTATATCCCTTTTGGGCAAACTGAAAAACTTCAATAAGGTGATTCTTTGCAATCATCTTTTAAATGGTCACATTCTCCAAGAATTGAAGAATTGCTTGAATTAAGCTGTAAAAGACTAATAGTCTTTCTTCTGCCAACCCTTCTGGAATAGGATCTATTACTAGCCTGGCAATCAATCTCCACCTTTTAACACAACAGTGAACATCGAACCTTTCACAATAATATTAAAATGGTTGGGTGCTTACAAGCTTGATTCCTTTGAATGTTTCTGTCAATAATTTCTCTGGCCCACTTCCTGAAACACTCTTTTTTTAGAACATTAACAAGTACTTTCATGGGAAATACTGAACTGTCAGTCCCTTTATAGCCAAACCTGTTCTTCTTTTGGAATCCATGATTCAAGTTTCAATCCTTGTTGGAGCAACCACTGTCCCTGTCCACGTTTGGCCTGGCATTATAGTATTGGCTGTGTGCATAGCATGGTATTTAGTATTTAAACAAGGTAGATGCTTTCAATAGGAGTCAATCAGAGATCATTTTTCTTCGCCCTGGACATGCATTCCTCTTTTCAATTTAATTTGTAAAGCAAGTGCCAAGTAGAGAGATTGTTTCTGTCCATTTTTCTTGCTGTAACTTCCTATTTGTCTTTTTTGAAACTTGAAAGTGTCCATTATTGTCATACAATGTTTTCAGGTGCAGTGCACTTATATTAGGGACTTACACTCTGCTGAAAAAGGGGGCAGATAAATTATTATACTCTCCTTCTCAATACAAATTAGAGGTTTTTATCCTGAAATATTATAGGATTTTCGGCCACCTCTCTGTCAAAGTGTTAAATTTTTCACCTCTCTCTCAAATTGTTAAATTTTTCACCTCTCTCTCAAATTGTTAAATTTTTGTTAGCACTGTAAATCTCGTTTTGCTTAACAGAGTAGTCATTTGTACAGCGTGTTGCAGGTGGAAAAGATGGCCTAATATTCATCTCGAGACAGGAAGGAAATTCACAGCTGTCTGCCATCATTCTGACTTAAGGCTACCACATTTGGGCAGATTACATGAAACTCAAAAGTTACTTTACATGGAATCTGACGCAGCAACAAGTGAAAGTCAATACACTCAAGGGATGGTCAACTCCGACGTGTCTCTGCCCTCGTTTCCCTTTCAACTTTATTTATCAATTTCAATTGGTATATCATGACCTTGGTATTATATTGGTTTTCCGCACATATATGTATATTTCAACAATGTTATCGAATTATGTAAATTCCTTATATAAATACTCCAATGACCAATAACCTCATATAAATGCTCACGTTACAATAATCTTTGTGCTTAATTAATCTCTGTGCACTAGGGAATATTCCGACACCGTGTAAATAACATTCAACCTTCGAACTTATAGGTATACGCTATGCTTTGGAAACAAGATTTTATGAATAATAAACTTATACCTCGACGGAGTAATATATCGATGATATATATATATATATATAACAATGGCCTTTGCAATATTATGTGGGTCCACCACCTAACCCAACAGACCAAACAACAACGACGTCGTACCTGACTAAATATCATGCATCTCCGTCAAGCTAGGACCGTCCGATGATCATCCCCCAGATCAATGGCCTGTATAGATTCTGCTGCCCGTTCCTCGACAGTATTTTAATGCGCGGGATGGTGGTTTCTCGGCCCGTCACATCCGCCACGTGTCGAGCGATCAATGGAATCGCTGCACACTCTACGGATACCACTTTTGTGCCAAAGGTGGTGCGGAATGGGGGAAACCCAACTTTTCAAATCCGCCTCCGGTTCTGCTACAGTGCTCAACCCAAGGTGCAACCATGGTTGCGCTATCCCATTGGCTCATTAACTTGGTTTTCGGCTTGGTTCGGAATTCCGGTTATCAACGAACAAGAGTAGTTCTTTTTAAAATAAGGCGGGACTGCAATTACCATAAGAAAGGTTAAACGACCACGGGTTTTCTTTTCGCAGAGATCACACCTGCAGTAGAATAGAATTCACACAGAATTCACAGGTTTCTCTGTCAAGGTACAGAATTTAAGACAGAGCACGAAATCTCCAATACACAATCACCCACAGTTAAACGGAAATTCGCAACATTAACAAACTGAGACAAAATAAAATAAACAGGACTGAATTCATTCAACTGGGAGCAATTGTTCATATGCAGGTTATTACAGAAATCTTCTATTCCTCTCCTCCTCCCCCTTTTTTCAATTACATTCGGGAATACATTTATACACATGCACCCAAGGCTCATTTTAGGTGTCAAAACATTCCATGAAAATATTTGTGCAGTCAACATCTCCAATGATCTAAGGAAGTGTACCACATAAGCATCAAGACAAGGTCTAGAAATTCCCACGAGAAAGCTATCTGGAGTGTGAATATCCATCATGGCACAACCAATGGTTATTAACATATCATACACCCCACATTAGATGAAGAGCCCCCAAGCATGATTTATACACTTTTTCCTTGCACCTAGAAAATGATAGGCTAGAGTTTTAGATCTTCAAGCCACCTTCTCCTTTTATTTTTATGCATTCTTTCTAAAAGAAAAAAAACACTTTTTATGGGAAATCCACACTAAATTGCCTTTTAAGGAGGGCCTTATCATACTCGAATGGTCACAATACACACCAATATGCGGTGTTGTATTCATGTACTTGTAGTATTCTTGTACTACTAGGTACAAAGTATTCTTGTCTTAATAAAATATACCATGGGGCTCTCATTAAAACACTTAAATTAAAAACAACAGAGAACAATTTTTTTTTTTTTCATTAAAGAAAAGGGAGGGTCTCATAACTCATCCTCACCTTGCCTTTTCTTCTCTATATAGCTCTTCTAAATTGTAACTTTTGTTGTTCCACCTTAATAAGACACTAGTTTGAGTACATGAGGTTGTAGTTGGATTTTTGAACAAGAAGCTTTCAAAGGGAAGAGGGTCTAGACTTGTGATTGAACACCTTATTTGGTGAAAACATATTCATAAAGATTGGTCAATTGATTTTTCATCATCATAGAGATCAATTTATATGTTATTTTATACACATGCACATAATCAATCTTCCTAAAAAATGGTTGATCTTTGTATGCCTTAGACCATTAAATGCCACAAATCATAGTAAGATGTGCTTGAGTGTGGATTGAGTAATCACATTGTCGGAATACTAATATGCATCTCTTATGTATATCACAAGAAGAAATGTGAATTGTAGAATTCATGTGAGGTCATAAGAGAGGCATCATGTCATTATGTTAAGGATATAAATATAAAGGGGTGTAAAAAATGTTAATGAAAAAACAGATACCTACAATATATAGTGAAAGCAGGGGTTTTTTAAATTGGGAAAATTCAATGGGTTAGTATTGGTAGGGGGTTAAATAAAGTGATTTTCAGAGGTATTTTCCAATATGTAGTCAAATTAAGGGTATTGTTTAGTATGCCACGAACGCACGTGCTATGCCATAGGTTAATTGAGTGACACCCCCATGGTGTTGGGGTCTTTTCACTTGCAACTATCGTCACAAGTGATATTATTTACAAAGATCCAACTTGCTATTCTGCTCTAGATGTTGCTGGTCTGCTTAATGCTTTTTTGGATATCATCATCGTTGGTATCCTCCCTTCTACAGATGCAGTAGATTGTATACCACAATTCTTAGATTCTTTGTGACTTAATAACCTTATACTTCAAGCTATTAATGATTTTGGTGCTCTAAGATCTTTTGTGAATTTTCTTACATCAAAATCCTACTTACGAGCATTGGCAGGTGACACTCTTAGGTCCTTATCATCTGCCTTGGATGAGATGATATTACATGCTCCTTATTTGAGGGGGAATGGGGTGGATGTATTGATTGAAATATTAAATACTATTGCAAAACTTGGATTTGGTGCTAAAATGTGTTCCCTGTTGCAAAAAAATTCCTACTATTCTATGCTTGTTCCCATGGAGACTGATTTAGAACAACAAATAATTAGTTTAGTGGATGGAGATGAATCATCGAGGGTGACATCTGAGTTAGGGGTTGATACTCATGTTGAAAAATTTTCTTCAAACATGGAATGCTTTCTCCCAGATTGTAAAATAAATGCTACATGTCTCTTAAAGAATATTCTGCATAATATAGATACATGGGTGTTTATTGAGAAAAAGGGTATAGAGGCTATGCTGCAACTGTTTGATTTATGCCTCTTACCATTGTCATTTCAAGGTGGCTAGAATATTGTTGTTGCATTTAAGAAATTTTCATTGTAACGCTCATCTCCTCTTACAAGGGTTGTTTTTACTACTTTGAGAGAACACATGAAACCTACAAATGAATTCATGGATTTATTCGCTAGAACAAAGCTAGCAGATATTGAGGTAGCACAACACATATTAACTTTGAGATTCCTTTCAATTCTAGATGGTATTTTATCCTTTTCAACACATTTACTGAACAACACAACAACAATGATGCCATAAATTGGTTCTGGGGATGCAGACATATTGAAGCATGTAGGGATGGTGTACAAAGAAATATTTTGGTAGAAATCTCTTGTTAGTGATTCAAAAGTAGATATGAATAAAGAGGTTGAAAAGGACCTACAATTGAAAATTTGACACCAAATGTAGCAGGTACAGAAGTTGGCAATGACACTAACATAGTTTCATTTGTTCAACAAGTGAACCCAGTGTCTATGAGGAACGAGCTTGTTTCTCATTGGTCCATTGAACCCTAATATATTTTTGTTATACAAACAAGACAAAAACAGACCATGGTTTCAAAGGGATTCCAAGAATGTGTCATGGTCAGCTTGGGAAACATGCAAATGCATCAGAGGATGACATTGGAGGCTCTATAAGTGTACGAGAAACATCTCAAACCCAAAAATTTAAAAGGATGTTACTTGATCTCTTGGACTTTGACAATATGAATAAGGTTGTGTCTGCAATTTGATCGTCTTATGTGACTCCTGTGAAGGTTTTTGTAGTTCACAATCGACATCGTGATGATATAGGATTTCTTAGTGCAAAAACCAAGAATTTAATACAACAATGGTGAATTATTTCTATGATCATGGTACAATTAAAAGTATTTTTGACTACTTTTGAAACAACAGTTCATTTACTTTGGATAGTACCATTATCTCATAGCAAGGAATGGAAACATAAAATGACAAAGATATTGAAAATGACAAGCAAGAGCATGCACCTTGGTTTTTAGAGACATATGAAGCTATTGCATGCTTTTGGAGTAACTTGTGAATTCTTCTTTGCTGTTTATTATGCCATCTGCATCAGAGTTGTTAGTGCAACCAGGTTTTGGAGGCTCTGTCACTGTTCCAAGGGATCGAGAGGTTTTTGTCTGCACCCTGCCATATCAAGTTCTCAATGATGTTATACCTATTTGGAGCATTCCAATGTTTTTTTGCTGCAATCCAAATTTAATTACCTTTGTTTCCATTATTACCCTCATTAGGAAGAAATGTTTCAAATTTTTGTGAAAATTTAAGAGAAAAAAAGAGGGAATCCCTTTAGTAAGTGGCAGCCATTATCTAAACCAAAGGAAGTTGGTGGATTTGGTTTAGAAAAAATACATTCCTTTGGTAAGGATTAGACAACCAAGAGTCTATAGATGTTGATTTCTAAGAAATTCATACACAGGAAAGTGATTATTCGTAAGTATATAAAACACTATCAATGGTAGATTGGATTATATAGGTTGTCTTGTTGATCGTCACATTGTAGAACCAGGGAATCCAGTACTTGGCATAGGCAGCAGATCCAATTTCCACACATATTTGTAACCATAAAATACATTACTTGGCACAACAATAGATCCAATTCCCAAACCAATTTAGAACGAGGGATAGAAAAGTGAGGTAGAGTTAAAGTTATCATAGAGGGAAGCATAATAGTGTAAGGAATATCTAGTACAACTTTAGAAGAATTACATCAGGCTTAGAGAGGAGGAGGATTCTTTTTTCTGCTCAAAGAATTCTACCATAGGGGTATATACTCTGAGGATAGTATATAAATCTATATTTTTAGATAATTCATAAGGAGAAACCCCATAGTGGAAGAAGCTCTAGAAGTTCAAAAATCTTTAAAAAACTAAGTGACTAGATGCATATATACCTATGAGCGATATCATGTTCAATTTTAAAATATTGGGTTTTGAATAAAGACTTAAAGGGTTGTAAGGCATTGCGCCTTATGGTATTTTGATGTATTTGGCTTTCCAGAAACTTTGACATCTTTCAAGGTAAGGTTTAGCCATCGTTTTAGTGTGTCTCCAAGTCATGACTGAGCTTTCAAAGTAAAAAGTCCCCTAACACTAGTAAAGAAAGGACATTGATCCATCTTTCTATTGTTAAGAGTGGGAATGGTGTTATTTCAATTTTCAACAGTGCCAATCAAGGTCAATAAAAAGAATATGTTGTAGGAGGTATCCTATACCATAGTGATTCTATTATACTCATATCTTCAAAAATTAAAGAATTTATTGGTAGACGCTCTAACATTTGTGATGAAATAAAGGAACTAATTTTTTTGTTAACAATAGTAGTATATTCTAGGTCTTTGGGGATTCCTTGGTTATCAATTGGCTGGATGGAGCTTTAGGATGGAAGAATTGTTTTTGCAACCCATTCTGGAATAGTTGAAGACAATCAAGGCACAGTTCTTGAATATATCATTCCATCATATTTATAGATAATTTAAGTCAGAGGCTAATGGACTGTCTAAAGAAGGCTTGCTAATGATGCAAAATGATGGTTTAACATGGGAAAGTAGTTATGGGGTAAGACTCTAGGAGAGGTCATTGCAAGAACTGGGCCCATGAATTTATATATATATATATATATATTCCATATTATTTAGTATCATTTCAAACATTTGTACAAAATTTGTCAGTTGATAGGTACCCCAATAAGAAATTGAGCACAACAACATTAACAAATTGCAGATTCAACATGTACGATTAGAGAGTCCTTCCTATTATCACTTTATAATTCTTTTGATGCATGCAAAATAACCGTTTAGGTTGACCCTATGTACCACCAATAGAACTACTGAATTTACACCATATGCAAATACTTGAATTCTATTGATGGAAAAATAATTGCCTCTTTTATTATTCGAAGCATCCATTACATCTATATACTGTTCATAAACATTAAAGTTTTAAAAATAGGAGTGAAAAAACATCTTGCACAAAGCAATAATTAGATCATACTAGCAAGCCAAGAACCTTAAAATTATTACTAACACCATTTCGCAGAGATGCAAATAATGGGCATTTAACACATGCCTCAATCTTGATAGAATATAAAATTTTGAATGATTGGTTTCATGTAAATGTACTCCACAACATGCTATATTTTGATATGTGTATGCACATATTTTCTCAAGCTCCACACAGAAGAAGGTTTGAGAACTAAGGAAAAATATTTATGATGTTACTTATTTACAAATTTGAGAAAGCCTCAAGGGTTACAATCAAAATATAGAAATTTTGTTTCCTAGTGGAATGTGAGACATTCTTGGATTTGTATAATGCTTCAATGCTTGTTTAGGATCTAGGTAAGTGTGAATGAATAAAATCTTTCTGTCATTGTTCTATATTGGATTCCTATTCTCTATAAGTTATCAAAGGCAAGTTAAAACCTGATTAGACTAAGGGACGACATATTCCATTGCCAAACTTTAACCTTAAAGGGAAGTGCGCTACACTTGTTTGATACTTCCACATATTTGGAAGGCATGCCAATAGAAATGTCAATGCTGTTGGATACACTGGCATTGGTTAGTTTTAGAAAATTTCTCTTTGTCAAATATGTTGTTTTCATGAAGTAATATTTCCAACCAAGAGGATAAAGACTTGGCATGTCTAGGACATAGTGGTGTTATTTCTTGCCTGTATTTGTGATTTATTAGTATTCCACCACCAATAACTTCATTGCGTAGTTGTTTGTTTAGTAGTATATTACAACAGTGACTTGTTAAAGGAAAATTATTCTAGTTTGTTTGAATGTCATAAACTGGAAGGAAATCTAGCTTTGAATTAGAAAAAGGGAATATATTCTGAAAGATATGTTTTTTGATAAAATATAGGTCCTATTAGCCACCTATAAAATTTTGACAAGCAAACAGGTGGCTAAATATTATTCTGAGCCTTCAAGAGAAACATTTCCCTTGAAAATGTTTCTCTTTGAAGCCTCCATGTTTCCTCTGCTCCTTGAAGAATTTTCACTGTTGTTTCCATCTAAAAAGCCTCAATGTTTGTGAAGAAAACTGTTGTAAAATAGGCCCCCATTTTCCCTATGAAATCCCTCCAAATTCCCATTTTTCATCACCTTTTACCCTTTCAAAATCCCACAAAATTCCCTCACTGATCCTCCATCTCATCCTAAAATCCTGTTTAAGCCTCATATCACCCTTTAGCTGGCTTGAAAATCCCTTTTCCCCCTTAACGAAACCCTCATTTGGCCTAAAAAAGCACTAAATTTGGGCTAAAATACTCTATTATGCATTATAACAGAGTTTAGCCCCCAAGGGCTTATACTCTGTAACCCCCTCTTCCAATATGACCTAAAAAATATGCACCGGGCACTAAAAACCTTTAAAACCCCCTTTGGAACTAGTTTTCCTTCATCTCCTTTGTTATTTCATAAAACCTGACGTTTGAGTTTTTGGCAGATCTCCACCGTTGATAGCTGCAGATCAAAAGTTGTTATCAAAGCCCGATATCTGCCCGATTCCCTTCCTTACATTTCCTTTGTCACCCCGAGATCAAATCAGGACCGTCCACACAACAGATTGAATGGCCCACAATCAACCTGATGTTTCAAACCCCGCCAGTGCATCTCTCCTCATCGGGTCTTCTCCACACCGTTCGATCAAGATCACCAGATCCGACTGCTGAGAATGAGTTTCATGCAAAACAAGTGTCCGAGGGTTAACAGTAAAAAAATGTGCGATATCAGTGGTTTTTCTTTTCCACGTGGTGCGCAATGTATGGAATCGCGTAGATTTTGGTAAAACCATTTTCCACTTTCAACCCCGCGTGAAAACCGCCATGGTTTTCCGCTACCACCCTCCTCCTCCATGTATTTCCTCACGTGATCTTCGCCGTCCATTGATCTAATCGGATGGCGACAATATGACCTCATCCCATTCATTGATTTTTCCACTTATTCTCCCAATGACCCGATCGCACAATATCAGCTGTTGATTGCCCCCATTAGATCTAATCCGACGGCCTAGAAAGCCTGATGCCCCTAAACCTCCACCAAGCTCATTTTTCACCTGTCTACCATGTCTTTCATCATTTTTTGCATGTATTCACCTGTTTCCTTCATCGCGCCACCGTCTATACAAACCTCCACGACATTCCCCTCCACTCCTATGGATTTTTATAACAAATTTTGTCGGTTTTGCAGGGTTTGCAGACGGTAGGTTCACTCTGTCTCACTGTCTCAGACAGTGAAATTTAGAGCGTAGAGAAGCTATTTTCTAGAGCCAGAGACTGTAGGGAAGGCATATAGGAAGGTTTTAAAGCATGTTTTATATCAAAGGGATCGATGTCAAACCCTGGTTAAAACCCTATTGTGCCATTGAACCTGCATAGACACCAGAAACAGTCAAAGGAAGTGGCAAAGTGTATCAGTGAAGGAAATTAAAGGATTAAACATACATTATTGAAAATTAAGAACATAATCCAGTGTTTAAAAGAGTTAAAGACAAAACAAAGACCGGAAAAGAAGACCAAGGCCTAATTTAGCATAAAACACACACCTAAAAATGAATTAAAGGTGTTTTAGGAAAAGGCAGAGACATATGTCAATCCAAGAAAGCCTCCATCGCCACAGCAGAGGCCAATTGAACCCTCTCCAGCACCAAGAGCCAACTTTCTCCAGCCACCCAAGGACACCTGCGGCCTCACAGAAATAAAAGAAGGCCTAATTACTACCAGAAGAAGAAAATATTGGCCTAAAGACAGCTGAACAATTAATACAAATCAAGAGAACTTATTTCTAATTGTCAACAAAGTGATTTTAAATATAAAAACAACCCAGAAGTCAATCTTTTCACCCATTAAGCCTCGAAAAGTGGAAACAGAGTTATGAAATATAGTCATAGGTTGAGTGCGTTCCTGCCTTATGCCTTACCTGGTTTTCAAAGGCCAGGAATTACATTGATTGTGGAATTAATGATACTTGACCCTTAGAAATTATCCCACTTCTATATTTTCTTATAAATTTTCCTGAGGACCACATTGTAAGGGTTGGTCTCTAGATATCTGATTACATGTAATAGTTTTCTGAAGCTACTAAAGCCCTATTTTCAATTGAAGATACATAAGCTGTAATGAGAAGTTTGAAGTTGTAGAGACCCATCGGGCTTGCTGATTGTAACTGGTTTGAACATCAAATACAACTGTTGATTTATGGGATCCTGATTTATGTCGATGGTGATGTTTTTCTCATTGTAAATTGTTATCTCTCTTTATATTTCCATTCTTTCCACTTTCTCTGATAAAGAACAGTAAATATAGAGCTAGGATTTACTCTTAACAGTACCTTGCTCTTACTGATAAGCTCTATCTCTATGTTTTCTTCCTTTGAAAGTTTTCCTTAAGGGTAAATTGAAGCAGGTTGGTTTCAAAGCGCTTATCTGATCTTAAATTACTCTTTGTGATTATCATTTGTGTTTTCTTATAGAATATGCTGAAAGCAGGATAGTTTAGAAGTCCTTACCTGATCTTAAGCTATTCTAACTATTTTTTAAATGTTTTCTAACTGAAATTACTTCAATGCAGGCTAGTTTCAAAGTACTTACCTATTCTCAGAATACTTTTATGTTTTTCCTTAAGTACATGCCAAAGCAAGATAGTTTCAAAGCACTTACTTGATATTAGGCTACTCTCGTTCTTCATCCGTTTGTTCCTCATTTCCTTTGTGTTTCATTCCATAAAATCAACTTAAGAGATCCTTTGACATAGGTGACTTTCCCCATGGATCATTCTTGAACCTTGTTGTCCAATTAAATCCTCTTATGACTCCATAGCCCAATGGGTTTAAAGATTCTTTTGCCTATCTCATCAGCTGAATCATCCCTTCACTTCCATACACCTTCACCCTTTATTTGAACTTCCTTCACCTTCCATGTCCTTGCCCAACAAAAAACAAACAAAAAACAAAAATCCATACTCTTCATAACTAGCCTAATATCACACTTCAAGCCTTAAAGATCACATCTTTAAACACACTCATAGAGAGATCCCTCTCTGGATTCAGGAGGGCTAGATCCTAGAATCCCAAAGCGGTTCATATGTTACCTCTACAGTTTGTGTTTCCAAACTCGCAAATTACAAAGACCTAACATTCTGACGACTCCACTGGGGAACTATTCTGAGTGAACTTCATCCTAGATACCTTTAGGACCTCAGGAAAACCCTTTGATTCAAAAGCATTTAAGTTTGGTAGTTAAATCACTGTGGTGGACAGTAAATCTCCTTTAAACACTATAAAACCTCCACCTGGCGACTCCACAGTTCTTGAATGATCAAAGACTCTACTGGGAGACCAGTTTCCATTGCAACATCATCCATGTTAAAGGAAACAAATGGGATTAAGATTCTTTTTTTAAAGATATTTTTCCTCTTAAAGATTGTCATATCTAGCTAACCTTCTTCATTGAGATTGTTATACATACTGGCTTCAAGAACAATCCATACCAGAGCTTGTCCTAATCCAAAACCCCCTGCAATAGTGGAAAACCATAAGAGTATTCTTAGGAAACCTTCTTCATCTAGGGATCCAACTGTTGTTAGACCCATTTGTAGAGCTAATTCAGCACCTGAAAACCTTACAGCTCTATCAAAAATTCAGTTTGATTTAGACTCACCAAGCAATTCACCAAGAACTAAGTCATTCAATAGCTTAGATCAGACAAACTTTGAGCTTTCAAACTCACCTCCTCATAGTGCTCAACATATTGGTGACAGAAGAACCCCTCCATCCACACCTCCTGATATACATTTTATTCAAAACTTGGGCCTCTCTCACCCTAGATTTGCTAAACAGTTTGTTGCTATTCCTAGATTTTTTGTCACTCATATACCTGCTGCTCAAGCGCATCCTTTACCACCACAAAACATCATCATGGTAGCATGGTATGCTCCCTTGGTGTTACCACAGCCTCTAGCTCCTTTACCTAATGAATATTAGTCTAAAATTCCTCATTTTACTGGTAAAGAATCCACTACATATCAACACCATGTAGATACGATGGAAGATGCTTTTGATTACATGGAAATAGAGGATGAAACAATGAAGATGAGGATCTGCACTCAGAGTTTGGGAGGAGAAGTGAAGAAGTGGTTTAAAGGTTTACCTCCTAATAACATCAATGATCTACCCTTTTTAATCCAAACTTTTATAAACAAATGGTAAGTCAGAAGAAACCCTCTCCAAATCCTAGCAGAATATAAGAATATTAAAAGAAATCCAGGAGAGAGTGTCTAGGACTACTCTACTAGATTTAACAATGTCTACAATGCTCTTCCACCACACATGAAACCTCCCCAGGGAATGGCCTTAGTGAAATACCCTGAAGGATTTGATGCTGATATGGCCTACCAGCTTAGGGAGAGAGATTATAATACATTGGAAGACATGTAGAAAGGAGCAGTGAGTGTTGAGGCAAACTTGATTGAGAAAAGAGCCAGGATGAGGGCTGAGAAAAAGGTAACCTATAAAGATGACTACATAGCTTCTTCATCTGATCCCAAATATGACATTCTAGCCAAAAACATGGAAAGGTTAGAAAAAATGATGGAGAAAATGGTAGTCCAAGTCAGTAACCAGAACAGAAACCAAAATCAAAACCAGAACCAAAACTTTAGGAGAAACAATCCCCCAAATAGACAAAGAGACTCTGATAAAAAAGTCATACCTCCATTCCAAGAGAATTTCCTTGATGAGGAGGAAGGAATAATAGAAGAGTTAGAGGGAACTACAATGAACATGGTGGAAGTGGATGAACAAAACCACGCCTTTTCCACAGAATAAAACCAGACCTCATACTCACATTGGAACGAGGAAGGGTTGGAAACTGAGGACTATAGGTTAGGATTCGAAAATGCCATCATGCAGGTCTGGGAACAATATGACCTTAGGAGAAAAAATAACACAGATAATTCCAAACCCAAAGCTTCTGAAATCACCATTAAGAAAAGACCTGAAAAGACTCCTAAAGTGATTGCTGAAAGCAGTAAATTAGCAGCTAAGAATTCTGGTAAGAACAAAGAAAAGCACACCCAAACTAGTGACAAATCAAGTCAAGAATCTAGAAACACTAGAATTACAGCTAGTGCTCCTGATAAAACAGCTTCAAACATTGTACATACTGAATAACAACAAGCTGATCTTGCTAATAAAATAGTGCCCAACAAGACTGAATTGAACCTCTCAAAGAGTCAGTCTCCTTTCAGTTTGGAGAGTGAAATAGCCAAAATTAAAATTTATGTCCCTCTCACTGAGTTGGCCACCCAAGATGTATATAAGAGTCATATTTTGAAAGCTCTAAATCTAGGAGAAAACAGTGACACTGTCAATTTGAGTGATGAAAAACCAACTCTCTTGTTTGGTCCAAAGATAGAAGGGAAATTTTAGGAAGGGGTAGTACCTCCTTTTTATATCAGCCTCAATATCCATGAAAAAATCCTTCACAATGCAATGCATGATTCTGGGGCTTCACACAACCTTCTTCCTAAAGTAATCATGGAAAGGCTAGGCCTAGAAATAAACAGACCTTACAAGGATTTATATTCTTTTGACTCAAGCAGAGTAAAATGCCTCGGCCTAATCAAAGACCTTTGTGTCAATTTGACTCAAATCCCAGCCAAGTGCATGGTCATCGATGTTGTGGTGGCTGACGTGCCTCCTAATTATGGCATGTTGTTGTCAAGATCATGGGGTGATAAACTTCAAGGCGCAATGCAGATGGATGGGTCATATGCCACAATCCCTGTCTTTAGCCAGCTTAGGAGACTATACAGAGAGGCACAAATGAAGTTTATGGTTAGTAGCCCTGAAAAACCCAAAAATTAACTCTGTACTCTGTCCATACATATTTGGACTCTTTTATTCTTTTCAACGATGAATCCATAGATGAGCCAGGGCTAGAAGACAAAGATACAAACAATAGAGTAGAGACCATAGATCTTAACATGATGGTCACTCTAGATATAGAGGGAAATGAGAGAGAAACCTTTAGACAGTGTACTGAAATAAAAAATGAGAGTAAACAAAACCAAGACTACAAACAACAGACTACCCAGCACTCTGAACCCCATGAAAATCCTGAATAACAAGACACAACACAACATGGTGCAGATCTTATAATGCAACATAATGACGAACATGGCATTAGGGATGGAAATGATGTCAATCCTATAAACAATCTCCTATGGTGCATGAAATTTGATGGGTCTTGCACTAAAAAGAATGCAGGAGCTGGGGTATGGTTGTGCAATACTGAAAACAATCATACTGAGAGCCATGCCTTCAAGCTAGACTTTAAGTGCACAAACAACATTGCAGAGTATGAGGCTCTCATCCTAGGATTGCATCAATTGAAAAAAATGGGAGCTAAGAGAATAATTGTCTAGGGGGACTCAGAATTGGTCATCAAACAACTAAATGGAGAGTATACTGCAAAGCATCCTAGATTAAGGGCATACAGAAATAATGCCATGGATCTTCTGAAAACATTTGTAGAGTATGACCTTATGTTTGTTCCTAGGAATCAAAACATAATTGCAAATGGATTGGCCTACGCTGCTATTTCATATAGGAAAACACCTAGTGACAAACAGATCATTATCCAAACAAAATACAGACCTGCAGTGCCAGATAATGGGAAATATTGGCAGGTCTTTGAGGGTGACAAGTAGATAGAAGACTTCTTGCTCTGTAGGAATGAATTCAAACTACTTGATTCAGATTCTAAATCTGATGAAAAATGTTTACATGAAGAACCCCTTGATAAAGAAAAACCATTCCCCAACGCAGAAATAAACTTGTTGACCAAAGAATTCAAAAAAAAAACTGAAGAATACATGAAATCAGATAAGGAAGACATTGAGGTGCTGTAGTCCAAAGAAAAAAACATACCCAAAGGATTAGCACCCTTAGAGGACCTTTTCGATTTTAATGATGTGGCAAAGAAACCCACTATAGAACCCACTGAATCAGATGTTGAAGAGTGCAACATAGGCAGCAATGATAAGCCTAAAATGATTAAATTATCTAAGTCTTTGCCTGCCCATATCAAACAAAAGTACATTGATCTATTCAAAGAGTTTGTGGATGTGTTTTCTTGGATTTATGAGGACGTAAAAGCTTATGACACAGAGATTATCTAGCATAAAATCCCCTTGAAAGAAAACCAGCAAAAACTGCGCAGAATTAACCCAGTACAACTGCCCTTAGTGGAAAAGGAAATCAAGAAAATGTATGAGGCAGGAATCATAGTGCCCGTGAGGTTTTCTGATTGGGTATCCAACCTTGTAGCTGTGAGGAAAAAGACAGGAGAAATCAGATTGTGCATTGATTTCAAAAATTTAAACATAGCCTCTTTAAAAGACAATTATCCTTTACCCAAAATGGAACACATCCTACAAAGGGTAGTTGGTTCAAAAAGGATTTCCTTGTTAGATGGCTTTTCAGGATACAACCAAGTCTTAGTACTCCTAGAAGATCAGCTTAATACAACCTTCACAACTCCTTGGGGCACTTTCATGTATGTGAAAATGAATTTTGGACTAATGAATGCTGGGGCCACTTTTCAAAGAGCTATGGACATTGCATTTGCAGAAGAAATAGGGAAATTCATTGTAATTTACCTTGATGACACAACAGTTTACTCCAAAACTGATGAAGAGCACCTTAAACATATAAGGAAAGTCTTTGAAAAGTGTAGAAGGTTTGGGCTATCTTTAAACCCCAAAAATACAATATTTGGCCTGCAAGAAGGTAAACTTCTTGGCCATATTATATCAGAAAAGGGAATTAGAATAGACCCAAAAAGAGTTGAGGGAATACTACAGATTGGCCACCCAAGGAACATAAAGGAATTGCAGTCCTTCATTGGGAAAAATAACTTCTTAAGGAGGTTTATTCCCAACTTAACAGAGCTCCTTAGAAACATGACTAATATGCTCAAGAAAGAAGTGGGAGTTAAGTGGACTGTAGAAGCCAAAAAGTCCTTTGAATTTGTAAAACATGCACTCACCCAAGCACCAGTTCTAATTAGCCCAGATTTCACAAAATATTTCCTCATTTTCTCTTTTGCATCAGAGCATATTGTGGCTGCTGTCCTATTGCAGAAAAATTCAAAGGGACATGAGCAGCTAATAGCATTTTTTAGCAAAGCACTAAGAGATGCACCCTTGAAATACAACATCATGGAAAAACAGGCATATGCCTTGGTAAAGGCCTTAAAGGATTTCAGGGTGTATATTCTGCATTCTCTCATCATTGCTTATGTGCCTAGCATAGTAGTAAAGGATATCTTCTCACAAGACCCAGATGGAAAGAGAGGTAAGTGGATTGTAGTAATACTAGAGTATGATTTGGAAATCAAACCCACAAAAATCATTAAAGGTCAGGGCCTAGCTCAATTAATGGCTGAATCTAACCTACAAGCCCTTGACATTAACATGATAGATGCCTTGGATGAACATGAAGGATTGCCTGCTCCCATTGTTGAAGAGCAGTTCCAAAACTCACCTTGGTATGCTGACATCTTGTATGTGCTTACAAATCTTAACGCTCCTCCTGATTTATCAAAGACTAAGGCAAGGTTTTTAAAGTTGAAAGCTAGGAATTATTTCATTTTAAATGAATTTTTATATTGGAAGAATGCTAATGGTTTATTGCTTAAATGTTTTCCTGAAGTTGATGCAGAGAGGATCAAGCATGAATTCCATGAAGGAGAGTGTGGAGGTCATATCTACAGGAAAACCACAGCCAATAAGATCCTTAGAGCTGGCTATTACTGGTCCACCCTCTTCCAAGATGTCCATAAAATGATAGTTTCCTGTCACAAGTGCCAAATTTTTGAGGGCAAAAGAAAGCTCCTTCCCTTACCATTACAACCAATCATTGTTGAAGCTCTTTTTCAACAGTGGGGCCTAGATTTAATAGGGGAAATCCATCCTGCTTCATCTTCCCAACACAAATGGATTCTTACAACCATTGACTATTTCAAAAAATGGATAGAGGCCATCCCTACTAGGAATGCCACAGATTCTGTTATTATAAAATTCCTGGAAGACCATATCCTATCTAGATTTGGCTTCCCTAGGAAGATTATTACTGACAACGCTGCTGCTTTTGGTTCCAAAAAGATGATTGATTTTTGTCACAGGTATCAAATTGTTCTTGGTCATTCTACTGCTTACTACCCTTAGGGTAATGGGCTAGAAGAATCATGAAATAAAATTTTGGTGACCATCTTCAAAAAGCTGCTTGAAGAGAATAAGAAGTCATGGAATAACAAGTTGGTGCATGCTTTGTGGGCAGACAGATTGACCACAAAGAAATCCATTGGAATGTCCCCTTACCAGCTTGCCTATGGAGAAGATGCAGTGTTCCCTACCAACCTAGGGGTACCAGTGATTAAATTGGTCCAAGAGATACAATGATAAGAGGACAATATGGTAAGAAGGATCAATCAAACAATACATCTCCAGCAGACAAGGGAAGAAGTCTACAACAAAGCTCAAAAGGTACAAGAGAACATAAAGAGGTTGTTTGACGAAAGAACAAAATCTTGTGACTTCATAATTGGAGACAAGGTACTCAAGTGGGACTCCAGAAGAGAAGATAAGGGTAAGCATGGAAAATTTGACAGTTTGTGGCAAGGTCCTTACATTATTCAGTCCACCATTGGTCCAAATGCGTTCTTCCTGCAAGAGTTAGATGGTACAGATTTGTTTGTGGGTCCTGTCAATGGCAGGATGCTCAAACATTATTACTGCTAAAATTCAGAGTTTAAAATTTTCATCTCCATTGTAAATATCATTGCTTTGTTAAATTTCACAAAAAATAAAAAATACAAAAGAGGAAAGAAAAGGTTCAGGCAAGCCCAAAACTTGAACCTCTGAAGTTTCGAAGAATGGCGCAAATTAGCCCAAAACCTGAGCCAAAGAAAGGAAAAGCTAGTTCTAATATGCTCAAAACTTGTACCAGCAAAGAAAGAAAAAGAATCAGCTCTAACAAACCCAAAACCAGAGTTGAAAAGAAGAAGAAAAAGTGACTCTAACAAGCTCAAAACCTGAGTTACAAGAGAAAGAAGAATGCTTCAAAGGTTTCATAATTTCTAGCCTTCACAATTTTGTTTTCAAATTTCTGCAAAGTTCAGTTCATGTGCAGCTGTATTTATGCCATGGACCCACAACAAACCAGACAGTCTAATCCTGGTTTGACTGTTTTTCAATTTTTGTCTTAGAATGTAGAGAAGAAATCTGTTAGACAGTTTAATCCTAGCAGATATTAGTGTAGGTAGAGAAGCTATGAGGCCAACTGTCTAATCTGGTCTCATGGAGGAATAAGGGTAGAATTATATTAGTGTTTTCTGCTTTCAATAAAAAAAAAAAAAATGAAGTAAAAGGTCTGCAAGTCTAAATGCAACTTGGAGAAAAAATGTTAGGATGGTAGGATGGGTAGGTAGTTGATTGGGAGAATTTTGCTGTTGATACAATATTTTCGTGATTTGTCACACCTTGATCAAAGAAGAAAAGGATGGTCAAAGATTAGGCAACTGGCCTACTTCCAAAGGTTATTTTCTGAGATTTTTGACACCTTCAAGAAGATGCCATCCCCATGTGGAGCCACTATTAGCCACCTATAAATTTTTGACAAGCAAACAGGTGGCTAAATATTCTTTTGAGCCTTCAAGAGAAACATTTCCCTTGAAAATGTTTCTCTTTGAAGCCTCCATGTGTCCTCTGCTCCTTGAAGAATCTTCACTACTGTTTCCATTTAAAAAGCCTCAATGTTTGTGAAGAAAGCTGCTGCAAAAAAGGCTCCCATTTGCCCTATGACATCCCTCCAAATTCCCATTTTTCATCACCTTTTACCCTTTCAAAATCCCACAAAATTCCCTCACTGATCCTCCCTCTCATCCTGAAATCTTGTTTAAGCCTCATATCACCCTTTAGCTGGCTTGAAAATCCCTTTTCCCCCTTACCGAAACCCTCATTTGGCCTAAAAAAGAACTGAATTTGGGCTAAAATACTCTATTCTGCATTATAACAGAGTTTAGCCCCTGAGGGCTTATACTCTGTAACCCCCTCTTCCAATATGACCTAAACAAGATGCACCGGGCACTAAAACCTTTAAAACCCCCTTCAGAACCCTTTTTCCTTCATCCCCTTTGTTATTTCATAAAAACCGACGTTTGAGTTTTTGGCAGATCTCCACCGTTGATAGCTGCAGATCAACAGTTGTTATCAAAGCTCGATATCCGCCCGATTCCCTGCCTTGCATTTCCTTTGTCACCCCAAGATCAAATCAGGACCGTCCACACAATAGATCGAACGGCCCACAATCAACTCGATGTTTCAAACCCCGCCAGTGCATCTCTCCTCATAGGGTCTTCTCCGCACCATCCGATCAAGATCACCAGATCCGACGACTGAGAATGAGTTTTGCACAAAATAAGTGTGCGAGGGTTAGCAGTCAAAAGTTGTGCGATATCGGTGGTTTTTATTTTCCACGTGGCGCGCAATGTATGGAATCACACAGATTTTGGTAAAACCATTTTCCACTTTTGACCCCGCACGAAAACTGCCAAGGTTTTTCGCTACCACCCTCCTCCTTCGTGTATTTCCTCGTGTGATCTCCGCCGTCCGTTGATCTAATCGGACGGCCACGATATGACCTCATCTCATTCATTGATTTTTCCACTTATTCTCCCAATGACCCGATCGCACAATATTAGCCGTCGATTGCCCCCATTAGATCTAATCCGATGACCTAGAAATCCCGACACCCCTAAACCTCCACCAAGCTCATTTTTCACTTGTCCGCCATGTCTTTCATCGTTTTTCGCCTGTATCCACCTATTTCCTTCATCGCGCCATCGTCTCTACAAACCTCCACGACATTCCCTTCCACTCCTAGGGATTTTTATAACAAAGTCTGTCGGTTTTGAAGGGTTCGCAGACGGTAGATTCACTTGGTCTCACTGTCTCAGATAGTGAAATTCAGAGCACAGAGAAGCTATTTTACAGAGCCAGAGACTGTAGGGAAGGCATCTAGGAAGGTGTTAAAGCATGTTTTATATCAAAGGGATCGATGTCAAACCCTCGTTAAAACCCTATTGCGCCATTTAACCTGCACAGACACCGAAAACAGTCAAAGGAAGCGGCAAAGTGTATTAGTGAAGGAAATTAAAGGATTAAACATACATTATTGAAAATTAAGAACATAATCCAGTGTTTAAAAGAGTTAAAGACACAGTGAAGACCGAAAAAGAAGACCAAGGCCCAATTCAGCCTAAAACACAGACCTTAAAATGAATTAAAGGTGTTTTAGGAAAATGCAGAGACATCTATCAATCCGAGAAAGCCTCCACCGCCATAGCAGAGGCCAATTGAACCCTCTCCAGCACCAAGAGCCAACTTTATCTAGCCACCAAAGGACACCTGCAACCTCACAGAAATCAAAGAAGGCCTAATTACTACCAGAAGCATAAAATATTGGCCTAAAGACAGTTGAACAATTAATACAAATCAAGAGAACTTATTTCTAATTGTTAGCAAAGTGATTTTAAATATAAAAACAGGCCCATAAGTCAATATTTTTGCCCATTAAGCCTCGAAAAGCAAAAACAGAGTTATGAAATAGAGTCATAGGTTGAGTGCATTCCTGCCTTATGCCTTGCCTAGTTTTCAAAGGCCAGGAATTGCATTGATTGTGGAATTAATGATACTTGACCCTTAGAAATTCTCCCACTTCCAGATTTTCTTATAAATTCTCCGGAGGACCACATTGTAAGGGTTGGTCTCTGGATATTTGATTACATGTAATAGTTTTTTGAAGCTACTAAATCCCTGTTTGCAATTGAAGATACATAAGCTGTAATGAGAAGTTTGAAGTTGTAGAGACCCACCGGGCTTGCCAATTGTAACTAGTTTGAACATCAAATACAAGCTGTTGATTTACGGGATCCTAATTTATGTCGATGGTGATGTTTTTCTCATTGTCAGTTGTTGTCTCTCTTTATATTTCCATTATTTCCACTTTCTCTGATAAAGAACAGTAAATATAGAGCTAGGATTTACTCTTAACAGTACCCTGCTCTTACTGATAAGCTCTATCTCTATGTTTTCTTCCTTTGAAAGTTTTCCTTAAGGGTACATTGAAGCAGGTTGGTTTCAAAGCACTTATCTGATCTTAAATTACTCTTTGTGATTATCATCTGTGTTTTCTTATAGAATATGCTGAAAGCGGGATAGGTTAGAAGTCCTTACCTGATCTTAAGCTATTCTAACTGTTTTTTAAATGTTTTCTAACTAAAAGTACTTCAATGCAGGCTAGTTTCAAAGTTCTTACCTGATCTCAGAATACTTTTATTTTTTTCCTTAAGTACATGCCAAAGAAAGATAGTTTCAAAGCACTTACTTGATCTTAGGCTGCTCTCATTCTTCATCTGTTTATTCCTCATTTCCTTTGTGTTTCATTTTCCATAAAATCAACTTAAGAGATCCTTTGACATAGGTGACTTGCCCCATGGATCATTCTTGAACCTTGTCCAATTAAATTCTCTTATGACTCCATAGCCCAATGGGTTTAAAGTTGCTTTTGCCTATCTCATCAGTTGAATCATCCCTTCACTTGCATACACCTTCACCCTTTATTTGAACTTCCTTCACCTTCCATGTCCTTGCCCAACCAAAAACAAACAAAAAACAAAAATCCATACTCTTCATAACTAGCCTAATATCACATTTCAAGCCTTAAAGATCACATCTTTAAACACACTCATAGAGAGATCCCTCTCTAGAATCAGGAGGGCTAGATCATAGAATCCCAAAGCAGTTCATATGTTACCTCTGCAGTTTGTGTTGCCAAACTCGCAAATTACAGACCTAACAGGTCCGTTGCCTGATCATTAAAAAAAAAAAACAACCACGAAAATAAACAATGATTTTGGACAGGATGGATTACAAAAATCTCCAGCTCAAAAACAAGTTAGCATATTGAGTTTTGTCTGCATCAGAGAAAAATGAATGCGTAACTTCAAGTTTTCTTTAATATTTATAGAATCATTTTAGAGATTCTAAATGGAAATTGTGTGTGCTAATCCTTCTCAATTAATTACAGGAAAAACAAGGGGCATACATAATTTGTTGGCTTATGGGAATTGGATTCCTTTTCCCTTGGAATAGTACGTTGATAATTGAAGATCACTATATTGAAGCTATATTCCCGGTTAGTATCACAATTTACAAAGTCTTGTCTTATTCTTTTTTATTTTCTTATTGTAATCTTGTGTCAACAATACTTTGCTCCACCCATTAGATTTCTACTAACCAGTTTTATTGTTGAAGTGTCACTACTTAGAGATAAATAAAGGAAATGATACAACTACAAAATTGGAGCATGAGACATTCTTAGTATAGATTGCTAGCTCTGTTTTGTTTATTTGTGACATTTTACTTGCTTTGTGTATACAGGTCATCTGGCCACATAGTGGCCACTATTTCCTAACTAAAGAAAACTTGTTCGAGTTTCTTTCTTTTATGGGGATAAATGACATTAACAATATTGCTGATGTTGAGGCATATATCGTATAAATCCTTGATAATCTACTTTAGTTTATATTCAAGTGTTCATTGACTTTCATGTCTTATACTTTGCGTTGTAACTTTTTTTGTTTTCTTTTTGCAGAAAATGGACTCAGTATTGATGGTAAGAAGCAAGGATTGAAGAAAGAGGAAAACAATAACAGTAGAGTGACAAAGAGAGAGAAGTGTACTGGTCTAGTGGAACTCGTAGAGCCAATATCTCACATAATACACACACATAAAGACTAATGGTCAAGTTTTAGAGTTGGTGAATTCACTTGTAATTCCTTGGAAAGACAATGATAATGCTTTGAAGTTATCAACAATATTTTATCTGTAAATTGTACTCCAACCAATATTAAGTTGGAAACTCATATTGTAATACTTGAGATTTTATATAATATAATTTATGTGGTTGGAATTATTTATAGTTGCACTTGATATTACTTGGTATTGTAATTAACATATGTAACTTTGTGTTTTCATATTAGATGAACATGTAATTTGTATGACAATTTTTTTTAGATTTAGTTGCAAAATCATACTAATTAATTTATGTTGATTAATAATGAACAGATAAAATCAATATAAAAATATTAAAATAGTAGTTTATATTGATTAATGATAAACACAAATAAAAATAATATACGACTAACTAGTAATTTATAATGATTATTAATGAAAGTAAATGAAATGAATATAAACTACTAAATTAGTCATTTATATAATGAATAAATGACTACTGTAAATGATAAATTTGTGACTACAGATCACGACTAAATTTTGCATATATACGACTATTAGTAGCTAATTTACAGTATCTTATAACACGACTAAAATTTAGTCATATTTCTTTAGTCATTAATTGGTTTCAAACGATGACTAAAATTTGCATATATATGACTACTAATAGCTAATTTACAATATTTTATAACACAACCAACATTTTGGTCGTTAATTGGTTTTGTCGGGTGATCATATAGTAATATATTTTGTTGTATATTTGGTCATTAATTGTGGAAATTAATGACCAAATCAAAGATTAAATCAATGACCAAATTAATGACCAAATCAATGACTAAAGTAATGATCAAATCAATGACTAAATTAATGACTAAATCAGTAACTAAATTAATGACCAAATTAATGACCAAATATACAACTAGACAACAAAATTGAGATAATCGATTAATGACTAAGCTAAAAATGACCAAAAGTTGGTTGTGTTATAAGGTACTATAAATTAGCTACTATTGGTCACCGACTGAAAAATAGTCGTTTATATGCAAATTTTAGTCATTTTTTAGTAACTAATTGGCCATTTTGTACTAGTGATAGTGCTGATAAATTGGCCCATTGGGTAGCAACGCACCTCAAGTCATATCGATGGAGTTCTTGAACTAATAGTGCAGAGGCACCCCTGTGGGTGAGGTGAAGATATCCCGTACTCCTCCATGACCTTATCCATCTGTTGTTGTAATATGGAGGAGACCTGTTGAGAGGTCATGGCCACAATCTTCTTCTTTCCCTAAGGGTGGATCATAAGGAAAATAAATTTCCTAGTTTGGGAATTGAGCTTACTACATTTCTTCGCAGTGATCAAAGAGATGGAGGTAGGCGTGTGTTACCTCTAGTATCGTATACATCTTATTGCCCAAAGTAACAACAACAACGTGAGGTTGAGACTCATACACATCATGTCACTTCCATAAGTATGGTTGGCCTAATAATACATCACAAACTTCAATATGGGTAACATCACATAATACCTCATACGTGAAGGGCTTGATGTTGTAGGGAAGGCGGCATTGTTGGCTGACACGGAGATATCGTCCTTGGTGAAGCCACCTGATGGTGTATGGTTGTGGTTGTGCTCTGATCGGTAGGCCCAACCACTTCACAACCTGTACTGAATGAGGTTCTTTGTAATGTTCCTTTTTCAGAAACATTTTCAATGGACAAAGCAAATCTATTCCAGAGATAGATTGAAGGGGCATTTACTGGATTTGTCACCTTCATGAAGAAGGATGAGCTCCAGAGGCTACCTGGCCCACTATCAAACTTTGTCTATAAAGTGTTTTCAAAGGAAAATATCCCCAAGAGGGAAACACAACAATATTGGGAATCTCTTAAGATAACCCCAACATTACAGCTGTAGCAATAAAAAATACATCAAATGGAAAATAGTAGTGAATTATATATACATGAAATGCCGGAGAATACAATGGCCATCATATTAAGACATAGCAGCATAAAATATACATCATCTTGAGGAAATGATCACTCGAGGAAGGCACAACAGGCCTCAAGAAAGTTGTACAAGGAAACATGAGAAATACTGCTGCATAAAGAAGCCATAGGCCATGACTACACATTTATAGAGAGGAGCTGCTGCATAAATAATGAAAATATCATGATATGACAATATAGGCTCAAATGAAGAAGGGGGAGAAATATCTCAACCCCTGAAAATACATACATGAATCCTTTAAGAGGATTGGGTGAAATCTATGCAGAAACACTATAATACAAAAATGTCGGAGTTGCAGTAGCTACTGCAACTCAAGAGCTGGAAATGGATGGAGAAGGCTGAAATAGATGTTGTAGATGAAGAGACCTTCTCCAATGAAAATCTGAAGTGAAAGGCTGGTCCTTTCACCCAAGACTTCCCCTCCAAAATCTGCTAATCCCTCACAGCAAATATGCACCAAGAAAAACGTTGTCTAAGAGAGGGACTGTGCTGCAGCCTGCCAATGATGAAATGTGGTTGGCCTGATGCTAAATATGGTGGGATATGCTCAAGAACCACCTTTGTTGATCTCCCAATGAATATAACCTCTCTCCACTGGAAACCAAGCTCCGAATGGTGTGTGGAAACCTCCCCAGCAACACCCAGCAACACTGCACAATATCTGCTGCAGAAACTGCACTGATGTAGATGGCTGAAGCTATGGCTTGAATGCCTGAATATGGGGAATGGAGTGCAATCCTTCATGAGCTACTCAAGAAGGAAAGGAAATCCTCAACAGGACTCCCTCGTGCTCGAAGGCACTGCAGCTCTGCTGAACAGCAAGAGGCAGCAACAAGTCTCCAATACTTGGATGTAAAAATGATCAAAATATAATCCCAATGGCTGCCTTGCTCCTCTTTTAAACAAGTGAGCCTTCCCTCCATGGGCCCTACTTCGAATTAGGGTTTCCTCCCTCTATAATCTTCCCTCCTACGTTGTCCCACATAGTGCCACTAGAAAATTTGGCGCAATTTCCGACGGCCACTTCATCGCTATTCCGACACATAGTCGTCGCAAGAGCGACAGTTCAAGGACGCACAAAACGTGCTTTGCCATAACGTCGCAATTCCAACGCACTGACAAAGTGTCACGCTACCGACACTTTTTCCATCGCTTCCAAACAAAACACTGTTACTGATGAAATAGGTAACCTGACCTCAAAACAGGAACTCTAGCCCAAAAATACTCAAAAAACATGAAAAAACACCCCAAAAACAAAAAAAGTGTATTCCAGAACGCACTTGGTTTTTTTTTGAGGTTAAATTTCAACATTTTATAAAATTATGCTAAAAACAAAATTGTTTCTTGAAAAAAGGATTGAAAAAACACCCTCAAAACAAAACCAATTGATGCTGGAATAACAAAAAAAAAAAATTGTGTCATATTTTTGACATTTTAAAAAATAGAAATAACATTTTTTAATTTTTAAAATTCAAAAATTAAAAAAAAACCTAAAATTTAAGAAAAAAATAAATTTAAAAAATAAATTAAATATAAATTTTATATATATATATATATATATATATGAACTTAAATTAAAAATATATATATTAGATTTTATTAAATTAAAAAAATGTTAATATTAAAATAACAAATTAAATTAAAAAAAATAATAAATTTTAATAAATAAATGAATAAACAAATAAATTTTGAAATAAAAAATAAATTTTAAATATAAGGAAAAAAAAAACATTGTTAAAATAAAAGGTTAAAAAACATTAAAAAAAAATAAAAAAATATATTAAATAAAAAACAAATTAATTTGAAAATATTAAGTTTAATTAAAAAAAAAAATCTAATTTTAAATACACAATTTTAATTGAAATAAAAAGAATTTAAAAATTTTATGTAATTAAAAAAAATAATAATAAAAAAATTAAAAATTAAAAAAATAAATATTAAATTCAAATAAATTAAAAAAAAAAATACAAAATTTATTAAATTTTAAAAAATTAAATGAAAAAAGCAAACATAAAATTTAATAATAAAAAAAAAATGTGAAAAAATTAAAAAAAGAAAATCAATTAAATAAAAAAAAATTACAAAATTTTATAAAAATTATTAACAAAATTTAGAAAAAAAAATTAAAAACAATAAAAATGAATAAAATTAAAAAAAATTTCAAAAAAATTTCAAAAAAAATAAAAATAAACAAATTAAATTTCAAATATGAAAATGAGATTAAAAAAAGAGTAATTTTAAATTTTTTTAATTTAAAAAAAAATAAAAAATAAAAAATAAAAAATTAAAAAAAATAAAATAAAAAATAAATAAAAAAAAAAGAATTTTTTGATTGTGGTGGTGCCGCCAATCGGCCTCCCGCCCAGGTGGCGGCAGAGGGCGATTCTGGGAATCGGCCTCCCGCAGCGGGAGGGTGATTCCCGGAATGGGCCTCCTGCCGCAATCAGCCTCCTGCCGCGGGAGGCTGATTCCCGGAATCGCCCTTGAATTGCCCTCCCGCCACGGGAGGGCGATTCCCAGCGCCACCACGATCAAAAAATTCTTTTTTATTTTTATTTTTTTTTTAATTTGATTTATTGATTTTTTTTAAATATTTTTTTTTAGTTTTCTTTTTTAATTTTTAATATTTTTTAATTCGTAACATATATATATATATATATATATATATATATATATATATATATATATATATATATTTTTAAATTTTTAATATTTTTTTAATTTGATTTTTTTCTTTTTTGTTTTTAATTTGTTTTTAATTTTTTAATATTTATTTCTTTTAATTTAAATTTTTTTTTTAAAATTTCAAAAAATAAAAAATTGTTTTTTTTTTAATTCAAATTTTTTATTTTAAATTTAATTTGTTTTAATTTTTTTGCTTTTTTTTTTAAATTTTGTTTTTAAATATAACATTTTAGATTAATTATTTTTTAAAATTTAAAATTTATTTATTAAATTTATTAAATTTTAATTTAATTTAATTATTTTTTTTAATCTTTTAGTTTATTTATTTTTTCATTTTTAAAATTTATAAATTGTTTCATTTAAAAAAAACAATAAATTTATGGATATTTGTTTTTAAATTATTTGCACGTGGTTTTTTTCATTTTTTTTGTTTTTTAATGATAGTTTTTTTTTTTCTTTTTTCTTTTTCAATTTTAAATTTTGATTTGTTTTGTTTTTTTTTTTTGTTAATTTTAAAATTTGTATTTTTTTTCTTATTATTATTATTTTTTTAATTTAAATTTTTAAATTTAATTTTTTTCTTTTTGTATTTTATTTTATTTTTTTATCTAAATTTTAATTTCATAATTTTAATTATTTTTAAATTTTCTATTTAATTATATGTTTTTTTTTAATAACTTAGAAATTTTTTTTTTTGATGTTTTTTATTTTTATTTTATTTTTCTTTATATTATGTGTTTTTTTTTTTCAAATTTTGTCATTTCTTTTCACAGAATTTTCGAATATTTTTGTTTTTTTTGTTTTTTTTTTAATTTATTTTTGTTTAAATTTTTTATTTTTATGAGTTAATTTTGTTTTTTTTACATTTTTATTGGTTTTTTTTTATTATTTTTATATATATATTTTTTATCTAAGTTTTGTGTTTTATTACCAACATGAAAATCACCACTCTAAAAAAAAAAGGTTGATGCTGAATCAATACGTTTCAAAATTAGCATGAAAATCACCGCTTTAAAAAAAAAAGTTGATGCTGCATCAATACGTTTCAAAATTAGCATGAAAATCACTAACATTTTAAAACAAATATTCATACTTCATAAATAAAAATATTAGAGTGTAAAAAATGTGCACAAAAAAAAAAGTGGTGATTCTGCATCACCACTTTTCGAAATCAGGTGCTTTTTATGCTACCAAGAAAAAGTAGGTAACAGTGCGGTTACCTATTTCATCGGTAACAGTGTTACAAGCATCGCTCTTCCGACGTTTCCCAAACCGTCGCACTTCCAACGTTTGTAAATTGTCGCAATTCCAACGAAATGTGGTCCGACGTTTTGAATGTCGCTCTTCCGACGTTTGTAAACTGTCGCAATTCTGACGAAATGTGGTCTGACGATTTGAACGTCGCTCTTCCGACGTTTTTATACTGTTGCTCTTTCGGTGTGTTTAAGCTGTTGCAATTCCGACGCCATACAAAAGTGTCGCAAGACCGATGTGTCCCATAAGCATCACAATACCGACGCATTCCAAAAGCGTCGCAATACCGACCCTAGGAAGAATTGTCGCAATATCGACGGACGTCACAAGACTGATGGAAATCATTCAAGACGTCGGAAGACCGACGCTTACAAAGCATCAGTATACCGATGGCAGGTTCAATTTAAAAAAAAAAATTGAAACTTTAAAACAGGACAGTAAATCTCCAATATTTGTTATGAATTGTGGGCGTTCCAATGACCGTGAAATATTAATATAATAAACCACCCCACAACGCTTCTACTATAAAAAATCATATAAACATGGCTCTGTATTTCCAAAAATAGGTTTAAAATAGAAACAGGGCGACATTTTTTTTTCCAATTGTTATGAACATAATTCGACTGTGAAATATTAATATAGTAAACCACCCTGCAGCGCTTCGACTATAAACAATCATTTTTTTTCACAAGAGAAAAAACGCTGCTTTGAATATATTATATGAAGAAAAATAGTCCATGAAGTCATTACATTTTCACATTTGAAGATTGGAACCCAAATATCCTTCCAGAAAAGTGGAAGTCCCACCCCAGACAATGATAGAAAAATACCCCATGTCACATACAGGGACATGATATAAAACTCAGTAACGGTCCACATGGAGATTATCGACAATCTGAGAAAGCATCCAAATATGCCCGAGGCATCTATAAGAAAGTGAAATAGCAGTATGTAGAATAGTAAAGCAACAGATAGAGTACGTACCAACGTCCATTGTTCCAAATACAAATTAAAGTACCCAAAATCCTTGAACAGAGAAAAACGCTAATAATGTGAGGAGTGTGATATGTCCAAAATATAAAAAGACCATCAGACCATATCAATAAACCAGCAACATAGACCAGCATCGCTAGTTTTGAAGGCAGAGTGATAAACAATCATTTTTTTTTCACAAGAGAAAAAACGTTGTGTTGAATATATTATATGAAGTAAAACAGTCGATGAAGTCATTACATTTTCACATCTGAAGATTGGAACCCAAATATCCATCCAAAAAAGTGGAAGTCCCACCCTAGACAATGATAGAAAAATACCCCATGTCACATACAGGGACATGATATAAAACCCAGTAACGGTCCACATGGAGATTATCGATAATCTGAGAAAGCATCCAAATATGCCCGAGGCATCTATAAGAAAGTGAAATAGCAGTATGTAGAATAGTAAAGCAACATATAGAGTACCGACGTCCATTGTTCCAAATACAAATTAAAGTACCCAAAATCCTTGAACAGAGAAAAATGCTAATCATGTGAGGAGTGTGATATGTCCAAAATATAAAAAGACCATCAGACAATATCAATAAACCAGCAACATAGACCAGCATCGCTAGTTTTGAAGGCAGAGTGATAAACATTAATCATTTTTTTTTCACAAGAGAAAAAACGTTGTTTTGAATATATTATATGAAGTAAAACAGTCCATGAAGTCATTACATTTTCACATCCGAAGATTGGAACCCAAATATCCATCCAGAAAAGTGGAAGTCCCACCCTAGACAATGATAGAAAAATACCCCATGTCACATACAAGGACATGATATAAAACCCAGTAACGGTCCACATGGAGATTATCTACAAATCTGAGAAAGCATCCAAATATGCCCGAGGCATCTATAAGAAAGTGAAATAGCAGTATGTAGAATAGTAAAGCAACAGATAGAGTACCGACGTCCATTGTTCTAAATACAAATTAAAGTACCCAAAATCCTTGAACAGAGAAAAACGCTAATCATGTGAGGAGTGTGATATGTCCAAAATATAAAAAGACCATCAGACCATATCAATAAACTAGCATCGCTAGTTTTGAAGGCAGAGTGATAACCTGTCAACACATAAAATAGTATCATAAAGCAGATACAGGAAATGTGCAGAGACATGTACTGTTGATATACACCTCACACAAAAAGCATCCATGATAGAGCAAAAATATGTATAAACCCAGGGTCGATTGTACGTTCTGGCTCGCTTGTTCCTGGAAATAAAAACCATCTGCAGAAACCCAAGCTCGCTTGTAAGATCAGGCTCGCTTGATTCCAAAATTGGTAACCATCTGTTGCATCCGAGATGTAAGGTTCAGGCTCACTTGTTTCCATTAGTAGCCCGCTACAGCATCCACCCTGTTCATAGAAAAAAGGTTCCTGTAGATATACAGAGAAAGAGTATAATACGTAGACCATATAAACATGGCTCTGTATTTCAAAAAACAGGTTTAAAATAGAAACAAGGCAACATTTTTTTTTTCCAATTGTTATGAACATAATTCGATCGTGAAATATTAATATAATAAACCACCCCGTAGCGCTTCGACTATAAAAAATCATATAAACATGGCTCTGTATTTCAAAAAACAGGTTTAAAATAGAAATAGGGCAACATTTTTTTTTCTAAGTAAAGTTAATCTATTAACAGTGGGAATAAAATTACACCGAAGTCAAAAACATTGCCCAGACTCATGGAAAATTTGTCATCAAAAAATCAAAAAAGAACACTACCCTCATACGGGGAAACCAGTCTTGAACGTTTACAAAATTCAAAAATATTACAGAGGTCCAGCACAGTAATATAATCTAAAATCAGCCCAATTAAGTGGGCTGCAAAGCAAGAAAAACAAATTAACCAAACTACTCCTCTGGTGGTTCCTCGACGATTCGGCCCAATCCTTCGGAAGGTCTAGGATCACCAGGTGCTATCTCCACATTCATGCCACTGTTCCCCTCTTGAAGGCTCGAATGCTGGCCGGCTTTTCTGAGCTCAGACCCACCAAACGGGTGCATTTTTCTTCCATTTGGGCCTCCTCACGGAAAACCACAGTAATTGAAGCTGTGATTTGTGGGTGGTTCAGATAGAAATTAAAGGAAAAAAGTGCAGTGCGCGTTGTGGGAGAAGGTGAAGCGGTGGGGAAATGAGGAGCAGGGGAGCCCATACGGTGGCCAGATCTTAGAACCCGACCCCGCCCACTTCTAGTATCTGGATAGCGACCTGTGTGATAATCACTGGACTGGGAAGATGACTCGGTTGAGGGGCTGGAGGGAGCATGCAAGGGTTGACCTCTAGTGCTCCCCCTGTGGCAACGCATCCTTTGACGTAGGCGAGGCATGGGTGCAGTCTCAGTAGTGGGCACAAGACGAGACGGAGAAGCAGAATTCCAAGAAACAGAGGAAGACAGACACAGACCAGACCAAGAGAAATGCAGATATGCACCAAGGTCTAAGAAACAGTTCAGCTGGCCACTTCTCCTTCTCGTCACAGCGAGCAGGCAGTGTAACCCAACAACCTGCTCGTCTGAAAAACCATAGCGAAATGCCATTTTATCGACCCGACTGCAATGCAATCGAAGAACGCTCGTCATAATTAATCTCTGATAATTAATCAGAGCCAAAGGCCAGATCATATTGGAGCATGCAGAATCGCTAACAGGAGTGGAGGTCCGATCTTGAACAGTGTTAAAACTTAATGCGATTTGATGTGAAAACCTTGGAACTTAATTGAACTACGTTAAAACTTAATGCGATTGATATGAAATCGCCACATCCATGTCCCATTGCCTTAAACGCCATCGAATGCACCCGCATCCAGGAATAGGGCAACATTTGATTGAGGACACATGGCAAAAATTGATTGGAGTGGATATTTGTTTGGGCCGCTCGCGCAGTGGAAATCCAGACCCCAAAAATATTAAGGCGAATTTGATAAGAAATTTGCATCACAACTCTCCCTCCGTACGCCAGCCCAACTTCGGACCAGAAAAATATTAGGGCGGAATTCAATTGGTTTTCGCATCACAAAATTGGCTGACGTTAGTAGGCTATTTTGGAACGCGAATTTGGTTTGAATTATGGTTTATCGCCGTTTGAAGTCCGGTGGGCTCGACTTAAGAACAATTTTGTTTGATCCCATCTTATAAAATTTGTGTTGGTTTTCTTTGATAATACACATATTTATAATAAATCATGGGAATACCACATTAAACATGTGGAAAATTTATATAAATTATTGAGAACAATCATTTTTATGTAAAAATATCCAAATGTGCTTTTGGGAAATAAGAATTCGAGTATTTGGTTCATATTGTTTTAAAGGAAGGAGTGAAGTTGGAGCCTCAAAAGATGCAAGCTATTACAAAATGACCTATTCCTAAGAAAATCAAGGTTCGTAGAAGATTTTTTAGACTTACATGATATTATTGATAATTTTTTAAGAATTATGCATGCATTTCAAGTCCACTCACATATCTCTTGAAGAAAATATCATTTATATGGAATGATGAGGCTACTTTGGCATTCTCTCTTTTAATGGATGCCATGTCTTCTACACCAAAATCGGTTGCACCTACTTTTGGTAAAACATTCATAGTAGAGTGTGAGGCACTAGGACAAGGAATTTACATAACATTAACACAATAAGGGATATCATTGGCTTTTAAAAGCAAGGAATTCAAAGAAAATATTTGGTGAAATCTACGTATAAAAAATAAATGGAAACAATATTACATGCAATAAAAAATGGGGATAGTATATCATTGGGAGGTACTTTAAAGTCAAGATATACCATGATAGCATAAAGTATTTTTTGAAGCTATGATTTTCATTAGAAGCTTAACAAAAATGAGGAGAAAAAATGCAAAGTTTTAATTTTGAGATAATCTGAAAAAAGGGTATGGAAAATTTAGTACATCATGCTCTTTCTAAAATAGAAGAGGCCTCAAATTTATATCCAATTACATTTTATATTCCTAGGTGGCTAGAAGAAGCTTGCCATAATGGAAAAATGACAATAGTACTAAACAAAAACTAAAATTTATAAAGGATGGGATGAACTCTATGGAGCATTGGGAGTGAAAGAGAGATATACTTTGGTGCAAATGTAGAATATTTTTATGCACGCAAGCATATTTGAATAAACAAATATCAAGGGAGTCCCATGTCTCTCTGATGGTAGGACGTAGGGTTCCTTAAAACATCTCAAAGGATTAAAAAATATATTTTTGGAAGGAATGAAGAAATATATTCAAAATTTTGTAAGAGAAGGTCAGGTTTGCATAATAAATACAAGAGAGATAGTAAAATCTCTAGGGTTACTTCAACCATTCCACATACATATTCAAAGACTAGAAGATATATCAATAGACTTTATTATAGGGTTACTAAAATATAAAGGTAAGTATTACATTTTTGTGGTAATTTATATAGACAAATTTTGTAGATTTTTTTTGTAGAGCTCAAAGTACATAAACAACAAGCCAAGTGGCAGAAGTGTCCGTGAAATAAATTCATAGTCTTCATGGTTTTCCTAAAGTAATAGTAACAAGAAACTTTTGGAAATAATTATTTAATATGAGTGGAGAAACACTAGCTGCCATGAGTTCTATATATCAAACACAATCAAATGGTCAAACAAAAATAGTTAACAAATGTTTTTAAGGTTATCTACAATGTTACTCTTTAGAAAAGAAATCTTAATGGATGAAGTGGGTTCGTCAAGGAAGAATGGTAATATGATACTACCTATCACACATTTACTAAAATTTCCCCATTTAAGGCCCTTTATGGATATCCAACTCCTAATATCTCATAATTTTTGCAAGATAAGTCCAAATTATAGGGAACAAGGATATTTTTTTTAGATCTTCATCACGATGGCTCCTAGGGTTCCTTCGGCTCTAATTTTCCATGCCGCCGCCCTGTCCTCGCTCTGCCCTGATCGATCAAGAAGATATGGAATGTCGACTTCTTCCATCGATGCTGAACCGCGTGTATTCCATGCCCCTCTGGGCACTCACTTCGCTCAAAACCGATCCGCTCTGGACAACAACATAGCCAGAACTCGGCCCTCTACAGCTGCGTTTCGTAACAGCCGCCCCCTTCAGGTAGAAGATGCGAGGGTTAAGGACGGAAATGCAGAAAATACTCCATCTTCTCCTCAGGCTACGGCTCTTGGGAAGAAATATTATGCCCAGAGAGGTTTTTCAACCCCTTTCAAACCGCTTCAGCCAACCCAGAATCGTCCATTCTCTGTCTTTCATATTCAGAATTCATTAAGCTACCTGGATTTTCCTGGAGGGCGCACCTGGGAGCTCTTTTTGGCGGAAATAAATGACAAACTCTATGGCCATTGGACTCTCACCACATCTTCTCACAAGCCCCAGCTGCAAGTTCTGGAGAAGGTGGAATACCAGAGTACCAGCTTCCTCTCGTCTCAGATATGCAGAGGTAAGAAGAAGTCTAATCACTCTGCCTCGTTTCAGATCCAAATCTTGCTCCTTTCTGGAAAAAATATGCTACAATGGGTGAGATCTTCGAATCTGGTGTAGGACCTCAAGAAAATCATGGAATATAGGCTGGGGATTCCCTATGCATCACAACGACTCCTCCACGAAGGTAAACAACTTGAGGATCTTTATCCCCTCTCTTTTTATAGTATTAAGAGAAATGCTTCCATCATTTTTACCCTTCGTTTGAGAGGGGGAGCTGTTGGATAGTCATCTTCAGTAGCGGCTTTTTCATACAAAGATGTTGTCCATGCTCAGATACCCAAGAAAACAGCTCCACCATCTTAGGCTCCGAAGCCTTTTTTGGTGGACAAACTGGAGGAAACCCCCTCCATTGAAATAATGCTTCCAACGTTGGATGAGCAAATCCAAAAGTTTGCAGAGCATGCCATTATTTGCAGGTTTAATGGGCTATGGCCACGCAAAGTATACCTCTACCAATGGATTCACTCTAACTGGACCAACAATTGCAAGGTTCTATTCTACTCAAAGGGATTCTTCATTGTAGTGTTTGCTTTCAATGAGAACTACCAAAAAGCTTTAACTAAAGGCCCATGGTTCTGGGGCTCAGCAGGTCTATTCCTCACCCCTTGGTTCCCAGATTTTGATCCCTCCACAGTAGTCATCACCAAGCTCCCCATCTGGGTCAGACTTCCTAATCTCCCGACGCATCTATGGCACTTTTCTGTATTCCAAGGGATTGGCAATACTCTAGGCTGCTTTCTTGCCACAGACACCTCTAGGGGGGAAAAGGGCATATACACCTTTTCCAGAATTTGTGCAGAAATAGACATGAGCAAAGGTCTACCTAATCAGATTAATCTCAAAATTGGAGACTTCCATTGGACTCAAACCCTGGATTACGTGAACACAGCCTTTCGCTGCCGGCATTGCCATCACATAGGGCACCTTCAGACCTCTTGTCCCTCGATGCTTTCCCAAAAGAAGAAATCCAATCTTAAGCTGAAATCCAAAAGCTGGAAACCTCATGATCCTCCCCCCATGGATGATTTTGATTCCATCTCGGAAGAAGAAGAAGGGGATGCGGAAGGAATGGACGCAAAGCCGTCACAGGATCTGCCTTCGGCATGTCCTGAGGAATCTAATGCTCCACCAAACTCACAAAAAAGAACTCATGAGTCCTCTCCCTCGGATTCAGACAAGGAGACCTCTCCATCAGCCCAGCTCAGTCTGAAAATCATGCCAGCTCAGTAGAATCATCTTGGCTAGGTCAAAGTTGGTAAAAAGAAAGGGAAAAAATGTCGAATTGTTGATTCTACCCACGTTGGGTAGAATCTCTTGCTCAGCTCTTGTTTCTCTGTTTTTCTTGTTACTTCATGCTTAGCACTGCTCTCTTTGTGTTTTCTGTTAAGGGCCGAGGTGGATAGTTTATCCTTTCCGGCTGCCTGTTTTCTTGCTTCTCTTGGTTGTAACTTCATATTGTACCATACGTTCTCTTAATAGAATTAGTTTTACGGAGAAAAAAAAAAAGAAGTCCAAATTATAGGAAACAGAGTCACATATGGAAAATACTAAAGAAACTTTGAAAATTATTATGGAAAACCTTCAGATGACATGAAACATGATAAAAGAACAAGGGGAATATAATTGAAATGAAAGATAATTTGAGGAGGGTAATTGGGTATTTTTTAGATTATAGCATTATAAGAAATCTTCATTCAAGAAAAAGAAGAATAAAGAATTAGCTCAAAAATGTTATGGCCCTAAATAATTATTCATAGGATTGCACAAGTGGTATAGAAGTTATATTTTCCTTCTTCTTGCATTCATAAGGTTTTTCACGTATCTTGCCTAAAAAAGGTTTTGGGAAAAAATATGCCAATGTAAATAGAACTTCCAAAATTAGATGAAGAATGAAAGTTGATTCTTGAACCACAAAAAGTTATAGATAAACATTTTGTATCTCTTTGACATATAACCATTATGAAGTACCTAATCAAGTGGAAGAATATTCCTCTAGAAGAAGGTACATGGTAAAATGATCAATTCGTGATGAAATACTCACAGCTAAAGGGTTTGTTTGAAGTTTTGACAAAGGTTTTGTTATATGTTTTATATAACGCACGACGGAATAGTTTTATTGTTTGTTAAGGTCCCACACTTGATCAAATTTGAAGGGCAGTTCCGAATTTCAATTAGAAGGGCATATATCTATGTCGCCCTTCCATAATGAAAAGCTTAAAAAAAAAAACTTTTTAATTGACCACAACAAATTATTTTTACATTTCATTTTCAGAAAGACAAAACCATCAATCTTTATATTAATAAAATACTGTTAAATATACAACAATGAAGAAGGCTACATCTTTCATTGCTTAAATATCTCATTGGCAATGTCAACATAAGTCTTGAAGACACTATTATAAGAATTTGGATACATACCACCGGGATATAGGAGATTCTTATGTGTCAGATTGTGTAATGCAATTTTGAATTTGTCTCACAAGGAGCAACAACATGGAGGTCTGGATTTTTCTTATAGAACTTTTTTATTATTATTTGAAATGTTGTTTATAGATATGAATACAACAATGAAATTATGAGCATGGTGGACAATTAGTCAAGCTCATGATGCCAAACCATGATGATGTAAGTTTGGAATTTAACATTTTACATGTTAAAGACAAATAGTCAAAATCACTGACAACTTAGTATGCCATAATTAATAATCATTCCCTGTTCACTTTTTTTAATAGGTTTATGTCACACGATGATCTCTCTTCTCTCGAATTTACTTGTATTGAAGATCACTATTCTAGGAATAAGGAGTTATTTTCTCCAAAAATAACCCTAGCCAAACATTGACAATGCATCAAGGATATCTTTCTATTCTTCATAAGTACATATGTTCTACTTCTAAATCATGTCTTGGAAGTGGTTGTTTTGCTGGAAATTATTCACCAGTTGGTTTCATACCAAAGTCTTTTTCTCATTTTCAACATCCAATACATGAAAAAGATAATGGTTTAAAACAACATAAATATTTGAAATTTTGCAAGAATTGTCTAGCACACTTTGAATATGAATTTTGAAGTCAAGTGCATGATGCTTTATAGGATCAAGTGTCATTTTGAATACCAAATGTTTCACAAGAAACTTCTCAACATGCTACCCTGCAGTAAGGATTAAATGACAATATTGCATCAACTATTTCCATAATAAAAGTGCACCTCAGCCATAAGACTAAACAACTACAAATGTTGTAGATCTAATAAGACCACACAATCAAATGTATTCCACAAGGCCAATACTATATGAAAAATGAAAATGAGTTTGTAACCAAAAATACCTTAGGCAACTAATTCAATTAGATACACCAAACCATCAGCAAAAAGGAAAACCAGCCTACTCAAAAGGCAAGCGTTTACCTCCTTTGACAAAATTTTGAGTTCTGAAACAAGGGCCTTTATTGTCTTGTCAATGCCCCTAGTAATTTGAATGGGGTTTTCACCTGCTGCAACAACCTAAAAAAAAAGGTTTCATTTCAAATTATTTTCCACAAATTTAAGATACAACCATTGTTAGTTTTGTATTTCCTAACAAGCTCATAAATTTTGACAAAAGAACCAAATTTTTTTAATACCTGATAGCAATTTTTTCACTCAAAAACGATATTAGACTCAATAAACCCAACCCAAAACTAAAAAACAAAACACCATAAGACCCTACAAAAATGAATAGATGATCTTAATCCAGTACTATCGACAAAAAGTTACCTTTACACCCTCACTTATTAAACCCTGTGCTGTTGAATTTTAACTTCAATTGTTGCAGCAGAAGGACGGATGCAGCAGCAACATTTTTTTTTGGAGGTTGCTTGCACGCCATCCAAAAATTTAATTCAGCATTTAAAATTCCTGCAAGTTTTTTTTGTAGACGGCCGCAGCCATATTTCTGTATAGGATTGTATTTAAACACAACAACTAGCATTAACGCAATTCACCAACCAGAAATTAAACAAACAGAAATTTACCCCCCAGTTTTGTAAATTCAAAAGGAGGACACATGGAGCATTAATATTGGATCGCATGAAATTGAAGGGAATCTGAAAACCTGAAAACCGGACCCGAATTTTTTATAAGGCACATTGGATTGAGAATTCGCAGTACAAATTAGGAAAACGTCAGCATCCCATTTTGGAACACGAATTTGGTTTGAAATTCAATCTATTCAGACTTTTGAAGTCCGACGGAAAGGGTTCTTTAATGTTTTCATAGTTTAATTTTATGTATGCTTTAATATATACATATGTTTTAAACATATGTTATATATATATCATATGTGAAATGAAAGGTGGGCCATAGAATTTTGTTTTAATTTTATTTTTTTTAAAAGAGGGTTTATTATAATATGTTTTATATGTTACGACATATAAAAATAAAAAGGACAAAAAAGCTTGGTATTTTTTTTTATAGACAGTACGTAAATTTTTGATTACACAGCAGTGTGTAAAAAGTGAAAGACTGAGTGTAACTTTTTAAGTGTGTATGCACAGTAGTGCGAAAGTGAAAAACACAGCAGAGTGTTTTAGAGACAGAGTATGTTTGTTTTGAACAGACAGTGAGTTGGTTTTATGCACTGCATTTTTTAGCAGTCATAATTTTGTAATCCCTCTCAGCGAGGAAGAAGTGTAATAGTTTTTTTTTGAGTTATTGAAGGGAATAGAAGTTTTTTTTCAAAGATTGAAACTCTGTCTCCTGTCAAAGAAATTTTTATTTTCTCTGTGTTAGAGGAAGCGAGATTTATTCTCCATTCATTGTTCTAGAATTTTTCAATATTCCAACATGTGTAAGAACAACAGATGTTCTGGTTCCATCCCCAGCTAAATCATTTGTCTTTGCCGCAACTTGCCTTACCAACTTGGCCCCAATATTTTCAACTGGGTCCTCTAATTCAACCAATAAAAAGGCCAAAACCATAGCATTGAGATACATTTCATTACACTATCAATAACAATAAAATTTGACTCAGCCATAACCCTTTCCTTGTATTGTTGTGAAAAGATTTATGCATTACTCTAATGTGTCTAGTCCATAGGCCAAGTAGACCACTGGGTAACAAATATGTTTCCTTTCACCTTTGAGTTTTCAAATTATGCCTACCAAATCTAAGACATTTAAGAGGGGGAACTAATACAACGTTAAAAAGAAAACCAAAGCACACATCTACAAATTACCTCCTTAGCTACTGTCACACCATCATTAAATAATTTCAGAGAACCATGCTTGCTCTCCAAGACAACATTTTTCCCTTCGCCCCAAGGGTGACTCCAACAAGATCAACATGTTTGTTCACACCGCCTGCAAGACAAATTGAAAATGCTTTCAGTAAGTGTGCAATTGAATGCCAGACCATATGCCAAAACAACCCTCCATGAAAAATTAAAATAACGCATTAAAATCGAATATAAGTGGACAAGGAAAGATCCACCACAGTGAAGTTTCACATGCAGGTGACCTTCCTTTAAACATAATTTTTTCTCTGACCTGCAATTTTTTTGTCACTGAGCCATCCTTGTTGAAGTACAACTCCTTTTCCATAACTCTTGTATTAACTACCTTCTCTCTGTCACGTAATCTCAGAGTCCCTCTTTTGCTTGAGCGATTAAAGGAAATGGGTGAAAAAACTGAAAGAGAAGACAATTGTTTGCCATAATTATCAAACATTGCACCCAACTTCTTCCCCTTTCCATTGTTACCCAATGAGGTAGATGTGGAAATTGTTGTCATACTGCCCAAAGTAGAGGCCATCTTCTCTTATCCTGAATATAGAATTACAAGATCTTCATATTAGTATGAACCTTAAAAACATGACTCCCATTGCTAAAAACCACTTTTAAGTTGTAACAGGCAAACTAAACAACTATCACAACTTTTGGCAACTTCTGGAGCATTAAGAGAGAAACAAAAAAAGAGAAATACAACCACAATCCTCATTTTAATGAGACCGGACTATATATTTGCATTAAGATAATAGAAATAAATCACGACTATATTAAGGCCAGCACAAAACAATCTTTAACCAGTGTCTCTCGCGGCCTTCATGTTGCCATGCTAGAGGTTGCATATTTTTAATTTAAATTCTTGACCTCTCATGCCCATCTATGAATGCATCCAATGGGATATCTACATCAAATGCTCCTTTATATCCCCAAAAACAAATTCCCTACTACAAGAGCACCAGTATTGATGCATCACCCCACACCATCCCACCCACTAGAAACGGTGAAAAAGGAAACTCGAGAAAACTTCTGAAATATCTCAAGATGACTATATGGGTGGTTCTTATGAATCAACCAACCATTCAGAACATGCTCATAAATCCAAACCATGAGTATTATGTGACGATATTCAAGCAGGCACTGAATCGGATTTCTGAAGCTATGTTAGAGAAACCCTAAACTCTCACTAAAAATAGGTGAAATGTGGCACCACTCAGAGATTGACATGTGCCAATTGGTACAAGTGGTAGACAATTGGCATGCTCAAACAAAGAGGTGATGCAGGAATGACATGAGGGAGAAAATATCGAAAAAGCCCCAAATCTGGAGAACTAAAGCTCATCACCAACCTGAGATTGACAACTTTACATGATGTAACCTATGAAATCGTAAATGGAGAAATCATAGTAAAAATAAAGTAACCTATGTAAAAATAAAGTCGGATTCATCCTGGGAGTGGTAATGGGAGAAATCATAGTGAACAACAGGAAACATGCAGAGTTGCTTACAATCAAATAGATGAAAAAACACATACAAAAAACTTAGATAATAATCATGAACAAGCTTAATATTGAATTATGAATTGTAAAGGAACTTACAAAATGTGACATTACGAACCTATTCAAGCGCACAAGAAAAAATATCCTAGACATGACCCTGGTTGACAAGTTGTATTGCTCATGATGCAAGAGGATTTGTACCTGCACTGCCAAGTCAATCAAAATCCATCATTATCTATACAATAAATACAAGTAATTGATGTAGTATTTTTTACTTTAAGATGCATTCTTATGATAATCTTAGAACATATGTTGAAAATGTCAAAACATACCTAAATAAGCTCCTATTCATTTCAAGAACAATTTATTGGAGTCGCATGAACTTGGAACAAGCCTCCCACGATCTGAAAGAGTAGCAACTAAGTCAACAGTGACTTTTTTGTTGCTACGCTAGATCGAGGGAGGTTTGCTCCAAGATTAAATCGCTCCAATAAATTATTCTCTACTAAACAGGGCCAACCACGTGAAGGTGGAAGCTCTTATGCCCCCCCCCCCTCACATCACTCTAAATTCCCCAATACCCAATCTATATTTCATTTTTTACTTTCATGAACATAAAAAAAATATTCAATAACTAATAAAAAAACAATTCAACAAAAAGTACGCAAGGAAACATTACAATTAATGCTTGACATAAAAATAGTATGATAAATGAGTTTTTTATATAACGCAAAAAATGTTCCAAGTATGGTAATGTTTGTCTTATAATAATACAATATTTTACATTATCAAATTTTCTTTTCCTTCTTCCTATTTCTAAAGCTCCTAATTACATCATCAATATCATCGTGCTCTGCTCCTGTTTCGTGCCTTTCGACCCACACTGCTGACCTAGTTGCATAGTCACGATGTCTGGTCTCATCCAGTGACGGGGCATCGCCTACAAAAACAGATAATATTAAATTTTAATTGTCAGTTTTTAAATATCATTGAACTAGTTCGGTAATATTAATAAAAAAAATTACAATGAGATTATTTACCTGGTGCACCAGTTGTCGTCGTTGGGACTGTTGCCCTGTCTTCCTCTCTGGTGGTAAGATCCTCAAGGGAAACATTCTCTGTCATTTAAACAAAAAACGTTATAAGGACAACCATCAAGGTATAATTAGAAAAAATTATAAGTGGAAATTTATTACCGTCACGGCCCTCACTGATAGTAGCATTGTCGGCCTGGTCCCCACTACAATGATCAGGTTGCATGTGAGGATCATCTACATCTGGCTCTAAAACTGGGTTATTTGCCTCGTCGGTAGTGTTGCTCCCCTGATTTAAACAAAGTTGTTAGAAATTAAATTTATGGACGAAAACAAACATATTTAAAGGTTAATGTTTTACCTTATCAGGCATTCTGGATCTTGGGACCTGCCCCAAGCTTCTGCGACGTTCAACTACGGCTTGATAGCCGAAATGGAAAGCGATATTTTTATCTTCCTCTGTAGTTTCTGTTATGAAGTCATCACCCTACATTACATATTATTATGTATTTTTAATCATATTTTATAGGATTACAAAAACGTTGGAAGGCGATACAATTAATTATAAGATGTTTAGCTACTTAATTACAATTCTTGCAACTAATTTCAAGTAGCTGCCCTGGCCTAGCTTGTGATGGCATTTTTTTTCAATCCTAGCTTTGGTTGCCTTTGAGGTGTCAGGAAACCTAGCATCAAAAGATTGAAGTCAGATATGAAGTAGCACACTTTTATTTTAGACATAGAGAAAATTAAAGCTATTGAATTAAAGTTGTAATTTACCTTGCGGGTCCAGTTGGCATTTTTCCTTCTTTCTTTGCCCTTTTCTCTTTTCCGTCATGGATGAGTGCTCTCCACTCACTCTCCGGAACTGTGAGAGGACGCTCGTATCTAGGGTTAAATTTCAATTGCGTCCTATAGGTGTCCCTGGTATATTTCAAATATTTTCCAGCTACCCGAGCCACCGTTGTTCTGTCAAATGTGCCGACCCCAAAAAGGGCTTCTAGATAATCTAGAAGTTCTTTTTTCAGGTTGGAATTCTAGGAATTCCACCTTGTGCATATGGTTGGGCCAAAAATTACCAACGCATGGCTCTCCAAAAACCTGTAGAACTCATTGTTTCCTACACAGAAAAAAGATATTATCATTAATTTAAAAATAAAAATCATGATAAAATATGTTTTAGATAGAGTACATGAAATAGTTAAAATATTAAAATTTACCTGGGAGTTGTACGTGCTTTATAGGGACACCTTCATCATTCACCAACAACGTGCCATTAATGGTCCCTATGGAGCTGACACGTGTAGCTCCAGGAAACACAATAATGTAGTTGGCCATATCAGCCTCATCACTACCAACACGTTCAGCAGTTGGCTGGGTGTCTGCTTGGGCAGGGTGTGTTTCTTGGCTGGCACCTAAAGGAGTAGAAGGTGTACAAGAGGGTTACTGGGAAATCTCTTGCCCTTGTGTCCCACTACCACCAACACCCGGTTCAGCAAGTGCCAGAAAATGCTACATACAAAAGAAATTTTTGTTATTTTAGTCAATGTAAAAATTAAAAATCAAACTATCACAATTCATCTCATGCAGAACAAAAAAAATATCCTTTTGAATTTTTATTATTACCTGATATCTTTCTAGCTGGCTCATAAGTTGTTTTATCCTCTCTTCTGTTTCAGGTGTTTGAGGCGCGTCTATCAAAGTATTAAATTTCGACCTTGCATCTCGTGCCTTTTTTCACAACAAGAACACTGGAGATAGGGATGAAGAAAGCTCTTCCTCAAAGAGGGAATCATCAGGTGTACCATGGCTAGGTGTCTGCATATTTGAACAAAATTAATATTATTTCAATTATGTAAATAACTAAAATACCCGAAGATAGAGCAATGCTAGCACTTTACATGTTCTTCCGCTGGCCTCTTTCTACGATCATCCCGTATCAGGGTTGTTCCTGTACTGCCCTAATCAGTCTGACACATTGCAATAAAATTATAAATGTAAAAACTTGAAAACAATATCTAAATTGAAAACACAAAATGAAAACTGAAATAATTTCTAATAAGACACCGGAAGACAGAGTTAGATTTTCAAATATGCCTTGCACTGAATTCAGTCCTGGAAACATGTCATTGCACATTAAGGCACCCAAACAAGAGATGAGTTGACAATGAAGATCTTATTGAATATATTGTTGGAGAAACTACTAGTAAACTTGTTGTGAAGACCTTGAGGACATTTTTGGAGCAACATTGTTGAAGCTGAGGGTATAGCATTGTTGGAGACGATCTTGAAGGGCCTTGAAGTGAATCTTTTGGAGCAACTATTGAAAAATCCTCTAAGCATTTAAGTAAGGAACTTTCTATCTTCCATCACCTTTTCCTTTCAATATCCTTTAAACGATTTTTTTGATATTTAATGTTTGAAATCACGTTATAATTCCTTGATTATATGTGTTTGGGGACTTTCCCTTTGAAATTACCCAAAAATACCCTGGAAATTTTATCTTCAGGATGCATGTCTGACCCTATTGTTCAATATTTTGATTGATAGTAGTAAACATACAGAGTTAGGGGGCTCTTGACTTGGTTTGGTTGGGCCATTAGATCCCTAACATCTACTAGGGAGAACCCCCTTGAGTTGGAGGAGAGCTAGCCCGAAGTGAAAAGAGGTTGGTGAGGTGACAATGGGGCTATTGAATTACACATGGTATCACACTTTAGCTTTAGGAATTTATCTTGAGAAGTGAGAGATTTTGCTATATCAATTCTCAAATTGTTTACAACACTATTGTTAAGAACTAATAAGAAGTGATGTTGAGGGGTTTTGGGGTATAAGAAACAATACCATTTAAAAACTAGGGTTCTCAGTCCTTGGCATTCCTTCACCCGGGCCTAGGGGCACACAAGAATAATTTCACACTAAACCATGAAAACTTAAAAGTAACTTAACAGATCCATAAAGTAATAATAATCATAATTCCTAATTTCCTATTGTACGATATAATGCAAATTATTCAAACATGAAGCAATGAAGACATACAATGTCTGAATTTAAAGATTGATGAACCAATACAAGAAGTTAGAAACTACAACTTTGATTCAATACTCTGTGTCCTAACTCCAGGAAGGAATCTAGTTTGTAGTACAGAATATGCATCGTGTATTATCAATTCTTAATTGACAACAACTAAAGGTCATCTACCTCATCAATTCCTTCCCATTTTGTGTTTTTATGTTATATTCCTTATAAAAGTGTCAAATTTCTCTCAAAGTAAGCAACCACTAAATAAAATAAAAAATAGTTGAGATATGATTCAGAAATGGTCATTTATTTCTTGAAAGGATCTTCACAAATTTCTTTGGTTGTTTTTCATCTCAAGAAACAAGAAATGACCTAAGAAACTATAGCGATGTAATATAAGAAACAACACGATGCAATGGCCATTTTCAATTCCAAATGATGTCCATTGAGGACATGGCCTTTATTTGGTTCCTGTTTCATAGGAGTTTAAGGTAGAAATGGAACTTTGTTGTACCATTTCCAGTAGTAAAAATGGAAAACCTTCTTTTTCCATGGGAAGTAATTTACCTTTCCTTTTTCAAGATAATATAAATCACAAAAAATATGAACTATATTGCACACATTCTTGGATAATGTGAAAGTGGAAAAGGAATACCCTACACAAGTGATGCACACATGTACATTTGAACACTAATATATTTTTGTAGTTGAAATGCAATGCTTGTTTTCATTTAAATGTAGGGTTTTTAAAGCAGGGAGAAATAATGGCCGCCAAATTAATAAGCGTTTCTTTGGGAAAAATTTAAATCTTGTATTGGGTGATGAAGATAATAGAGGGTATTGAATCTTGATTCTTGACATTGTGTTTAACTTGAATAACTCAAATGATTATAAATATTAGTGGATGAGTTCTTTTTTTCAAGTATGTCACTCAAAACTCTTATGTCAAAGCATTGTATGATGGCTAGCATTTTCTTGTTTCCCTTTCTTCAGTTCAATGTAAAAATTATATTAATATATTGGAGCACGAATGATAACTACAATTTTTTTCTCTGCAGTATATCCAGCCCCAAGATTATGAAAAGTTTTCTCAAGTGGAGCTATTAGTTATTGATGAAGCAGCTGCAATTCCATTGCCTGTTGTAAAGGCTCTGCTCGGGCCATATTTAGTGTTTTTGTGCTCTACTGTAAATGGGTAATAATTATAAATGAGCCAACCACAATCACAGATTTTGTAACCATTCGGTTTCCATGGATAGTGATGATGATATTAACCCTATATATCATTGACCTATATCTATATGAGAATGATCTCAACATTGACCTTGATATGGTTGTATGGATGTGACCTTTGGTATGTCATCAGAAAATCCCCAAATATCAGAAAATCCCCAAATCTGGAGAACTAAAGCTCATCACTTTCGATCTGGAGTACTACCCTTGTGATAAAGCCACTTTGCACTTCACCTTCAATATAGATCAGACCAAGGGCAATTCGTTACTGGGTGTTGAGATGGATGAGTTTTTCGAACTAAAATCCATAGCTTAAACTTCATGAAACTGGTGGAGTCAAATTCATGCAAGCACAAACACATCTTACACATCCTCTTTGAAACTCATCCGAAAGAACATTGAAAGACATCTAGAGAGAACCCTACAGCCTAACACAATCCAATGGAATTGACCAAAAAAACCCAAATAGAGTCAACCCTACTATAGGAGGAAGGGCCTGCAGTAAGAACTTACCATTTTGAAAGAGCTGAGGGTGAATGCTGAGGGCGAATGCAGGAGGAATGTTGTTCTGCAAGAGCTCGGGGAAAACGCTGAGGGTGAATGCTGTTCTGCAAGAGCTGAGGGCGAATGTTGTTCTGCAAGAGTTGAGGGCGAATGCTGAGGGTGAATGCTGTTCTACAAGAGCTGAGGGTGAATGCTGAGGGCGAATGTTGTTTGGCAAGAGCTGAGGGCGAATGTTGAGGGAAAATTATCTTTTGCAAGAGCTGAGGGCGAATGCTGAGGGCGAATGCTTTTTTGTAAGAGCGAAGGGCGAATGCGCGCATGATATCATACGTTAATGTATTTTTTAATAAAATCATTTTTATGTAGCGCGCATATAAGTTTCGTATTTTTATGTAGCGCGCATATAAGTGTCGTTATACCAACGATGGAAAAAGCGTCGCTATTGCGATGGATGCCTCCAAATGTCGCAATTGCGACACTTAAACATTGTGTTGCACTTGCGATGTTTGGAGGCATTCGTCGCAATAGCGACGCTTTAGGGCATAGTGTCGCAATTGTGACATCTTCCTCCAAACGTCGCAATTGCGACACTTTGTCTAAGTGTCGGTATTGCGACACTTTTCTCTAAACGTCGGTATAGCGATGATTTCGGGCGGGATTGAAAAAATTTGGGGAAATTTCCGACATTTGGTCAAAAGCGTCGGAACCAAGTGTCGGAATTTCCCCCAAATGTACTAGTGTGCTTTCCAACTCATGCCAATGCAGTTTGACTTGGTCAACCTTGGCCAAGCCTTTATGCAAAAACCTCCTTTCACACATGGAGGTGCGAAATCTAGCTCCAACATGATCCTATTTCATACTTAGAGGATTTTTATTCTCTAATCATGCAAATAATGGGTCCCCTACCCATTTTATTCATCTCCTTAGCAAAATTTAATGTTCCATAAAATTTAGAACATTATAGTCCTCCCCTCTCAAAATATTGCTTGCCCTCAAGAAATTGTGAGGATGAACTGAATTTCTTTCTGCCCTTCCTCCTGTCGCATCCCTATGTGATGATATCCTCAAGAAAAAGGATGCCATATCAGCAATCAAGTCTCCAAATTGTCCCTCCAACAAATGCAATCTAGCCTGGGGGTGAACATTCCCAAATAGCTATCATGTAGAAACAAATATCCATGAAGGAAAAAAGAGCTATCCAAGGGCCTCCTTGAGGCATGAGATCTGATATATAATGGGACTGATCATCCCCCATATGAATCTCTTATACCCAAGCCATCAATCATGAAAATAAGCTACCTCCCAACAAGACAACTTATGGAAAATCACCCTCCACGTTGAGCTCCAAAAATGAAGGTGGGCTGAAATTTGATCATGGCAAGCACTATAACTTGACCCATGCTATCCTCTCCCCCAATTATGAAAAGTGTGGAGTGTATGCTGATCCTAGGTTGCAAATGTATTTCCCTCAAATGGAAAAATGAAGAGTAATTCTCCAAGAATCTCTCCTCCATCAATGAAAAATCATTTGGCCCAAGACATGTCATCTATGATGAATAGGACAAGATCACCATAGAATTCCCCAAATACATGTTTTTTGTAGGTTATAACATGTGAATAAAAATGCAAACAATGCCTCATAGGTTTATAATGCAACCTCATCCACTGCAGCTGCAGAAAATAGCATGGCAAGTATTGCACAACAAATATCACATCTACTATTAAATAGTAAATAGATAAGTGAATCAGCAACATAAGGTCAAATACTTGCCCATAGACATACAATGGATGGATAACATTACCAAGCCCATGGCTCACCCCACAAGTAAGAAAATATGTGGTTGTATCCATGCCTCCTCTCATGTTCCCTTTAGAACATGTACTGCAGAAAATATGGGAGTTCTTCCTCATCAATGACACATTCATCCCATGTTTCTAACCTCTGATCATGTCCTCCATTAAGATAAAAACAATATCAACCAAGGATACCATACTCAACAATAAAATGAGGCAAGTACTAAAGGTCTCATGTTGTGCAAGGTTGTAGCAACAGTCTCCCAAGTAGTCACAACGCAGTTTCCCAAACTGCCGCTTTGAGAAATGATATGGCAAGTTGTTTTTCATCTCATGAATAACAATGTATGTTCTTACATCTGATAATGCATGGTAAGTGGCTGAACATAAATGCTGAATATACATGGAAGGTAACACTTGCCCAAGGCCATATAAAATAAGGTTGTCTCCATCACATGGATTGGCCCAATTTTTTCTCATGGAGCAACATGAAAAATCTGCCCTTTGAAAAACTCTACACTGCATCATAATGATAACAATATGTAAATCAACAAAGGTACACACAAGAATCTTACCATAGGCTGGAAGTGAGATGATAGATGGATCTATGCATGTGATCCTCTTCCTAAATGACAGCGCTGTGAGCTCATGTAAAAGGCTCCTGCCCATGCCAATCTTTGTTCCTTGACATGCTCCTTGTCAAGAACAACTTTGGTGATGCTGCTACAAATATGAAGCTTCTCCCAAGAGGGAAATGCCTCCAAATCAATCCCAGCTAAGGAGTTATCCCCTTGCACTATGACAGTGCCCTCCTCTACTCCTGCAACATCATCAATCATATGAGAGCAAATCTGCTTGTGCTCTCTCCCATCAATCCCAAGCAACTCTAGTGCTTGATGCCTCCTCATGTTCACATCATATGACTCATGTGATGAAGGTATCATGACTGATATATATATGTCATATCAGCAATGTTTATCCCTTCTCCTTACTTCCCAATGATGTAAACATCCTGCCATATCTTCTCCATCATTTTGGCACTCCTCCCATGAGGGCTACCAACCTCCCAAACCAATTCTTGCTCCTTACATTTCATGAGAGTTTGAAATGCAACTTTTTGGAGACCTCTTAGGAAAGGCCTCTCTCCCATGACTATGTTGGATCTATGAGGATCCAAATGTGATGGAGGTGATGTCTCCTCTCCACCCATGTTCAACAATGCTGTTGATTCCTCCAATGATGTAGCAGTTGTCTCTTCCTCTGGTTTTACAATTTGCTTCATGATTCTCCATGGAGGTGTCATGGTTTACTTCAACCTCCAATGGTCCACATCCCAACCTTAAGGGCTGAATGAGACTCATCAATAATGCATGAGGATGAGGGTTCATCTCCTTCTTGAACCCCTTGCACAACACAGTGCAATCATGATGCCCTAAAGTGGCCATGTGATTTGATCCTGGTACCTCTCATATGAAATTCCACCGTCCTTAAGACTATTTGCTGAAATAAGTGGAACTTTACTCATACCTTGGTTTATCTTGGGACCTTCTTGTGTGGCTGCAATGGATTTTCCTCCAATGGATTCTTCACCCATATATGTTGAAGGCTACTCCTCCAAAGCTGTTGCAGCGTTGGTGCAATCCTCCTCCCATGGTGGTGTGAGCTTCTCTTCCTTTGTTCTTTCTCCATCAAAGGTTTGGATCAACCTTTGAGCAAAGTCTGCAAAGTAACTCACCCTTGAATGGACCAAGGGTTTGAACCACCCAAACAGAGGTTTCCTCCTCCATGTGCAGCACTTCCATCTCCACTGCTTCTTTTTCTGCCACTAGATGCAGCAATAAAAATGCCTCCAGCTTCTTCTCCCAAGTTCTAGCTGAGGTAACCCCATAAAATGTAGACAATAGAAGCCTATTGCCTCTGATTTCTCATTTTTCATAGGGCCTTCTCTCCTCCATCTGCTGAATAGACTGTGGGAACATTGTAGCTCCCCTGAATGCTGTAGAATGGGGTTTATATTCACCCAGGTACTTGCTTAAGATCTAGAAATCCAAGCATCTTCCATGCTGGTCTTCAAGAGAATAGGAAGTGCATGGAACTTCCTCTTCTCCCATTTTCTTCTCCTCCTCCTCAGGGAGGCTCTTCTTTATTCCAAAATTAGATGAGATCAGTCTCATCTTCTTCATCATTCTCCTCTGAAATCAAACTCACAGGCTGTGCCAGTTCGATGCTCTGATACCACTGTAATGTTCCTTTTTCAGAAACATTGTCAATCGACAAAGCAAATCTATTCCAGAGATAGACTGAAGGGGAATTTACTGGATTTTTCACCTTCATGAAGAAGGATGAGCTTTAGAGGCTACCTAGCCCACTATCAGACTCTGTCTATAGAGTGTTGTCAAAGGACAATATCCCCAAGAGGGAAACACAACAAGAATGGGAATCTCTCAAGATAACACCAACATTGTAGCTATAGCAATAACAAATACATCAAATGGAAAATAGCAGTGAATCATATATACATGAAATGTCAGAGAATAAAATGGCCATCATATTAAGACATAGTAGCATAAAATATACATCATATTGAGGAAATGATCACTCAAGGAAGGCACAACAGGCCTCAAGAAAGTTGTACAAGGAAACATGAGAAATACTGCTGCATAAAGAAGCCCTAGGCCATGACTACGCAGTTATAGAGAGGAAATGCTGCATAAATAATGAAAATATCATGATATGACAATGTAGGCTCAAATAAAGAAGGGGGAGCAATATCTCAACCCCTGAAAATACATAACATCAATACTTTATGAGGATTGGCTGAAATCTATGTAGAAACACTATAATACAAAAATGTCGGAGTTGCAGTAGCTGCTGCAACTCAAGAGATGGAAATGGATGGAGAAGGCTAAAATAGCTGCTGTAGATGAATATCCTTTCTCCAATGTAAATCTGAAGTGAAAGGCTGGTCCTTTCACCCAAGACTTCCCCTCCAAAATCTACTAATCCCTCACAACAAATATGCACCAAGAAAAACGTTGTTTAAGAGAGGGACTGCACTGCCAATGATGGAATGTGGTTGGCCTGATGCCAAAGATGGTGGGATATGCTCAAGAACCACCTTTTCTGATCTCCCAATGAATAGAACCTCTCTCCACTGGAAAAAAAACTCCAGATGGTGTGTGGAAACCTCCCTAGCAACACCCAGCAACACTGCACAATATTTGCTACAGAAACTGTGCTAATGTAGATGGCTAAAGCTATGGCCTGAATTCCTGAATATGGGGAATGGAGTGAAATCCTTCATGAGCTACTCAAGAAGGAAAGGAAATCCTCAACAGGACTTCCTCGTGCCCAAAGGCACTGCAGCTCTACTGAACAGCAAGAGGCAACAACAAGTCTCCAAGACTTGGATGTAAAAATGATCAAAAGATAATCTCAATGGCTGCCTTACTTCTCTTTTAAACAAGTGAACCTTCCCTCCATGGGACTTATTCGAATTAGGGTTTCCTCCCTCTATAATATTCCTTCCTACGTTGTCCCACATGGTGCTTTCCAACTCATGCCAACGCAGTTTGACTTGGTCAACCTTGGCCAAGCCTTTATGCAAAAACCTCCTTTCACACATGGAGGTGTGAAATCCAGCTCCAACATGATCCTCTTTCATACTTAGAGGATTTTTATTCTCTAATCATGAAAATAATGGGTCCCCTACCCATTTTATTCATCTTATTAGCAAAATTTAATGTTCCATAAAATTTGGAACATTACATTCTTTTGGCTCCCGTTGTTGATAATGAACTGTAGCGGGGAATGCTTCACCTACATATAGGAATGGAAGAGGTGCTCCCCTTCCTTGGGATCTTCGAGTTCTTCCTTCTTGTTACACAGTAATTTGTCATCGTCCCTACCATTCCCCATCCCACACAATGGAGGACCCATTTTGTGACCTGTGAACATTGTCATGCCTTGAAAAAATCATCAATGCATCCCTCTAAGCATGAGCTTCATTTTCCCTTGAGACATCTCCTTGCAAAAATCATGAAAAACATCCCTTTTTGCATTGGCGCGGGCAAGCAGTTCAGTACTCGTGCCAATGGGGAGAATCCTGCATAGAGGTCGCGCCAACTGGCGCTCTGTCATAGAGCAGCAGTCGCGCCACCCAATTTAGGGACTGTTTTTTAAATAAAGATGGCGGAAGTTGAGTTCCAACAAACTCACAAACCATTGCCTATCTTGAGTTGGGAGGTTTGGCTGTGGGAGTTCTATGGAAGGGAAGTGGTTTTGCCACCTCTCATGGAACCTTCCTTGTTGATAGGGCCAATCCCATAATAATAGGGATCCCAACTCCCTCCTTCCCCATCTATAAAAGCCTGCTCAATCCCATGGCAAGCTAGTCTTGAAGTGCCTAAGCTTTGAATCTCTATATTCCCAAGAGCCTTTGTGCTGTAAAGAATCCTCTCTTTCCCTTAAGGCCGACTCAAGTAAGGAGACCATTGTCGAGAGACTCCGGAGAGGTTTTCCCTTTCCTTGGCGAGCTTTGCGAGACGTGGACGATCGGAGACCCGTCCGAAGGGGACCGCGACGTCAGAACTTGGTTGTAATCTCTCTTCGTTTATTATTTAATAGATGATTATGATTATGGTTCCACTCCGTTTTCCATCATGTTAATGCGAGTAACATCCTTTCTGACTGATGTTTAGTTACGCATGCTGGATTTTATGCTTGTATCTGTTCGTTTCTTCCATGTGCAGGTGTTCATCCGCGGAGATCGTGGAGGGATTGTGATCTGCCGAGGCTGAGGAACGGGGACGCTTCTTCTTCAGATCATAGCATTGGAATCCAGGTAGGCTTCTATCTCTAGTCTTTCATTCGTAACTAGGAACTTGCGTCATAACATTGTTTGATTGTTGCTAGACCCCTGCTGGGCTAGTAGGGATCGCCTCTGTCCGTAGAGGGGATTTACCTCCTCAACAATTTGGCGACTCCGCTGGGGAGATCGTTCGGATTCCATTGTCTCGTTTTTGTTGTCTCGCTTTGAGTATTTTATGTTTTTCCTTGCTTGATGAACCTTCTGGGTTGGGTTCTTTCACTGTTTTTGCTTCTTGGTTTGCTTAGCTTGCATTGGTCTGCTTCTGGAGTAGCTTGTTTTTAATTTTTCTTGAGAAACTCGACTGGCACAGTTTTTAACCTGACAGTCGCGCCATTGGCGCATGTTGCTTTTGTTTAGCCCGCGCCAATTTCTTTCTGGCGCCAGTTTCATTCTTACAGTCGCGCCACCCCTGTAAGTTTTTTGAGTTTCCTCATTTTTGTGCTCTCTGGATTTGGTCAGTGTTTTTCTTCTTGATTTTTCGACTGCCTGAGTGTGTTGGAGTTCTGTTTGACTGGGAATTCACCTCTGTCCTTTGGTTGTTTTCTTTTATCTACCGATTTCACGTTTTAAGCCCTAGGGCATCTAGTGGCTTAGTGTATCGAGCCCTCCTTGGGAGTTTTGGTGTTTTGATTGTCCTGTCAACCATCTGATTGATTCTCTGCATCCTCTAACTAGTTGCTCATTGTTTTGTTGCGATTTTTGGGTGATTGTTCATTCCTTCATTAGAAATTCGTTTCGTCTTGCCTTGGACCTAGATCACACGGTCCATTGAAAGCTTTTGAGTCTTTTCTTCGTTTTGAGAGACTTTGGTCGATTTGGGGATCTGATTGCTTTCGTTGTTGAGTGAAATTTATTTGTTTCACTCTCTTGAAAATCGTTTCTCAAGTTGTTCCGTTTGTTTTCAAGTTTGTTTAGTGCATATTAGCTATTAAACATTGAAAATAAAAATAAAAATCTCTTTTGCTTTTGTTAATTAGTGAAAATTGTGATCTTTTCCATATCGCTAGTGATTAGTGTTTTGAATGAAAAGTTTTCAATTTCATTAGTTGCATTAGAGATCTCATTGTTTGTCTTCCATTCATTTCGTTTGTGTAAAAGCTCTCAACTCTTCTCTAACTAGTTTTCATCGAACAAAATGTTGCACTGTGGCATATAGCTTTGCATTTAGGAGTCTTTCGAGACACTACATACGATAGGGCCTGAAAATTGAACCTTAATTGAAGATCAACTGTAAAATTTATTCAATTAACCTAAGGCAACATTGGAACTTAACGAAACATATTTAGAAGGTCTAGGCTAGAGACGTGTTCCGGCGTCGTTAAACCTAGCAGCTGTCATTCGCCTATTGGCTTTAAACAGCGCTAGTACGGACTTGCGCTCCCCGTACCGTCGCATATATAAAGGGAGACCCCTCTAGGTTTTCAATCCTTTATCCACAGGAAGCTGAGTCTGCCGCCCTATACCCGTGATACACTGAACACAGCATTCGGGGAGACTACCTGCACGTACGGAAAGTCCTTGGTCGATTTCTGTTTCATTATTGAAACCAAGGTGTATATTGCAGTTCACGGATATTTGGTACACCCTTTGTGCCTAGTATTTCCTGAGCAGGTATATGAGTTTGGAGAATCCATGCCTTTAACGCCAGTAGAGATCAGCTACTGTGAGATTGTTGCCGCATCGGATCCTCCACCTCCTCAGCATGCTCCGATGAGCATGGCTCTCGACGTCTACTCCCAATCCCCCTGGCTTGGTCAGGCCGATTCACCTGATCCTCTCAGAGAGACTTTTCCTTCAGATGAGGCTATCATTGAAACTATGTCTCTTGAGGAGCTGCCCTGGGGCGATGGACATCATCGCTCCTCATTTATGCCCAGCTTGGGGGCAATGACTGATTGTCTGGAGCATTATGCTACTCAGGTTCCTTCCCCTCCTCTTCAAACACCGATCTTAACGCACGAGGTCTTTTCGGAGGGTAATCTGAGTAACATTACTCAAACTATTCCAATCAACATCTCCGTTAAACCGGGGATTGTTGAGAATATTCATGTGGGTGTGACTTGTTCTCCCGAGGAGATTCAAGTCTATACTGAGCTTTTCAAAGAATTCAGAGATGTTTTCGCATGGTCTTACGAGGAAATGCCGGGAATTGATCCTAGTATTGTCGTGCATGAGATTCCAACCTATCTAGGTGCGAAACCCGTGCGCCAACGCTTACGTCCCATGCATCCTTGGAAAGCCGCCGCTATCAAGGCAGAAGTTGAAAAACTTCTGAACGCGGGTTTTATTTATCCCATCCCCCTTACAGAATGGGTGTCCAACATTGTCCCTGTCGATAAAAAGCAGGGTACAATTCGAGTCTGTGTGGATTATCGCGATATCAATCGCGCCTGTCCAAAAGATAATTATCCCACTCCGTTTATCGACCAGATCATCGACGAATGTGCCGGGAGTGAGATCTATTCCTTAATGGACGGTTTCTCAGGTTATAACCAAATCAATATCGCACCTGAGGATCAACATAAAACCACATTCATCTATCCGTGGGGCACTTTCGCGTACAAAAAACTCCCGTTCGGCTTAAAGAATGATGGCGCCACGTTTCAGCGTGCGATTTCCTACGCTTTTCATGACATTCGCCACATCGTTCAGCCTTATCTGGACGAATTGCCAGCCCATTCGGGTAAGCGAGAGGACCATCCTGAGCATCTTCGCCAGATATTTCTTCGTTGCAGACGCTACAATATCAGGCTCAATCCTCATAAGTGCGTCTTCTGCGTTGATTCTGGCCGTCTTTTAGGCTTTATAGTCTCGAAAGACAGAATTCGCCTTGAGCCTCTAAAGGTCGAGGCCATCGTAAATCTCCCATCACCCTCCTCCCTGTATCAGTTACAGATTCTGCAAGGGAAAGCGAATTTTCTTAGGCGCTTTATCCCAAATTATGCCGAGGTGGCCAAAGGATTCACTCGTTTGTTAAAGCAGAATGTTCCCTTTCACTGGGACGAAATTGCTCAGGAATCCTTTGAGAAGCTGAAGACATTTCTAGTCAATGCTCCGTTGCTTCATCCTCCCGACTACCACCGCGACTTTAATTTGTATCTAGCCACCGCATTTAGCACCATCGACATGGTCTTGGTGCAGGATGACGATAACGGTGATGAACATGTTTTTTATTACCTGTCTCGGAACCTTCTCGACCCGGAAACGCGTTATGCACATGTCGAGAAGTTGGCCTTAGCAGCAGTACACGCCGTACAACGCTTTCGCCATTACATCCTTTTGCGCACGATAACAGTGGTTTCAGACTGCAACCCTATGACGTATATTCTTTCTAGACAATTACTAGGGGTCAAGTACTCCAAATGGATTGTGATCCTGCAGGAGTTTGACTTGGAGTTCACCACTGCAAAGTCAACTAAATCACTTGTCTTCGCGGATTTGATATGTTCTCTCCCTACAGACTCTGTTCCCTCACACTCTGAAGACCATATATCGGACGAAACACTTTTTCTTATCAGTACTCGTGATCCTTGGTACGGTGACATCATAGTGTATCTTTAGACCACGACCTTTCGGTCTGATTTGGATAAAACTGCCCGCCGTCGGATTCGGCACCAGTCCCAACCCTACCGTATAGTAGGAGATACCTTATATTGCATTGGAGTAGATTCGGTGCTCCGACGATGCCTTACCTTGGAAGAGGCTGAGAAAGTCTTAAATGACTGTCACAGTGGCGCCTATGGTGGACATATGTCCGGGTATGCTACTGCCCAAAAGATTCTGCGGGCAGGTTATTTCTGGCCTTCCATATTCAAGGATTGTATCACTGCAGTCCGTAAATGTCATCCATGCCAGATTTTTCAGCGCAAGATGTGCGCGCCGCCGTTACCATTGCATCCCGTTATTACCGTCGGCCCTTTTGCGAAATGGGGCGTGGATTTTATGACGTGTAACCCTCACTCGGCCGGGGGGCATGCGTATATCATTGTCGCCGTCGACTACTTCACTAAGTGGGCCGAGGCGATGCCTACACTAGCTGCTGACGGGAAAACGGCTGCTCAATTTATATTCAACCACGTTATTGCACGGTTCGGGGTTCCTCAAGCCATCGTCATCGATCACGGTACTCATTTCCGCGATTACATGATGGCGGAGTTGACTTCAACGTTGGGCTTGCGTCACGACAGCTCAACACCATACTACCCTCAAGCGAATGGTCAGGTTGAAGCGGTGAACAAGGTTTTGGTCACTATGCTTCAGCGAACAGTTGGGATTCATAAATCCAGTTGGCATCTCCAACTGTTCTCAGCTCTCTGGGCATACCGAACATCTACTAAGAGTGCAACCGGATTCACACCATTCCAATTGGTGTACGGTCTGGAAGCTACTCTGCCGGTTGAATGTGAAATTCCTTCGCTTAAATTAGCTGTGGAGCTCTTACCGGATACTTCTCCTGAGGAAGAACATCTTCTGTATCTCGAACGGTTGGATGAAACCCGTCATCTAGCTACTTTGATCATCGAAGCACAAAAGAAGAGGGTCAAAACTCATTTTGATCAATCTGTTTCTCCCTGTTCTTTCATTGAAGGAGACCTCGTCCTCTTGTACGATCAGGCACATGATAAGCTTAGAGCCGGTAAGCTCCAGCCTATGTGGCACGGGCCCTATATAGTAAAACGCGTTTTGAAAAATGGGGCCTACGAGCTTATAGATTACGAAGGAGTTCCGCTGGCGCAGCCCAGAAATGGGCTATACCTTAAAAAGTACTATGCCTTAAGTGATTTCTTGGTGTGGTGTGTGTACATAGGTGTGTGATTGTCATTTGTGTGCATAGTGTGGTGTGCTTTGTAAACATCTTTCTGCTGATCGGGTCTTCCTGGTTGTGCAGATGTCTATTCATCCATTTGTTGGTTTGGCGGATGGTGCCTCCCGCAGTACCAGGAATCTGTCTTCCGCAGCCTGGGTAATCTACGATCCTGCTGGTGAGTTGATTGACCTGCAAGGTGTGTGTTTAGGACGTACCACGAACAACATCGCGGAATATAGTGCCGTGTTGGAATTATTAACCGAGGCAGTAAACCTTGGTATCCGTGAATTGCTCGTGTACCTAGATTCACAACTTGTAGTGTTACAACTGAACGGACACTATTCGGTAAGAAACTCGTCCATCTTACGTCTGTATTTGCGTATTCGATTACTGGAAAGGAATTTTGACTACATTACATATCATCATATACCCAGGCATTTGAATACATTAACAGATGCAGTAGCAAATTTGGTATTAGACATACATTTGCGCAATTTATAAATCATCATCACATGTAAAGAAAGACTCATCCAGAAATAGATATGTATATATATAGATATCGAAATGTTTACATAGAGTGTGTCACATAAAACTCAAAAAATATACATAATCGTCTTAGTACATCCGGAGACGCTATGTCTCTCAAAAAAATAGGTGTGGTATAAATCCTAAGGACTAATCCGCATGGTGCTCATGATAGCACGTGACTGCATGCACTAAGCGCCCCAGGATTCGGTGGATCCGATTCGGAACTCCCACCGTGTGGCGCTGGTATGCCATCGGTACGTCTGCTAGCCGGGCATAGTCTGGAATCCCGTGGGAAATCCCCTCGAGGTTCTGGATCAGCTCATCTCCTTTGGTGCCTTCTCCCTGAATCTCAGGGGCAAGTTGTGTCCTCCGGGAGATTGGAGACATCCCAGCTGGTCTCTCAGGTCCCACATCTGCATGCATATATGATTGTGTTAGGACGAATGTGTATTAACAAAAAAAACATATAAACATAAAATCAAAATATGAGGTCTTACCCAACTCCTCGTCCCAGTCATCTCCTTCTGGTAGTGGGAGATCTGGGTCCCCGGTAAAGTCAGTTCCTGCATAGGGCCAGTCTTCCACAACAATCAGCTGGCGCCGTAACCACCTAAAGAACTCTGGCCTCCAGGAAATCTGTTGGCCACCTCCAGATCTAGGCATCAATGCTGCCCAGCAAACCATTCTTGGATCTCTTGGTATCAGACTCGCCACTGCGGCCCCTTGGCCCTGGAAGATTGGTAAGCGTTCCAGAATGAACGATACCAAGATGGAACCATAACCGAACTATTTCAGTTTCCCCTGTTTGCACTTTGTGAGCTGCCTTTTCATGTTGATTGTTACTGCTTCTGCCCAGTTAAACAGTAAGGGACCCATGCATTCTGAGGCCAGCAGGAGTTGGGTCTTCGTGGCCTCATGCGGAGCCTGCGACCCAGCAGCCCGCGTAATGGTATGGAGAACTACTCTCAGTGCTAGATCAGGAATAGTGTGGATATCCACCTTCTTGCTTCCTGATCCTGTTTGTGCCCCTCGGCACACCCGTGCCATTACTTCTTCCATCTTTTCCCCAGATGGTCTGCTTCCAGTCAATACAGGGATTGGACCTCTGCGGGACAATCCAGTGATAAAATAGACATCGGTGACCTCCAGTTCTAACACCTGTTCTCGTAACCTGAACACCTGTTCATGTTCGTCCCAGATACTGATTAAATAATGGAGGAGCTCAGGCTGAGCTCGTAAACATGGTGTGAGGAAGAAATTTTTCAATCCACAGTTTCTCAGTGCATTCATGCAAGCTTGGCTTTGCATGGCTTGTTCATCCTCTTCTCCGTGCTCTCGTTATTTCCATTCGATTGCCATTTTGAGTGATTACCTGCATTCACATGGTCAAAAGCCCTTAGTTAGATCTTTGATGAGCTTCAAATTCTATGCAATTTGGTCTAAATGTCGAAATTTTGGGCGGATTTTTAGGTTCGGCCGCTGGCGTGGCTGTTTTGTGAACAGTCGCGCCATGTGGCACGGGTCCTTTGTAAAAAATATCTCATTGGCGAGGGTCCGTGCCCGATACCCGCGCCAATGGGCGCAGCCCTAAAATTTTAAAAGCGGCCACACAGAACTGATTTTTAAGGGAAAGTTATTAAAAAATGAATGAAAATGAAGAGCAAAAGAGCGCCTCTTACCTGTGACAGACGAGAAGCTGAATGGTCGACTGGATTTGTCGCAATCACCGTCAGAAGTTTCTGCTCCAAATGGACCACTGTTGCTTTCCACCAAGGTAAATAGTAAAAGTAATTTTATTTTTACCAATTTGACATATTTATAACTTTTTCGACGTTAAATGAGTTTTAAAAGTTATTTTTCTTAAATATTTTCATATGTTATGTCGAAAATGGATTTTACGCTTGCTTGGTATGTGCAGCAGCAGGTTTTTGCGACTTAAACGATGGAAACGAGTTGTATTTTATACTTTTTCGGACTCGGTAAATACACGAAAAAGTCACTATGGAGTCATCTTTCAGCTCTTTTATGACTCTCTAAATATGAAAAGATTGCCGAGGCCCTTGTCGTTTCGATCTCGTTAAAATGGACATGAATCGACATCCACCCAGTATAAGTTTAACCCTTTTTCGGGCTGGGATGGATTGATTACGAAAAAGGAATACCCTAGCCTATCGCGACTAGGAGGTTTTCCCGGATATTGTTTTCTACCTTTTCGGATCCGGGGAACTATTTACGAAAAGGGACCTGTGGAGTTTTCTTTTCTGCTGTCTTTTCAAACTCTCTAAATATGAAAAGACGCCGAGTTCTTCCTTTGTCAGACTCGTTAAACCCTGATGACATCGGATCTAGTCGAAATGACGTTCTCCGAGTTCCTCCTTCCTAGGACTCATTAAATGCACTAGGATGGATTCGCCCGAAGGGCGGACTTATATTGCAAGCATATGTTATCCCCTTCAAGCTTGTTATCAAAAATAATTGGGGTACTCGCCAGAAATGGTGGGGGAAAATGGAACCATCGTCGTTGTTGTCGGCAGTATGTCGCTCTTGAACATGGCACTTGTCTGCATTCGTGTCGGGTTGGGGACATCTCATCTCGTTGCTTCACTTTGCCTCCGTGGGTTTGGGTAATCCCTTTTGACCTCTCATCTGCTCACTGCCTCGTCACCATGACCTCTGATCCGTTGATGTCAAATACTGCCAAGTCCACTGTCGTGTCGTTTATATGTTCAAGAGAAGTTGGCCTCTACAAATATCAACCTTCCTCTGTTTCTCATACGATCTTGATTCACAATAAAAACATCATGTTCCTCTGTCTCGTGTCGATGATGTGGGAAACATTATGGCCCACCTTCGATCAAGGTCACTTCCTGTCGACTTCAGCTCATTATCCAGGAAGTTGGTCTAGAGACTCCTTATGGTACCTTGGAGCCTGCATGCCTCAATGGCAGGTTCGTCGCATTCGACATGAGGTTTACATCATTGACCTCCGATCGAGTGATTCTGCGGGTGTTCGACGTCAACTCATTTATTCGCACGCCGTAGATTGTACCTGTAGTACCTTGAGAACCATTGTCATTATTGGTGGTTTCTCTCGCGTCTGTTAACAGCTTTCATCATTGGCTGGTAATCAGACGATGTTCTTGCATGTTCGACATCAGCTCACATATTCACATGCTCGAACTTGTACTTTTTTGGGTCGAGATGGAGCGCAAGACCCTGGATTGTGTCTGTTGTAATCCAGGCTGCGATTGTGGATTATTATCATTATGTACATGACTCACTGATTGGATGGCTGCGACCATACCTGAGTCTATTTGTTTGATCTTAGTTGGATGGCTGCGCCCATACCCTGGATCTGGATTATAGCATACTCTGTTTCGGATGGCTGCATCCATACCACATATACATCATATACTTGAGATATCAGTTGTATCTTTCTGCGCAGGTTTTCCGACGGCGGGCCTTCAGTTGAACATGTTCTCGTAAAGCATTTCACCCCTCTCTCTCTTCGGCCTCATACTTTAGGGGGCATCTGTTACACAGTAATTTGTCACCGTCCCTACCATTCCCCGTCCCGCACAATGGAGGACCCATTTTGTGACCTGTGAACATTGTCATGCCTTGAAAACATCATCAATGCATCCCTCTAAGCATGAGCTTTATTTGCCCTTGAGACATCTCCTTGCAAAAATCATGAAAAACATCCCTTTTGGCATTGGCGCGGGCAGGCAGTTCAGTACTCGCGCCAATGGGGAAACTCCTGCAAAGAGGTCGCGCCAACTGGCGCTCTGTCATAGAGCAGCAGTCGCGCCACCCAATTTAGGGACTGTTTTTTAAATAAATATGGCGGAAGTTGAGTTCCAACAAACTCACAAACCATTGCCTATCTTGAGTTGGGAGGTTTGGCTGCGGGAGTTCTATGGAAGGGAAGTGGTTTTGCCACCTCCCATGGAACCTTCCTTGTTGATAGGGCCAATCCCATAATAATAGGGATCCCAACTCCCTCCTTCCCCATCTATAAAAGCCTGCTCAATCCCATGGCAAGCTAGTCTTGAAGTCCCTAAGCTTTGAATCTCCATATTCCCAAGAGCCTTTGTGCTGTGAAGAATCCTTTCTTTCCCTTAAGGCCGACTCAAGTAAGGAGACCATTGTCGAGAGACTCCGGAGAGGCTTTCCCTTTCCTTGGCGAGCTTTGCGAGACGTGGACGACTGGAGACCCATCCGAAGGATACCGCGACGTCAGAACTTGGTTGTAATCTCTCTTCATTTGTTATTTAATAGATGATTATGATTATGGTTCCACTCCGTTTTCCATCATGTTAATGCGAGTAACATCCTTTCTGACTGATGTTTAGTTACGTGTGCCGGATTTTATGCTTGTATCTGTTCGTTTCTTCCATGTGTAGGTGTTCATCCGCGGAGATCGTGGAGGGATTGTGATCTGCCGAGGCTGAGGAACGAGGACGCTTCTTCTTCAGATCATAGCGTTGGAATCCAGGTAGGCTCCTATCTCTAGTCTTTCATTCGTAACTAGGAACTTGCGTCATAGCATTGTTTGATTATTGCTAGACCCCTGCTGGGCTAGTAGGGATCGTCTCTGTCCGTAGAGGGGATTTACCTCCTCAACACATACCAAGCCCGAGGAGCTTGTTTGAGACCATAGAGAGACTTCCTAAGGCGACAAATAAGGCTATTCATTTTGGATAAAGGCAGGGGGTTGTTCCATGTAGATTTTTTCATGTAAATCTCCATGTAAGAAGGTGAATTTCACATCCATCTGATGGACTTCCCATTTAAAGGAGACAGCAAGGGAAAGAACAAGTCGGATTGTAGTGCCCTACTCTAGTTGACTGACAGTGATATGAATTTTAACATTATTTAGCCCTAAGACCCGCACTTTATTCTTTGAGGACCTCAGGTTGAGGATCCGTACACGACTCTATTATTAGTGGATTTGATAGTTATGTATGTCTTTATTGATACTATGATGATGATAGCATTAATGGATATGCATGTTCTCTATTGATATGATTGTAGCATTAATGGATATGCATGTTCTCTATTGATATCATGATGATGATATATTTTATGGATAGATATGTTTTCTATTGATGTTACGATGATGATGCCTTTGATGGATATGTTAATTTACCATTTATGTTATGATTTTGATAAACATGATGGATGTGTCCCATATGTTAGGTACTTACATTAGTTCTGATTCAAAATAAAAAATGATGTGAATGACTAGGTCATGTTGATGTTTCTATTATGATAATTACTAACACTGAGAAAGCTTTTTACTGATGATTATTGAGTATGACAAGAAACCACCAAAGGCACTCACATATGATGAGTTGACAACATCCGGTTTGATAGAAATTAATATTTTGTCTTTGAAATTCTAAGTTCAGTTTGAAACTTGTTATATATATTACATATACTCTGATGATATGTCAGTGGTTGCATGAACATGTTAGTTGTTTGGCCAAATGACTCACATATGGGTGATGGGGTTGTACAATTGGATAGAACAACATGGGAGGGGTGGGACAGTATTCATGATCTCACCCGCTAGCACTCCCACTGTGACTTAGGCTGGAAAGGTCGAAATACCTTCGCCTTGAAGATCACGATGTCGTGGGGGCAGGTCCCAAATTTGGTTCGCTCACGAGGATTTTCTGGGGGGTGCGCATCAAGGTGGATTCCTTAATCCCCAGCACCATTAGTCTCACTATAGTAGGCAAAATATGAGTTGATAGGGGTCTCTGTCGTTGCACATATAATTTCCCCTCGTAACCACTGGATACTTGAAGGGCAAGTGGTGTGGCACCCTTGGAATTTCAAGAGAAATTCTTGAAGGGCACGACCGACTTTGCACCCTTGGCATCAAAAAAAAAAATTCTTAGGCATGGCACCCTTGGAACTTCGAATGGAAGTTCTTGAAGGGCATGACCAACTTGACACCCTCGACATCATTAAAGAAACTAATAAATATAATCAATATATGAAAATCCAACTAATTCATATCAAGTGATATATGATGTTAGAACCAAAGGAATTAAATCAAGAATAAAACTTAGGGTAAGGGAGGAATAGGAAGAGATAAAATATTTTACCATGATAACTCTACCCTTTCCATGTTAAAATAAAATATTAAGTGGATAATGTACATAAGTAACTTAATTAGGCAAAAGAGGGAAAGAGGGACATAGAGTTAAGTATAAAGATTTATTAAAAACTTCATTAAGAGAAGAGGGTGGTGAATTAAAATAAGATTAATAAATTAAGATTTGAGAAATTTAGAGAACTTCCATGTGGCAAGAGCCAACATAAGAATATTCATCAAAAAGGAAAATTGAGGTAGCTAGGGGACCAAATCTGAGACTTATCAATTAACTTCAGTAATAAACACAAATTAAGGAGTAGAAAAGGGGGAATCAAGAGACAACTAGGAGAAGAAATAAGAAGTCTTGTTGGGTTGAGGAAAATACTATTTTAAATGAATAATCAAGTAAATTATTTTTGGAGAGTCTTGATGAGAGGGTGACACATGGGTGGGTGAATAATCAAATTTTGGGTTAATAAAAAATAATTATTTATGCATGAAATTCCAAGTGTCACCTATAAAGCCTTCTATAAAAGAAAGGGAAATGGAAGGGAAAATGACCTTTTGTTTACCCTATCGTTAGATGGAGGAGATTATGTCATTTTGAGTGGTTACGAGTTATAGTTGAGTTTGGTGAGGTAGAGTATTATAGAGAGGGGACTCTTGAGCCAACAGGGGCTCACCTCTATCAGCTAGCACATTCCTTCGTTGTACAACCCCATTGCAGCTCGAGGGTCCGCGGGGAAGGAAAGTACCCAAGGAGTAGGTTGGGAGGTCAACCAGTGGGTCATTACATTCGGATTAAGCACGATAATGTTCAGGCTTGGAGGTAGATGACAACAAAGGAGCTCAAGTAGCGGCAAGTCCAGTTTGGCTCTCGTCTAAGGGTGAACGGTACATGTGTTAGTTATATTGTCTTTTTATGATGACTTCATTGTGCCTATAATCAACAAGTTAAATATATGTATGTGTTATGAAGTTAAAGTTATGGAATTGATATCAGTGATTTAATTTTACTGAGTTTCAAACTTGTATGCTTATGGTTTAAATTCCTAGTTACTGTGTAGAAAAATAAAATAAAAAAATTTTAAAGCCTAGCGCTTATCTAGTAAAATATAGGGTTGGTCTCTACACGGATAGAATTCATTTCGGCAACAGGGGAGAAGGTTTCAATATAGTCAATACCTTCAACTTGTGAAAATCCTTTAGCGACAAGACGAGCTTTTTGTCTATCCACTTTTCCATATGGTCCAAACTTTGTTTTGTAAACCCATCTGCATTTGACAAGTTTTCTTCCTTTTGGAAGAGGAACAAGATCCCAAGTATCATTCTCCAATAAGGAGCGATATTCTTCATTCATAGCTTCATCCCAATATGGATGACCAGAGGCTTCTTCAAAGGTTTTTGGATCAAGATTTTCTAGAACTTGAACCAATAAGGAAGAGGCTCTTTCAAACTGAGAACGTGTACGTCGTCGATCGGCAGGGTCACCTGCAAGAGAACCTGCTGCATCCCGAGTAGAGTGGACCCATCTTGGAAGCGGTGGATTAAAAGGAACAATTTAAAGAGATGGAGGAGTATTGTCATCCTTTCTGTCATCATCTGAACTAGAAGGAATTCTATTAAAAACAGAAAAGAGACAGAGAGGTGGCACATATGCCGAATTAGACTCGCGGGCCAAAGGTGGCACACCCACCAAACTAGGCTCGCAGGCCGATATCTTTTCATCAAATTTTACATCTCTTCTAATGATTATATTTTTGGATTTTGGTTGAAGAAGTCTATATCCTTTGAAATCTTCAGAATATCCAACAAAAATGCATTTTTCACTCTTATGTTCTAAGGCTTTATGTTTCACATCTGGAATATGGGCCCAAGCATCACTTCCCAAAACACGAAAGTGACTTACATCTCGTTTGATTGAGCTCCAAGCTTCTTCTAGAGTTATATTCTTTAAAACCTTATTAGGAGAGCGATTTACTATTTAATTTGCACAGTTAATGGCTTCTGCCCAAAAATTGAGACCAAGTCCTTTAGATTGAAGCATATAATTAGCCATTTCTTTTAAGGTGCGGTTCTTCCTTTCAGCTACACCATTTTGTTATGGAATATATGGAACGATATGTTGCAATTGAATGCCATGCTCAGTGAAGAAGTTGATAAATTTGTTGTTAACATATTCTCTGCCATTTTCTGATCTTAACTTAAGAATTTGATGTCCATATTGTTTCTCAACAAAGGCCTTAAAGGCCAAGAACATGTTAAAAACTTCACTCTTGAGTTTTATGAAGTATACCCAAGTGTGTTTGGAAAAATCATCAATAAAGGTAAGTACTTGCAACCAGAGAAAGAAACAACAAGAAGTGGACCACATAAATCACTGTGCACAAGCTGCAAAGGGGCTGAAGCATGCCAAGAGGCACGTTTGTCAAAACTATCCTGATGATGTTTTCCGAGTACACATCCGGAGCAAACACCATCTCGTCAAGATACCATAGGAAGACTCGTCACCATATTTTCCTTACATAGAGTTTGAAGAGAGTGATAGTTTAAGTGACCAAATCGCTCATGCCAAAATTTTCTCGCTTCATCATTATGAGCAACAAAAATGGAGGGAAGACATGATGACCCAAAGTTGTGAAACTTAGAGATCATGGAGGGTCATTTGTCCAGAAACCGTTTATGAGAGAAACATATGTAACTTTTCTTTTTATATTAATAAATTTCCTGAAGTGGCCGCGTTGGCTCAGGCCATGGACTGTTTCTCTCTTTGAGGGTTTTAACCACGTGTCGGAATATCCTAAAAAATACTTGGAAGATCTGAAATATTTTGGGAAAATCAAGGCCAATGTACAACTTGGTAAGAGCCTCTATTTATAAAGGAATTGATTTAGGATCTGATTTGAGTTGTAACATCTGGTTTATGGATGCAGCAGTAATTGTAAATAGTATCTCTTTGTTTGCATTCATCATTGCCCTATTTTCAGGTGAATAATAACTATGACACAACCTAACAACCTCTAGGCATTGATAAGTGACTGGAACAACATATTTGGGAAGGTTTGATTCCCAAATCTGGACTTCTTCAACTTGATCTAAAGACTTTTCACAGCTCCAGCAATGGAGATCTAACAAATTAAATTCAACAACAGGATCTGTTATTTTATAGTCAACATCTGCTAAGGGGATGTGCTCAATGTCTACAACAGGAGGTTGTAGAGGATTCGCAATGATAGAAGTCTTGGAGGACACATCTAGAGTAGATTTAGGCATTTTTAGGCTTTCAGGATGATGGCAGGATAACCTGCGATACCCACAATCTTCACTCTCAGATGCATATAAAAATGCAATCCCAGTTTTAGCCCCAAATAAATTCAAATCTGGGCAAAATCTAACATGAAGAAGCTTGTTCCTTCTTCATACTCTATGGTTATAGACCATAGGCATTACCCATTTCATGCCATTGAATAAATATTCAATTTTGTAATTGAACTCCAAAAAAGTCTTCGGACCTTTTATGAAAATCTGAATGCAAAATATGACTTTGTATAAAACCCAAATTATAATATAATTCTATGGGTCAACCAACTCACATATAACAATTCTTATATGTGTTCTAATTCAAACATTCCATTTTTTTAATCTCGACTTCGATTAACCCAGGGTCTTACATTAATCCCGTGCGGACATATCATTCAAAAGTTCAACTTCTTTTAAAACTCAAGCACCAGCATATGTTAAAATGAAATTTTTGGGCCCACCTCTTACCATGTAATTGAACCCTCACAAGCAATAATAAAATCCTAACTTCGAATAACTCTCGAGCCCACACAACTTAACTTACTTTCTCATCCAACGGTTGATGAGTTATCGCATAACCTTTCGATGATCCGACAATCATCGTAGAACCAAAACGCGCAAAGTTTATTTCTCCAAAATTATGCGATATAAATGGTTTTTTGAATACCACTCACAACACATGTCACTCATTGAACAATATCACGTTCAATTTCACAAAACAGCTTACCATTTAAAAACTATGCGATACCACTGGTGTTGATTCTCGAAACCGCTTCACGGTTCTACCGTTTCAATTGCTCAAGGTTCTGTCACTCCACTACTTCCACGTACTTGGATTCCGCCCTTGTCCCAAAGCACATATGTTGCATCTTAACTCACGATTCCACTTATATTAATCAGGTTTTGTTTTTTTGAACAGAACTATAGTTCTAATTAAAAATCTGTGCCTTGCTTTCCGGATCTGTTATCCAATCTCATCATTGTTCCATCGATCCTGATTCAATTTACCATATGGAATCTCCATTTCCGTTTACTGGTTTCCTGTCCCTATGCAAACTACATTATTTCTATATCAATCCAACATATCAATGCAATTCTCTATGTAATTCCACAACGCATCAAGCAATCCACTCAATTACGCAGGAATCAATCCTTCTTCAATTTTGACGAGGCATATTACCGGCTTTTAACTCATGGTTTCATTAATCACACAATTCAGATTCTATCACAATAAAACCCCGAATGTGCATTCCAATCCTTACTCTGCTTGTACATAGGATTTCTCGCCCATCACATACTCCATAAGAAATCAATCTTGATTGCTAAGTGCACACAAACCATTTTATGTCTAAACTAGACACGCAAGTCCATCCTTTGAATGGAATCGATCCATTCTGTGATCGATTTACCCAAATTCGCAATCACAGTTAAATGCACAGCCTCGCACAATCAATCTATATTGTAACCAATTTCATTCACACACTACATAACTCAATAATGAATATTTTCCCAATAAATACAAATCACTCAGAGTTCAGATTCTCAAACCAATTCATCTACAAACTCTATAATTTGTAAATAAAACCTGGAGTGTAAAAACTCTGGTAAACTTGATAAATATATATTATTAATGATGAAGATAAGAGATGATTACAATAAGGGATCGCCTAGGCTTTAAATATAGCCTCAAGGTGTCCCTTGGCGAAGAGGCATGATCTTTGATCATGCCCTTTCAGTTAATAACCTAAGATAACTAAATCTAATTAATAAATAATAAAATATACATAACATTGCCCCCCTCTTAAGATGCTTTGTCCTCAAAGCATACGTAATGATGGGTGTTTCTGGTGAAACGCTTAAGACTCCCAAGATGCTTCTTCAATGGGCAAGTCCTTCCACTTGATTAAATATTCGGTAATAACACGAGAGCGCAGCTTCTTATCACGAGTAGATAGGATCCCCTCGGGCTCTAGAACGAGCTTGCCTTCATCATCCAAAATGGGAAGTGTTGTTTGGGGCAACTGATGGTTACCCAATGCCTTTTTTAAGTAGGACACATGGAAAACATTGTGAACACGACTGGTATCGGGAAGGCTCAACCCATAAGCGACTTGACTGATCTTTTTAATAATTTGATACGGACCATAAAAATTTGGAGCTAATTTATTTTTTCCTTTTTGTTTAAGGGAAAACTGCTTGTATGGTTGAAGCTTGACAAACACCTAGTCTCCAACTTCAAATGATCTCTCAGTGCGATTACGGTCAGCTTGTTGCTTCATACGATTCTATGCAACACTCAAATTTTCTTTTAGAATTTGGACGACCTTTTGGTGTTCTTCTAGTTGATTTTTTACTGCTGGCAAATTAGTTTGAACTGAAGCAAAATCTTTCCACTTCGGAGGCTCATATCCATATAGAGCCTGGAACGGAGTCATTTTTGTCGATGTATGGTAAGTAGAATTATACCACCATTCAGCAAGATGAAACCATTGGACCCACTTGTTTTGTTTCTCCGTAGCATAACACCGTAGGTAGGCTTCCAAACATTTATTAACAACCTCTGTTTGCCCATCTGTTTGAGGATGATAAGCTGAGCTCATATTGAGGTAGGTTCCAACATGGTTGAACAATTCCTTCCAAAAGTTCCCTTTAAATTTGGCATCCCTGTCACTAACAATAACCTTCGGAAAGCCGTGTAGTTTATAAATATGTTTGCAGAATATCTCTGCAATTTGCTTTGCAGAGTCTGTTTTTTTAATAGCGATAAAGTGAGCATACTTAGTGAGTCTATCTACTACAACGAAGATCTTATCCTTTCCATCTGATACAGGTAATCCTTCAATAAAATCCATCGATATTTCTTCCCACTTCTGAGCCGGAATATTTAAGGGATGAAGTAAGCCAGGGGTCATAATGTTTTAAGTTTTATTTCTTTGACACTTGTCACATTCTGCAACATATTTTTGAATATCGTGACTCATGCCCTTCCAAAAAAATGACTGACGTGCATTGTAGTAGGTTTTTAAATATCCTACATGTCCCGATGACATGGAATCATGTGATTCCTTGAGTATTTTACAAATATACATAACAAAACCTCTGTATTAAAAACAGTAATTACATGGAAAAATTCCTTTCAAGTCTGATATTCAATCAGTGGCCTTCTCCCAACTTTGCCCGAAGGCTTACAATCCAAACCCTGTTCCTACTCTAACTCCTCACTTTGTCTTCTGCCTTTAGGGCTTGATAATTTATACAAATTAGGATGAACCAATTTAGGTTCAATCCCTTCAATCTCTCAACAAAATCCTCAAAATCTTCAAAGTCCTAAAATCTAGATTATATCCCTAAAATATTGAAACTGAATCTGACTTAGGATTTACAATCAATTCCTAAATATCTCAAATCTAAACTATCTGATTTCCCTCGTGTTCTCCAATCATTCGGGAAAATTTACAAATTCCTCACAATACTTAATATCTCAAATTAATTAATTAAAATCACTCAAAAGCCCATTAATATTTACATAAAAATCAATATTCTTTCAAAAACATAAGACCCCCTATGTTTAATAGAATACAAGGTATTTTCCGAATCTAATGCCCCTGCATCAAACCCCCAAGGTTAAAAATGATCATGATCTCCTGATCATGTGCCTTTAGTCCTTGTCTTCCTGGATCCCATAATTTTTTTTGCTGTTGTCCAACAGCTGCATTATTTTTCAACTGCACTTCTCCAGGTTTCCATATCTTGTTCTGCAACTTGCCTCTAGCTATGCTTTCACTATCTCTTCTGGTCTTTCCTTTGTAACAATTCCTCTACTTTCTTGTTTTTGTTTGCTTCTTCTGAGACACCTTCATCATCAATCTTCTGATGCTTTCAATCTCTATGTCCAGCTTATCTTTTATCAGGAAATTACTCTGCCTCTTGTTGCTGCGTTAAATTCATGTAGTTGTAGTTGATTTTGTTGTTTCTCTTGCTGTCCCATGTGTTGCTTCTCCTGCAGATGCCACCTTACATGTTGCTGCCAACATTGTTGTTTCCTTCCAAACTTCCTGAATATATCTTAAGATATCTCCCTCTACAACCATTTTTTTTGCTTATCACCTACAAATTTACTTTTAAAAAATAAATTATCATTTAATTCTCTACCTGCAGTAACATACTCATTTATTTCTCTTTGTATACTAGTAAGTAAAGTCAGATTTGAAAAACTAGTATCTGCTCTTGTTTCTTTCACAGCTTCAAGCATCTTCACTTCAGTGTCTGTAATTCCTTTCTCTTGTTTAAATGTTTCCAGCAAACATTTCATCCATTTCATTTTTACTTGATTCACATCATTAGTATGCTGCAATTCAGTTTCAGCATATCCCTCTTCTTCCTTGACAATCTTCAATAATTTTCCTTCACCTCCTTGATTGATTCTGGTAATCAAATAAATATCTTCAAGCACTGTATCCTCATCCTCTATCAGAATAGAATTCTAATTCTCCATCACTGTAGCAGTTCCAAAATTATGTCCTCTAGACTTCTCTTGGCTATTCAGACAAGGCAACTCCTCCTTGTCACCAATAGTAACAAGTTTCTGCATATGAGACATGACTGTCTCACCTTCTTTCTACAACAATTCCTCTTCTTTCAAGACAACTCCAAGAGATGGATTGTCTTTTGCAATACCTGTGAACATAAACAAATTGTCAATTTTAAAATCAAAAGACCTAATGGTCTCAATTGATGATCCAGTCACAAATTATTCTTTATTCAGTTCTAAGTCTCTTTCAAGAGTCAGAAATTATTCATTGGCTTTCTCTTCTGACAACACATCAGTATGTTGTTCTGAGTTTCCTCCCAAATCCTTTGTCAGCACATCAGTATGTTGATTTGCATCCTCCATGAGACTGACATCTAGTCTCTGTTTCTTTCCTTCATGAATGTCTCTCTGCTGGGATTCATCAAAATGAACTTCTTCATTTTGCTGAATCATTATTTTATCCTCTGTTCTCTGATTTTCATTCATGACAATTTTCTTGTCTTGCTTCTTCAGCAAATTATCCTGTGTGTAAGTCCTCTGCTTCTCCAATTCTCTTCTCTGAAGATCTAACTTCTTATACAATTCAACAATTTCATTTGAAACAGACTTCGGAAACTTCACATGGCTTCCAATACCTTCACTTGTTCTCGACCAATCATCAGATGGTCCTTCATTTCTTGCCTCAATATTCTACTGAATATTCTCATTAGACTCTTCTATCTTCATGCCTTCCTCCTGAGATCTTACTATCTCAGCATTGATCTGAATAGATTTTAGATTTAATTCTCTCTCCTTCTCTTTAAAAAACTTTAAAGCTTGTTCATCTCCCTGTGATGTACCTGCAAACATACACAACTCATTAGTTTTTAAGCCATAAGACTTTTCAGTCTTGGTTTCTTTCTCAAGCACTTCTCTTTGAACAGATCTGCATGTGGAATATTCAAATTCCATCTTTGACTCAAGAGCTCTGAGTTCCTCTTTCAATAAGGCAATATCCTTCTGCCTCCACTTCAACTGTAATGGTTTCCAAATTACTCTCTTTCCCTTTAGTGGAAAGATCCATCCTCCTTTCTGGTTTTCCTCTTCTTGCAACCATTCCTTCAGTACCTCCCATTTTACTTTCATCACTGCAATTTCTCTTTCTTTGACCTTATCAATCATCTTGCTTCTGTGGCATTCTTCTGAAACTCTTCTCTAATCCTCCATGATCATCTTCTCCATGAGCTTCTCAGTCACCATGATTTGCACTAAGCCTCTGCAACAGCAAGCTCTCCTGCTACCACTTACCTCACCAATCCCTTCACTGGATTTGGTCTTTTGGCAAGCACTGGTTTCTAGAACCTCTTGAGCACTCTCATCTGCTCTCTCTAGGCTATATCCTCAACTCACCTTCTCTTGAGAACATTGAAATTTATCTCCCTATCCAACCTTCAGTTGGATATTAGGTTCACTGCCATCATTATCAAAACTTTGTCTTCATTTGCAACCATAATTCTGCGATCATAATTTTAAAATCAGATTTAAAAATTATCTCACCTTTTAGATCCTCCATGATCTTGTCTTCTTCATTCATTCAGTTCTGCAAATCTTTGTTCACTGCAATTGTGTATCTGCTGCATATCAGATTTAAAAATCTGATCTTCCTTCATTCTCTCATCACATGTACTCATTCAGATTTAATTAAAAAAAATCTTCAATTTCAACAGACTCTTCCTGCTCTGATACCACTTGATGGCGGGCTAACCCCGCTCAACCCACAATCACCTCTTTTCTGCATCTAAAAATAATGCACTTCAAGTTTGTGCCAAATAAATTCTCAATCTGGGCAAACTCACAAATAATATGCGGAAGATAACTTTCTGTTCTAAACACTATGGTTAGAACCCAACAATCAATTTCATGTGTGGAAGCTTATTTTAAATTTATGGTTAAAACCATTTTAAGAACCACTCCATGGAAAATATCGAATAAACCTTCGAACTTCTATTTAAAATCAAATCTCAAACTTCGCACCCACTCATTTCATATCGAAATTAAAAGCCATTTAACTTTGTTAAATGCACTTACTCACCCGAATTTCCACAAAGCGTTAACACATATGAAGCTACCACTAACATTTCATTTGACACCAAAGTTCAACATCGGTTGGAACCTCCAAGGACACTTAATAACTTCAATCCGTATCCATTTCACACTTTAATTAAAAACCAACTATCAACATGAGTAATTGGCTTGGGTCCCACAGCAATTCACTTACATCCTTAATCTTCACACAACTTCACTTGTGATCCCACGTCAGTCGCAACACATCGCCCCATCATACGAAATCCAATAGATATCGCATTCAACTCACACCCGTGACTTATCAACCCAAGGTCATGTGATATAAGCGGTAATTGAATACCACTACTACAACAGGTCAAGCAAGGATCGTTATCGTGTTCAATTTCACAAAACAGCTTACCATTTAAAAACTATGTGATACCACCGGTGTTGATTCTCGAAACCGCTTCACAGTTCCACTATTTCAATTGCTCAAGGTTCCGTCCCTCCACTGCTTCCACGTACTTGGATTCTGCCCTTGTTCCAAAGCACATCTTTCGCATCTTAACTCACGATTCCACTTATATTAATCGGGTTTTTTTTTTTTAACAGAACTGTAGTTCTAATTCAAAATCTGTGCCTTGCTTTCCGGATCTATTATCCAATCTCATCACTGTTCCATCGATCCTGATTCAATTTACCATACAGAATCTCCATTTATGTTTACTGGTTTCCTGTCCCTATGCAAACTGCATTATTTCTATATCGATCCAACATATCAATGCAATTCTCTATGTAATTCCACAATGCATCAAGAAATCCACTCAATTACGCAGGAATCAATCCTTCTTCAATTTCGACAAGGCATATTACAGGCTTTTAACTCATGGTTTCATTAATCACACAATTCAGATTCTATCACAATAAAACCCTGAATGTGCATTCCAATCCTTACTCTGCTTGTACAGAGGATTTCTCGCCCATCACATACTCCATAACAAATCAATCTTGATTGCTAAGTGCACACAAACCATTTTATGTCTAAACTAGACACGCAAGTCCATCCTTTGAATGGAATCGATCCATTATGTGATCGATTTACCCAAATTCGCAATCACAGTTAAATGCACAGTCTCGCACAATCAATCTATATTGTAACCAATTTCATTCACACACTACATAACTCAATAATGAATATTTTCCCAATAAATACAAATCACTCAGAGTTCAAATTCTCAAAACCAATTCATCTACAAACTCTATAATTTGTAAATAAAACCTCTGTATTAAAAACAGTAATTACATGGAAAAATTCCTTTCAAGTCTGATATTCAATCAGTGGCCTTCTCCCAACTTTGCCCGAAGGCTTACAATCCAAACCATGTTCCTACTCTAACTCCTCACTCTATCTTCTGCCTTTAAAGATTGATAATTTATACAAATTAGGATGAACCAATTTAGGTTCAATCCCTTCAATCTCTCAACAAAATCCTCAAAATCTTCAAAGTCCTAAAATCTAGATTCTATCCCTAAAATCTTGAAACTGAATCGAACTTAGGATTTACAATCAATTCCTAAATATCTCAAATCTAAACTATCTGATTTCCCTCATGTTCTCCAATCATTCGGGAACATTTACAAAATCCTCACAATACTTAATATCTCTCATTAATTAATTAAAATCACTCAAAATCCCATTAATATTTACATAAAAATCAATATTCTTTCAAAAAACATAAGACCCCCTATGTTTAATAAAATACAAGGTATTTTCCAAATAAAATGTCCCTGCATCACAGGATTACTAAAACACTGTTTTTTAGGTTTTTTGGTTTCTTCTGTAAGGTTAAATGGTTTACAGAAGTATTTTTGGATTTGACAGAGGTTCTTGGATAAAATAAGCATAATATGGTTCTATCTTTCGAATTTATCTTTCAATCTCAATCTTCAAAATGTATTTCAGATTCTCATTGGTCATGAAATAAGAAACAGGGTTTTTTTTACTTTTCAGTGGATAATTGGGCTAAAAATTGTTTGTAATCAAGCACAGAGGGCCAGGTTACCTTCAGAGGATTTCTGAGCTTGATTTAGAGTTTTATATAGTCTGGAAAAACTAATAAAGTCAATATTTTCCTTTATAAACTGAATTCAGTATACAATAGGGTTTTATGGAAATTTTGACAAGGTTTTGCCTCTTTTTGGACAATTTAAAGGCTTTCTTGGAGTAAATATGCTTTATACAGGTTTCAAATGTCATTTCAAACTGATAACAGGCTCGATTTTTTTCGGGAAATACCTGTTTTACGCAGGTATGGATCTTTGAAATAGGCTTTGAGGCTTTTGACAGATATGCAATATCTTCTGGAAGCAATTGAGGACTTCCAGCAATCTTCAATTAGCAATAGGCTGGATTTTCACTGGTTTTGGGCTTGAAAACGAAGCACAAGCTTGGTTTTCTTTAATTTAGAGGAGCAATACAGTCGGAAAATGCAGAAAATGGATTAATGGAGTGATTTCGAGGTTTATTAGGCATTTTAGGTTTAAAAGTACCTGCAATTAATGGCGGTCACATTGGGCGATGGGCAGTTTTCGAGCTTCAAAGGAGAAAAACCACGAGTGGTTATCGCGTTCGTTTTGAGTAGTAAGTGGTTTCAGTTGAATAGGATGCGATCCAATCAAAATGGGCCATGTGGAGGAGAGAGAAAAGGCTAAAACATCCTATTTCGCATGGAAACGAATGGGTTATAATCGCGCAACTAAAAATGCGATATGGTTTTTCAATCGTTGGATTTGGGAGCTCGAGTGCGAACGGCTGGGATTTGATATGGAGATGCTCGGCATTCGAAGGTGGGTCCAGGGTTTAATAATATGGCAGGATGGTTTTGAACCTTTATAAATATACATTTATAAAGTTACAACTTTATGTTATATGATTGGCGGAGGGGTAAAGTCATATCTGTTTCAATTAAAACATTAACAAATGTTTCAATCATGGATGCAGGTATATATTATATGAGAATTAAACCTTTTGACAAGTGTTTTAATACCATAGGGGCGGGGTATTTTTATATTTGATATGTTTAAACCTATGGGAATAAAGGGCGGGGATATTTTCAGCACATGGGATATATAACATAAGTTTAAACTTTAAATAAATGGGTTTTTGGGGTTATTTCATTAGAAAGGATTTAATAATATACTGGAAGGGTATAATTTAGATATTTAATAATATAAGTTATAAATTAATATGAAATGAATTAAAATACATAGTTTAAAACTAAGTAAAGTGTAAAAAATAGGCAATGAACATAGTTTTGTCCCATTTTTGTTTTTTACACAAGAACTTAGGATAAATGTATTTTGTAGGTTTTTGAGTGTTTCTGAATGAAAATGAAATTAATCAAGGGGGGCTTTTACATTTCCAGGTAAAAAAGGTGTTATTCTAAAAAAATGGATCATCGTTTTGGAAAAGGGTGAATATGCTGATGAAATAGGTTTTATGTAGGGAATCCAATATTTTTAACCAATCAGTTATTGAGCCTTGGGTCCAGCCAACAAAAGTCAAAGAAATGTTTTGAGCCTCTTTAACTGAAGGTTTGGAATACTAGATCATTGTAGGGGAAGGGAAATTAGTAATTTCTACCTGATGATGTTTTATCACATGTCTTGCACCATCATTATTTCTAACATTTTTACTTCATTTTCATGGGTGCATTTAAGCTTGAAACCCTAAATCCATTTTTCTTTCAAAACATAAAACTATCCAAATCTAACTTTATTTCATCCGAGGGCTCAGATTAAATTGTTGAGCTCCTCATTTATTTTCTAACTATCTACTGATATGTCAAATTTAAATTGTTTGACATATTTTTATTCTCTATCTAAAACATGACATTCAAAGCATGGAAAGTTAATATTAAACTATTTAACTAATCGTGGATTATGGCATTTATTGACAATTTGCACATAATCATTATTCTTGTAGTAAAAGTAAATAGTAGTTGCATTTTGACCGGATCACTTTCAAGTCTTATTTTTATTTCTTTTTCTCTTGGGGTCTATTTGTTCTAAGTCCTTTGATATTTATTTTAGGACTTTACCCTCTTTTCATTTTTTTATTATTTTCAAAATATGGGAAAACAACTTGCAGAAATCAAGGTATGTACATATTTACAAGACTATCAAAGTCAATTCAAAAATTATGAACCCTATTATTATAGGACCCTAACAATACCACCCCCTATTGTAGGGTTGTATGAATTGGGAAATTGTCCTCAAACAACGTGTTGCAGGGTCCTGCGAGGTACCACTCAGCTTAGCGTCATTGCCAATATTAACTTGCCTTCATTCTATATCATTGGAATGCTTGTTGAAATTATCATGAGCTTTGTATTTAAATTTGAATTCATGGGATTATGTCCGGGTTTGCTTTTCGCTCAAGCCTCCTGCATCACCTAATGTTCTACCTATTGATTCAATTGGATTATGGATCAATGTATATTGTAATATATTATTATTTTATAAAGAAACGTGTATAATTAGAATACAATTTAATCTATATCATTATATTAATTTAATTTCAAATCCGTTTTTTCATGATTTTTAACTGGATCAACAATCAACTATTAATTTAACTTCAAAACAATTTCTTGGATTAAGTATATATTAATAAAAAATTTCAAAGGGAAAAAAAAGTTGATTTTTATTAAACAAACAGTTCATCACAAAACGGATTTGTGCTACAAAGATGCATGTTATTTCCGAAAAAATGAGGCCAGATAGATCATTTCCTGGATAATTCACTGTGAAAAACATTGAAGTATTTCATGACCCAGCTTGTTGAGGGAGAAAGTTTACCCCGGGATCGATACAAAAATTATTAGATTTAAATAAATAAATTTAGATAAATAAAAATAAAAAATAAAAAATAAAAACCTTGACATCAATAGTAGATTTCCAGATAAACATGACCAAATACATGAAAAATTTTAAGAGCACAATCCATGAATATGAAGCTAAATGAAGAAAAGGATCTACAACGGCTTGTAAAGAAACTAACAGACTCGCTTGCTTTAAAAACTTGCGCCCATCCAGAGAAAACATTTATGGGATCGGGGTGGAGAAAGATCTGGACATCACGTTGTTTTGGAAGCTTGAATTTGAACGAGACCAAAAGGTTCAAGAATGCCCTTTTTGGATAGATGATCCGGACGCATGTTTGCTTCTCTGAAAATGTGATGTAGGGATGGAACTCTGTGTTGTTGAATTAGATACAAAATCTAATTTATCCAATCTTGGAGACCTGGAGGCTGGAAGTCACACAGACTAGTAATCCCGTCTACGACTATTTTGGAATCTTTGTATATATGAGCGAGAGGAATTTGCATATTGTATGACACCCAAAGCACACTCCAAAGGACCAGGATTTAAGCTTACTATTGGAGCCCAAACCAGTATTCCATAAGATATTATAACGATCCCCATTTTCCAATTTTATCTAGCCCCCAAAACCGCATAGACCCTGTTGCTCACTCCATCAAAGAACCCCGCCGGCAGGATTATAGGGTGTGGTTGAAGGCAGCGAGAACGATCAGAAACGACTGGATCCAGGGCAACCTAAAAATTCCAACCACCCCATAATTCGGTGAAATGCTTTCTGAGGATCAAACTGGGAGTCCTCAAAAATGAGCTTGTTCCTAGAAATCCATAGTTCCCAGAGGATGAAGAAAGGAAGAGATTTGAAATTTCGATCCATTGGAGACCAGGACAGAATGCATTGAATGACACCAAGAGGACACCAAGTTTGATCCTGAAGCAGATTATTAAAATGAGACCAAAATTCAAGAGTAACCATGCATTGGAAAAAAAAAGTGAGAAAGATTCATACTCCCTTCAGCAGAAAAGACAGAAACCAGGCCCCTGAAAGCCTCTTTTGATCAAGTTGTCCCATGTGAGGACCCAGTTCCTCCATGCTAACCAGGTGAAAAAGAGAATATTATTCGGGACCCTGTGATTCCAGAAAGCTTGAAGGAAAGGTTGGAGCTCAGCCTGAGGGGATGAAGTAATGTTTGAGGTGTAGAGGTCTGCCACCATGATAGAGCCTTGATTTGTGTGGCCAAACCAAGAGATACAATCCCCTGCCTGATTGAGACACAGACCTGCCCCTTGAAATCTGAAGACGCCATTTTCCACATATCCTAGTACCGACCCCTCAAATTGAGTTGGATAGTGTCTTTCTAAATTGTACAAACCTATTGCCAGTGAGAGATGAATTGGGAAAGATGATAAGGACCTTTCATTGCTAAATAATGTCTGCGCTGGAGAGGAATATGGAAATCCTAAGGAAGCTCCCTGACACGATCCACTCCGAGTATAATGTTTTGACTGTTTCCAAACAACCATTCCAACCTGCTGAGAAAAAAGGCCTCAGTACGCCTAAAACTAATTCAAATGTGAGAAACCCTGCATAAAGGATAAATACTAGATTGATATAAAACCTTTAAATTTTGTTGCACTTTTCATTTCTCCCTGAAAATAATAGGCTGGATACCCGATCCCGACAAGGCTCTCCAAAAATATTTTTCCAAGAGGGCAAGAGAGAACGCTTTGACATCTAATAATCCCATCCACTCAGATGCTTTGGTAAGGTAATTTTGCTCAACCAACATAAATGGAATTTTGATTTCCCCTTCGCCCCAAACCATAGAAAACGCGAGATGATGTTGTTGATATGATTTATAATGGAAAAAGGAATGAAAAATAAATGGGCCCAAAACACTATGATTTGCTGAAGAACTGACTGGATGAGAATAAACTGCCCACCAAGGGACAACCATCGACAAGACCATGTATCCAGTTTCCGCTTGAAATTATTGATTAGCCAGAGCCAATCTCTGATGAGGTAGTTGCAGGGTTTGAGCCTGGACCCTAGGTACAATAAAGCCTCAGATAATGGAACCAATTTCATCTGAAACAGATCAGCTATGATCCCAAGGTCAATAGGGTTAATGCAAGCAGAGATGATGAGGGATTTATGTCCATTTATGTTCAAACTAGTGGCCACCCCAAATCTGAGGAGAGTATAATGAATTGTTTTTCCATTGAGCACGTAATATGGTACCAAATAACAAAATGTCATCTACAAAAATAGAGTGCGTGATTGAGATTGTTCTAGAAAATCCAATACCTGAAAATATAGTTTTATAAGTTAAATCCTTTATGTGAAGACTGAGACCATCCAGGATAAGAATGAAGATCAGAGGCGAAAGAGAACAACCTTTAAGGAGACCCCTTCCTGCCTTAAATAAATTCGACGGTCGGCTATTTGTGATGACAAACCACACTGGGGATATGCAAGACAAAATCCAATTTACTATCAGAGGTGCCAAACCAACCTTATGGAGAACAAGTTGGATGTATGCCCAGTCCACACTGTCATAGCCTTTATGAAAATCCATTTTCATAATGATAGCTTCCAATTTTCGGAAGTGCACTGAGTGAAGGCATTCTTGTGCCACTACAATAGCATCATGAATGTGCCTATTCGAGAGAAAACCATACTGTTCACCTGAAATGTGTTTGGACATCGATCTGATTAACCATCGGACAATCACCTTGGAAATGACCTTATAAGTCACATTACACAGAGAAATTGGTCGGAATTCCAGGAAAATTTTGGGAGTCGAGGACTTAGCAATCAAGGCTAAGAAGGTTGAGTTGAGGTCCCCCGGGATGGATCCCGGTTTTCTTGTTTCCTCCACCAAATTTAAAATATCGTCCCCCATTAAATAAAAGAAATTAATGAACAGCTCAGCCGACCTATTATCACAAAATTAGACCTGATAGGCTGCTAATCAAATCAATCTTATGTAACTATTTCAAACCAGTCTTTTGATTGAGTTTTAGCCTCCTCAACCTAAGAGGGCTCTCTCAAGGGTTAATGATTTATGATAAAAATATAGATGGCTAACTCTATGTGGGGTATTAAGTAGATAAATGATAGATATTGTTTGCAAATCACATCAGCAAGTGCACATTGGGCTTATGTAGTCAAAATAGTTTTAGTGAAACCAAACAATCTACTTAGCATGGAAGTCAAGGCATATTAGAGTTCTAGTCAAGAGATGCACATGTGAAACAGTAAAAAATACAGTCAGTTTGTCTATATAGGAAGTCATGTTGGAAATATTGAGAGGGGGGGGTGAATCAGTATTGTTTCAGCATAGCGCACTAGTACAGTATGCCACGTGTCAATGTTTCTTCATTTGTCTCTGAAATTGATAGAGCGAAAATTAAAGACTGTGCACTATCCGCCACGTTTTATGGAATTCCAATCCGATACTCAGAGAGAGAGTTATGACGAATTTACCAAGGTCACTTCTTTGATATGAATTTCAGGAGCCTACAAAAATCCTGACTTCCACAGATCATATCTCCAAAACTATTGTGCACCTTGACCTGAAATTTTTACTGCAGCTTCCTCAGGATTTTGGCTTCGCCTCATAAACATTTCAGCTTCTTAACCTTTGTAGAAAAAAATTTAGAGTGAAAATTCCACAATGACCTGTTTCAGATGGTCGAATCCCTTGCATAAGGAGGAAATGAAGATCACAATTTATATGAATGCTTAAGTTGAGAGGGGCTTCAACAAGTGAACGTGGGAGGGATTTTAGGAGCTTAAAAAATATTAATTATGATGTTTCAATGACCCATGCCCCAACCCCACGGGGTTTTAGCCCACTAACTGGGGGTACAAACTTCAAACATGAATATCTCTCAAACCATGAAGAATTACATGGCATGCCATATATCAACGGAAACATCTCGACAAGTAGAAACCATTAAAATCATTATTGACCCGGAATATATTAATTTGGTAGGTCAAAATTCCCATGCAATATTGGGTTAGCCCCTAGTGCTACTTGGATTGACATCAATGACAACCATTGATCAACAAGTCAGAGCATCAAAGATGAATTCTGAGTAACATAAACAAACACCACTGCCATAGGATAGTAATAAGATGCAATTAGAACAAGAACATACTATAACTCTTTATGAATCTCAAATTGGATAAGTAGAAAGCTCTGTGTTAAGCTGAAAACTAGTTACTTATAACAAACACAGTCTCTTGCTAAAAAAGTCCAACCCTGACCATATTCGACTTCTTAATCTTTTATAGATTATTTAAAACATAAGATAACCTTATCTACATCTAGATACATCGAACCCTTGACTCTTGACACCTTGCCTAACCATATGACATGGTATTTATTACAAAAGGAGCTCTAATCCACTAAACAGTGCTATCACAAATAGGATTCAAACTCTTAATCACCTATCTATAACAACCTTATCTTAATTACATTACATTATTTTCCAAATGTATTAACACCTGGTCGAATCTAGATTATTGGCTCCAAATCTTAATGACCATAATGCTAACCTCCATCAAAGTAGGAAACAATCCCATGTTTTCTAGGCATAGGGTCCTTTGCACCCTTGAGACACTCTGACCATCATAAACTCATCATTTCGAGATTATTTGTTGTTAGAGACTGAAGTAACACCTGCCCAAAATCCTCCCTAAGTTCCACCTGTCCAAGACCATCATCAAACTATTCAAATGAGCTGAAATAGACATGCGCTACGAAAACAACACAGTTTCGTAGTGTTTTTCGTAGCGCAACTCTTTTACCTTTTTTCCTTCAAAATTTTGATTTCTTTCCTCGAGGATTATCTTCATTATCATTTAATACATCCTCCCTGGAAATTTCAAGTCATAATTCATACTCGTTCCCTTCAAAAAATTATGATAAAGAGTGAAAAACGCTGCGACAGCAGTTTCGTAGCGCTTTTCACTCTTTTTACACTGTTTGCGCTACAAAACTGTTGAGTGAGCAGTTTTGTCCAAATTTTTTCAAAATGAAAACCATAAATTTGAAAAAACTCAAAATAACACTGATTTTATCAAATCAAAAAGTCATATAAACTGAAAAACATAGTTTTCATGAGGTTCCTTCTTAATTTTCACTTGATTTAGCTTTTGACTTTTTAATGATTTTCATTCTGCACCTTTGTTCTTTAACTCGTCTTGAGTCAATTTCAGTTGCTGCTCGAAGTCCTCCACTTGATCTCTAAGTCTTCTATTACTGGCTCTCAAGTTAGTATTGATTACTCTGACAAATTTAGCTTCCTTGATGGCTGGAACTGTCCATGTGAAAAATTGTTCTGCACTGCTTGGGGTTTCAGACCTAGAACCAGTTTGACCATCCCACAGTGCCTTCATTATTTTAAACTCTGTTTTCTCAATACTGTTCTTTCTGGCCCTCTTTTTCATCACAGCAATTTCTTGGTTTTCTAACCTCAATTTCTCTTCAAGATGTTGACACTCTGTCATTTCTTCTTTTCCCTTATTTGTTTTTCTAGCTGCATGCACTACTGTAGGTGAAGAGAGATCAACCACTTCTTCAGGGGCTTTTTTTGTTTCAATAGTTTCTTGAACTTCCTTGTTGCCTTCCTTGAGTTTCTTAGCATGCCTAATTAAAGGTTTCCTTGCTTGAAAGATGAACGTTGCATTTTCACCCTCAAAATCAAGCTTCTTTGCAGACTCAGTCTTTTTCTGTTTGTGTTCATCTTCTCCAATGAAGTCAGCTTGCACAATGGGTGTCTCCTCTATATCAATTGCATGAAGGATGTCATCTAAATTTCCCTTAATTAATGGGATGTCCTCCGAAACTGAAACAATTGTCTTTCCTTTTGATGCCACTGGTTGGCTTCTTGTCACTCTCTTGATTTCCTTCTTGTTGGAAACTTGTTGCTGTTTTGCCTCTTTGACACTCTTTAACTTCTATTTTGCAGGTGATGGAGTTGATGTGTCAATCATTTGTGTCTGCTCTGTCATTTTCTCAACTTGTTTCCTTGGCTTCAGTTTTACAAATTCCTTTGGTTTTGCAACCACAGGTTGACTACACTCTGCTACTGGTGGTGAGGGAGTTCCTTTAGTTTTAGGGTTTCTAGCAGGAATTAAGGTTTTCAACTCAAAACCATTCATAAACAAAAAGGATGACCAATCCCTCCGTATCTTTTGAAGCTCATTCAAAATCAACAACTTCATCAAACCATGATGAAACAAGGATGTTTCACAACCTTCAGATTTGGCTTGTACTTTATCAGCGATTTTAGCAAGACTCCTATGCAGGTAAAAGGGAAAATCAAGTGAAATTTTACCTGTGAAATGCAAAAGCAGCGTGAAATTATATGTGTAGACCTTATGATATCTACCTTCACATGTAAAATATCTCTGGATGCTGAGCAGCAGCTTTGCATAAGTGTCCTTGATGCAGCTTCTAGGGATTGCATTATTTAGGTCCATATCTGCATACTCAAGTTTCATAAATTCTTTGCATGGCTCCATATCAAATTTGAAACCTTTAAACCAAGTTTCTTGGCCCCTTGGTATCTCTGTCACAGCAGCAATAGTCTCTGGTGAAATTGAAACATTTAGCATCCCAACCTTAGTAGTTGTTCCATTGAAGTGTAAGGAAAATTCTTTAGACACCTGTGTGTGGCAACCCTGCAATTTTTCACAAAACCGAAGACAACCTACTCTACTGAATGCCTCCATCACTGTTGGGTCTTCAATTATGGCCTTCATATTTTCAGGCTCATATCTTAAGCAATGTCCCCCTCTGTGAACTTTCTTTTCCTCTGCCATGCTTCTCAAAAAAATATGTCAGCTTCACTTGAATATATGAAACAGCCTCGCTTGAATATATGAAACAACCTCACTTGATTAGGATATATCTGCCTCGCTTGAGTATATGAAACAGAGTCGCTTGATTAGGATGAAGATAACTTTTGTATGGAACAACCACAGGTTTGGCTTTACTTCAGAGCTCAGAGACTCGTATGGAGGCAAATGAAACGAGAATGACCAAATTAGGAAAGATTTTGAATTTGAAATGTCATCTCATAACTGAATGATGCCTCATTCATACCCTATCATGACAATGATCACTGTAAGATGGGGAAGTACATTGAATCTCATCACTAACTGACTCATCATACCACTAACCTATCATTTCCCAATGGATTCTGACAAATTTCAGCTCAATTGACAAGACGGTTAAGAAACCGCGCTTTCGTAGCACCGGCAGTGTATTTTTCCCAGTTTGCGCTACGAAACTATTAGTGCTTTCGTAGTGCAAATCAAATTTTTTGAACTATTGGCGCTACGAAACGTGGATTCTTGGCTAATCGCAGAGATTTGAACTAAAACTTTATGGAATGATTCCTAAATGGAAATTATGGATTTTTTACAATGAAAGAAACTTTAAAAGGGTTTATTTGAACCTAATGATGACCTTTGAACTTATAAAAATCTAACCTACCCTTAACCAAATCCTAAATTGACTTCTAAACATAATTTGAAACATAACCAAAAACAAACATGACACAACGATGTTTTGAAAAAAAATTGGGTGATAACAGTGGCTCCACTTGGGATAGTGTGCCCCTGTGGCACACTAAAAACCAGTAGTTACAGTGCTGCTATCTATTTTCTTGAACAAAATAGAAAAACTTTGAGATTTCCAAGCTTTCTCCTCAAGATCTAATGACCTTCACCTCGAGCTCGAGCTCGCTGATTTAGCTTGTCATTATTAGCAGAAAAAATCATAAAATGGAATATGTACAATGACATGAATGATCGATCAGATTTCAGGAAGAGTAATGTTTTAAAAACCTGCCATTGACAGGTCCTCCAGCATATGATTTTCCATCCATCTCCTGCATTATGTAAGTATTGTTCCCATGGAAAGCAGTGATCTTGAAAGGACCTTTCCACAAGTTCTCGAACTTACCATGTTTGCCTTTCTCTTCAATTCTGGCCTCCCATTTCAACACTTCATCCTGAATTTGAAAAATTTCCTCCTTGATCTTCTTATCAAATGTCCTCTTGATTATGTTTTGAGATTGTTTATTGTTGTTATAAACTTCATTTCTCTTCTCCTGCAAAGCTATTAGCTTATTGATTCTCCTCTGGACTGCATTTGGTTCTTCTTCTAACCCTTGAATCAACTTCATGACAGGTACCCCTAGAGATGTAGGAAAAATAGCCTCAGCCCCATATACCAATTCATATGGTGATGTTCCAATTGACCTTTTTGTGCATATCTTATCAGCCCATAAGGCATACTTCAGCTTCAAATGCCAATATTTTTTATTCTCCTACAACACCTTTTTAATGATCCTCACAAGACTCTTGTTAAAAGATTCAGCAAGACCATTCCCTTGCGGATAGTATGCAGTGGAATGCCCACGAGTAATATGATATTGATGACAAAAATTGATCAGCTTCTTAGACTTAAATCCCTGTGCATTATCAGTTATAATCTTCATGGGGCAACCAAATCTAGACAAGATATTATTTTCTAAAAAAGAAATAATCATAGAATCATTTGCTTGCCTAGTTGGGATTGCTTCAATCCATTTGGTGAAGTAATCAGTCGCTGTGAGAATCCAGCGATGTTGACCTGATGATGATGGATGAATCTCTCCAATAAAATCTACCCCCTACCGTTGAAATGGCGCTTCCACATAGATAGGCATTAAAGGTAAAGGTACATGTTTCTTCTTACCCTCGAAAATCTGGCATTCATGGCAGGTAGAAATCTTTTTGTAGACATCCTTAAACATTGTAGACCAATAATACCCTGCTCTAAGAATCTTTTTCACTATGCCCTTCCAATAATGATGACCTCCGCAATCTCCTTTGTGGAACTCCTCAATTACTTTATCAGACTCCTCTTCCAGCAAACAATTCAGCAAAATTTCGTCGGTATCCTTCCAAAACATATTTCTGTCAAAAATAAAATATCTCAAAGATTTAAGCTTTACAAACCTTGCTTTAGACTTTGTTAGATCAGCAAGAGCTTTTTGATGTTGTAGGACAAAAACAACCTCCTTGTACCAATCTGAAGTGATGTATTTTTCTTCAATAGGGACTAATTCTTCTTCCTCATCTAAAATTTCTGATATTTCTGCAATTAAGTTTATATCAAGACAGTCAAATTTTGACTCTGCCATTAGCTTTACTAAGCCTTGCCCCTTAACCAACTTTGTTGGCTTGATCTCTATGTCATACTCTAGCAATTTAGCAATCCATTTCTCCCTCTTATCATCAGGATCGGCTTGAGTGAGGATGTCTTTCACAATAGTATTAGGAACAAAAGCCACAATATGAGAATGCAGAAAATAAATTCTGAAATATTTGATAACCTTCACCAAGGCATAGGCATGCTTCTCTAAGATATTATATTTCAGCTCAGAGTTGGCTAATGTCCTACTGAAGAAAGAAATAGGCTTCTCAGTACCTTGCTGTCCCTTTTGTAGCAAAACTCCAGCGATAGTATTTTTTGATGTGAAACTAAAAACCAGAAATTATTTTGAGAAATCTGAACTGATCAATACCGGTGCTTGGGTAAGTGCTCTTTTGATCTCCTCAAATGAGTGTCTTGCTTCTGTTTTCCACTTAATTCCATCTCCCTTATTCAACATCCTTGTTATATCCTTCACAATCTCAGCAAAATTAGGAATAAATCGCCTTACAAAATTTACCTTTCCAACGAAAGATTGAATCTCCTTCCTGCTCTTGGAAAATCCACCTTTTGAATTGCATTGACCCTGTTTGGATCAATCCTAATCCCATCTTTAGAAATGATGTGTCCAAGTAATTTACCTGAAGTTAAAGCAAAAATTATTTTACTGGGATTTAGAGAGATGCCAAACCTTCTACACTTCAGCAGAATTCTTTCTAGGTTTTTCAAGTGATGTTCTTCCCTCCTTGAGAAGACTATCATGTCATCAAGATAAAAACCACCATCTTGTCCTTCTTTTCAGAAAAAGCAATATACATTGCCCTCTGAAAAGTAGCCCCTGCATTCATGAGACCAAATGACATCTTGGCATACATGAAAGTATCCCATGGTGTAGTAAAGGTTTTTTTTTCCTGATCATCAAGATGTACACAGATCTGATTATACCCTGAAAAACCATCAAGCATAGACATTCCCTGAGAACCAACAATATTTTGCAAAATTTGGTCCATCTTCGAGAGAGGATTACTGTCCTTCAGAGAGGCTTTATTCAAATTTCTGAAATCAATACATACTCTGATTTCTCCACTATTTTTCCTAACTGGAACCAAGTTTGCAAGCCAATTTGAAAATCTGATTGGGACAATGATTTTGGAATCAAAGATTTTTTTGACCTCCTCCTCGATCAAAGGCATGAGGAGTGGATTAATCCTCCTTAAATTCTGCTTAAAGGCTTTTCATTTTTTTTTATGGGAATAGAACGTTGAATAATAGTAGGGTCATATTCTTTCAAATCAACATAATTCCAAGCAAACACATCTATGAATCTCTTCATCATTTCAATATATTTAAACTTCATATCAGTTGAAAGAAAATTTAAAAGTTTAATCATTTTGGGCATAGTCACTGTACCAAGGTTACAGCTCTCAACTTCTTCATCATCAGCTTGTATTTCAGGGGATTTTTAGCTATCATTCTGATCAGAAAGTTTTTCAAGAGGTATGAGACCCTTTGGTATAGAAGTGTTCTTTAGTTGCAAAACTTCAGATTTCCCTTTAGACTCAGCGAGCATATTTCGCTGATCTACTTGTATATTTTCAAACTCTTCTTTCAGCGCAATAAAGTTCTTCACTTGTTGATCATCCTCAAAAACTTGCCAATGAGTAATATTATCAGAGATAGATGGTCTATGGCGAATCTCAACCTCATATTTTTCTGTAGAATGCATAAGAATAATGAAAATACTTGCAGAGACGGCAAGAGAATCAGCAATGGAGTTTTGTTCTCTAGTTTTGACCATGAATGAATAAGCTTGAAAGTTTTCCAACATATCCAAAACTATGTTCCTATATGCCCTCATCCTTATATCTTTTGTTTGATAAACACCTTCAACCTGTTTAATGACTAACTCTGAATCTCAAAAAACATAAATGTTTTGAGCATTCAATCTTTTCAAAACCTCTAAGCCCAAAATCAAGGATTCATACTCAGCGATGTTATTCATGCAATCAAAGTTCAATTTATAGGAAAATAACTTACTCTCATCACTTGGACTTGTGATCCAAATCCTACTCCTACTCCTTCTCTACCTGTTGATCCATCAAAATGCAATGACCACCAACCTTCTTCTTCCTTATCACTGACTTGTTGATCTTCTATTTGTTAACTTTCAGACTACTGAATTTCAGAACTCTAATTTTCTGCTTTCCTTTCCTCTTCAGCTTTGTTGAACCCCTAATCCTCCATGGGTAGGTGTGGAAGACAAAGAGTCACAAAGGAGTCCAAGTGACCTTGGAAGATGAATCCAGGGGTCACACCATTGTATTATAAATGTACATCTGTGTAATAAAGACGCAACGAATGCCTATCTGTCTGTGTGTTTATGTTTCTTCATACACCATGTGTGTGTTTAACATGGTATCGGCGCTGATACATTCATAACCAATTCAACCTTGTGTGAGCCATTTGTTTTTGTGACCTGTGTATATCTACAAAAATTCTAGTCATTTTTGCAGTGTTCAGAGATTTTCTGCAGCAGTGATTTTTGCAGTATTCATCAATCTTTTGCAGCATTTAGAAATTGGTTTTGTGAAGAGCAGCGTTGTGCATCTTAAACTCTGCAGGTTTTTCACTGCTCCTACCATTCTGCAATTCTGAAAAGAAAAATTATGAATTTTTCCTGCAATTTTTGCTGCCTACTTTTATTTCTGCACATTGGAGAGCTACTGGAAAAATATTATTTAAAGTGGGTTTCAAAAAAAAAAATCTGGGTTTTTTGCTAAAAATTCTGCAATTTTGCTGCACATTTTGCCTAATTTCGTTTCTGCACACCACTGTGCAATTTCTGCTGCTGGAAAAAATATTTTCTACTGAAAAAATTTATGAGTTTTGACTGACAATTTCCTGCGAATTCTTCTGCTGAAAATTCCCTGAAAATTTATGTTGTTTCCCTCACCCTCTCATTCTCTGTTGTTTTACTGTTATTATAAAATTTAAATAAATAAATAAATAAATAAATAATAATTTTTTGGGAAACTCGACCCCTCGGCCCCCACAGAGCCCTCAGCCTTCACACTCTGCAACTCTCACACTGCTCACCCCACACCCCTGCACTCTCCACGATCCCACAGCTGCACCTCCCAACGCTCACACCAGCCCCCTCACCTCTCGTCCCTTGCCTTCCCACCCAACTCCCAAACTCTGCCCGCTCACCCAACTCCCAAATTCTGCTACCCCCTATCTGCCTCCCCTCCCCTCACTGCTCACTCCCACAGCGCATCCCCCTCGGTCGGTCGTTCCCTCTCACCTCGCCCTTCCCTTACCTGCACCCTCACCCATTCCCCTTGGCCACTCAGCGTCGCTACCTTGCTACCTCCTCACTCCTCGTCCCCCCTTTGCAACCCCTCATCCCAACCCCCTTCACTACTATACTCCCTCACTCCCCGTCTCCCCTCCCCTCACTCACCCAACTCCCTCGCTCGCACTCCTTTCTCCCCTCCATCCCCCTCTCCCCTTGACCATAGTCCGCCCTCTTTCACACACTCGAGCCCTCCCCCTCACATACGCTCCTCCACCCCCTCACTCGCTCCCCAACTCACGGCCCCTGCTCTCCGAAGCCTCTCAGCGTCCCTCTCCCACGCTCTCAACTCACAACCCACAGCCCCCCTTACATCACTCAACCCGTCCCCCCTCCACGCTCGTACTTCCCACATCTTGGCCGCTCGGCATTCCCACAACTACCCCCATTGCGTTCTGTGTTTTTTATTTTTTAAATTCAGCGTTTTTATTCTTAAATTTTTTTACAGATTAATTCCCTCCCATTTTTTCCTGTAAATGATTTAAAAATTAAAAATTAAAAATAAATAAATAAATAAATAAATTTACAGATATACCTTCTCCAGTTTCACCCTTCCCCAAAAAACACCTCCCCAGTAAATTTTCTCTAGATAAACCCTCCCCCAGTAAACACCTCCCCAGTAAATTTTTCCTAGATAAACCCTCCCCCAATAAACATCTCCCCCAGATAAAACCTCCCCCAGTTAATACCTTTGTTTTTCCCTAATTTTTTTTTTTAATAAACAAAAAAAAAACAGAGAGAGAGGAAATGGTATATGAGTAAATGGATTGTATACATAGTGGAAAGTAAAGTTTGTGATTTGAAGCATATATAGAAGGGTTACTTTCTGAAAGAGTTTGATAATCTGAAGACAAATATTGTAAATTGGTCATCATTTTCAAAAAAGTAGTAGCATCATAGTTTGGCTACACAGAGTTTCTGGTTTTTTTGGAGTTTCTCTTAGTCTCCATTGTGAAGCGGTACAGCAAGGTCAAACATCAAAGTTTTTGAAACTCCTTCTTTTGTTGAGTTGAGTTGTTGTTGGTGTAAAACAACTCTTTGAAGAAGAGAGAAATCATCTGCCATAAAATATTATTGCATAGTGGTTCTTGCTGCACATTTACAAAATATTTGCGGAATTGTACTAACATTGTGAGTGGATAGTGCTTCTTCGTTCATAGTTGCAATCAGTGTTTGAAATGTAACTTTGAGTTGTTGAGAAATTGTTGTATACTTCTATGATTGTGAGTGGATATTGCTTCTTCGTTCATAGTTGCAATCAGTGTTTTAAGTGTAACTTTGAGTTTTTGAGAAATTGTTGTACACTTCTATGATGTGAGTCATTGTTGCTTGATGATTAGACAACGAAGTCTACACCTTGAGGTCCTCCATAATTTGAGTAGCAGAGTTTGTTCTTTGGGAATTCCATAATCGGAAGTTCTTTGAAAGTCATTTGTATTGTTTGAAAGGGAGTTGAATCACATTGTAAACGGGTGCATTATCGGTTGAAGCTGACACCCTTTATTTTTTTAGCCTAAGTTGTTGAGAAAAATGGCTAAAACCAATGAGGCATTAGAGTTGTTGAATAACCTCATTCATTTCAGTGTTCATAATATGGTAAAAATGAGCAAGGATGCTCTTTTTAATATTCAAAGTTGTTTGCAAGATGCACAAGACAAGATTGAGTTTTTGCAGTTGGAGTCTCAGCTTCAGAAAGATGAACTTCAGCAAAAGAGTCACCATTCTGAACTTGTTTCTGTTCAGAAAATTGAGGACTCCCATCAGAAGCAAGAATATAAAGTTGCAGATGATTCACATTCAGTTCCTTGTACAAGAGCATACTTACATGCAGATGCAGCAGCTCAGTCTGCACTTCCCAAGCCCATCATCAGACCTTGGGAAGAGCTTGTCCACAACAAGCACAACACTGGTCTTGGATATGACAAGGATGTGTCCTTTCATATTCCGAACTACTCCAAGCCCATCAAATTTCAGAGTGTCGGATTTCTTTATGACAGTTCACTTGTAGTTGTTCCAGATCCTGCTCCTCTTCCACAGCAACAACAACAGATTGTAAAATGCCAAAATTGTGATCGAGTTGGCCATATGAAAGATCATTGTTTCGATCTTCATCCATGCAAGCACTATGGTCGGCACACCCATTCTTCACATAAATGCTTCAGAAACAAGCCCCCTGCAAGAACAAAGATTCATCTTGGATGGATTGCTTCTTGGCAATGGGCATCGACAACCAAGAAGATGTTTAAGTCACATGTCAGAGCTTGTTCTCGAATATTGAACAAACTTGCAGTTGAGTTTTCACCATCATCTCACCTTGTGCCTGACAGGGGGGGAAATGGTGGTCATCTACAAGCTTCGAAGTCAGATCAAGAGAGCCTGAGCCACAACCTGTCATTGCATATTCATAGTTGTAGCCAAAGACACAGTGGTTCAAGCGAGCCTGAGCCACAATTCATCATTCCAGATTCAGAGTTGTAGCCAGAGACACGGATGCCCATGAGCATTCCTTTGGTTGATGGACAACCTTAAACCATCCATGTGAGGTTGATATTCTTCCTCTTTCAGAACACTTCCTCTAATAGAAGACTTCAGCGTCTTGCCAGCGTTGGAAGAGTTCCAAAAATTTCATCAAGCATTCTGGTATTGGTGGTCATCCTTAAACCATCATAAGTTGTAGACTTCCCTTCTTTTAGGTTGAAGGTCTCCCTTTAAATATGAGGAACAATTCCTCTAGCAGAAGCCCTTAGCTTCTTGCCAGTTTTGAAAGAGTTTCGGGAACTGCAATAAGCGTTGCGTTCCAGTGTTGGTGGTCATCCTTAAACCACCTCTTTATGACAAAATTTCAGAGCGCTGATTCAGCCTAAGTGCTGCGATGCATACTTTTCAGATTTGTATTACAACTCTCTTCTTGGACTCATACCCCTTCGTATTAAGGGGGGAATGTTGAACACCTAATCCTCCATGGGTAGGTGTGGAAGACGAAGAGTCACAAAAGAGTCCAAGTGACCTTGGAAGATGAATCCGAGGGTGACACCATTGTATTATAAATGTACATCTATGTGTAATAAAGATGCAATGAATGTCTATCTTTCTATGTGTGTGTTTATGTTTCTTCATACACCATGTGTGCGTTTAACAAACTTTATTAGTCAACTCATTGAAAAAAATCGCAGAACCAAGTTAAGTATCAAAAGCATAAATTGGAAAATTTTGAGATTTGTCTTCACTATTCACCATGTAGGCCATTCTTGTCTCTCGATACAATCTTCTTAGCTCACCAAAGACAGAGATGGTGGCATAAGTAAGGTCCATTTGCATTGTACCTTTGATTTTCGTTGCCCATGACCTTGACAACAGCGTACCAAACTTCGGTGGAATGTTTGCTACCACAATTTCCATGACCAGAGTTTTAGCAGGAATTTGTGTTAGACCAACAACAACATCCTTGATTAAACCAATGCATTGAACTCTTTTCGAATCGAATTTATTATTAAAAAAAAAAAAAAAACGTCTTTATATGGCCTAGTTAATTCTAACCCCATTCTTTCCATGATTACTTTGGGCATAAGATTTTGGGAGGCCCCTGAATCCAACATCGCATTATGCAATGTCATGTCGTGAATGTTAACGCTCACATAAAAAGGAGGCACCTCCTCATTTTGTTCATCTTCTAGTCTCGGACCCAAGTATATGGTTGAATGATCTTCTAAAATATTCAAGATATCAGCGGCTCCTGGTTGTGAATTCAACATTTTGACAATCTTATTTTTATATTCATTTAGCTTGATAATCTCAGCAAAAGGGACTGATATTTTAATCTTAGAAATTTCATTTTCAAGACTGTAAACATAAACAGATTTTTCAGCTTCTTTGATAGGAGGAACAGGTGGTGTATCTTTCTTACCTTCAACAACCTTAGGAGCATATTTCTTCTGTGTTTTGTTTGCTATGAGAGGCACATTTCTATTTCTGAGATTGTATTGTTTTTGCATCTCAAAAATAGCATGTTGATACCCCTTTCGATAATTTGATGTTTCTTCTCCATGATTACTTTGGTCTAATTGATCATGTTCTTCTTTAGTCAAGAAAATTCCTGACATTTCCTCATCAAAACAGTGAATAGACTCTTCAGGAATTTCAGGATCATCTTCTTCATCAACCAAGTTCTGTTGGAAAGGAAGTCTAACTGGAAGATCAGGCTGTTGATTTCTATTTTCCCTTGGCCTTTGTTAATTCTGAGGTCTCCTGAACTGCAGATTTCTAAATTGAGGTTCGTGTTGTGCAGGAGGAGCAGAGGTATTCCCAAGGGCCAACCTATCCATCAACTTTTCCATTGTTTTCATCATTGAATCCAGCTTATCCTGAGAAGTAGAGGAGGAAGGCATTTCTTCTTCTTTCAACTTAGTCTTACCCATTTTTTATTTTTTCGCTACTATCAAATTTACCTCCACCTTCATTGCATCTTTTTTCATTTCAGCAAGTGAAGGTGATTCTCTTTCTCTCAACAGTACAGAAAACTCATAATCAAAAGCTTCAGCATATCTCATATGAGATAAAGCCTGTGGTGGTTTCAAATGGGCAGGAATAGTGTCATACACCTTGTTAAACCTTTTTGACAAGTTTTGGACAGATTCGTCAGCAACTCTCTTCAGAGTGTTGTACTCGGTGAGGGCTTGTACTGGATTAGTTCTATTTCCCAATTTCCTCAAAAAAGTATCTTCAAACTCATTCCAATTATGAATACTTCCAGGAGTAAGGGCTTTATACCATTTTCTAACTTCACCAGTAAAACTTTGAGCAAACAACCTCAACTTAACATCTTCATCATCAACCCCCTCTCTGTCTATAAAATCATTAAATTGGTCCACATGTTCTTCTGCTGTAATGTCTTCATCACTTCCCCAAGTTTTGATTCGAGCAGCATATTTGCTAGGAAGGTCATGTAACACCGCTGGAAGAACAAGAGGAGCATCTCTAGTAGGTGCAACAGGTGGAGGAGGTACATTTCCAGCCATGGTTAAAGGGATTGTAGTAGCTTTAGGAATGGCAGAAACAGAGGATGAAAAACTGCTATGAGGAGGATTGTTGGGTCTTTGTGGTCCACTAATAATTGAACTCCAATTTGGAAGAGGTAAACCAGCATTACTTTTCAACAATACTTCAAAAGGGTCAAGCTCTTTGAATTTATCTAAAGACTCTTTTTCCAACAACTCAGAAATAACAGCATCCCAAATCTCTTCTTTGTCTTCCTGTGTTACTAGAGCTGAGGTATCAATGTCTCTCTTATGCAAGTCTAAGATAATTTCAATTAGCGCTTTTTCACTTTTTGATCTAAACAAAACCTCCTGAATTTTATCATCAACTCTTTTATCTTCAGAACTTCTTAAAATTTCAGACAACAAGGATTTCGAATGTGATGGAGTCCCTGATATTTCAGAAATGTCTTTACTGCCTCTGGAAATGGTGTTTGGATTGTCCACGATGGTAGGTGGATCTGGATCAAGATTACTCCTCGTGTATCTCCTTCTCGAAGCCACATTTGATCATATAAATTCTGAATGGAGTCACCAAGGTATATGCAGCCTCGAAAAGCTTCTTGAGCCCCTATTACCTTCAGAAGTTCAGCTTCAAAATTTCGGGAAAATATAATCTTCAGACTCCCAGCAGACGCACCAAAATGTTATCACAAAATTAGACCTGATGGGTTGCTAATCAAATCAATCTTATGTAACTATTTCAAACCAGTGTTTTTATTGAGGCTTAGCCTCCTCAACCTGAGAGGGCTCTCTCAAGGGTTAATGATTTCTAATAAAAATATAGATGGCTAACTCTATGTAGGTATTAAGTAGATAAATGATATATATTGGCAGCAAATCACATCAGGGAGTGCACATTGGGCTTATGGAGTCAAAATAGTTTCAATAAAACCAAACAACCTACTTAGCTTGGAAGTCAAGGCATATCAGAGTTCTAGTCAAGAGATACACATGTGAAACGGTAAAAAACACAGTCAGTTTATCTATATAGGAAGTCAGAGCATCAAAGATGAATTCTGAGTAACATAAACAAACACCACTGCCAAAGGATAGTAATAAGATGCAATTAGAACAAGAACATACTATAACTCTTTATGAATCTCAAGTTCGCTAAGTAGAAAACTACGTATTAAGTTGAAAACCAGTCACTTACATCAGACATAGTCTCTTGCTAAAAATGTCCAACCCTGACTATATTCGACTTCTTGATCTTTTATAGATCATTTACAACATAAGATAACCTTATCTACAGCTAGATACATCGAAGCCCTGGCTCTTGACACTTTGCCTAACCATATGACATGGTATTTAATACAAAAGGACAACGAATCCACTAAACAGTGCTATCACAACTAGGATTCAAACTCTTAATCACCTATCTATAGCAACCTTATTTTAATTAGATTACATTCTTTTCCAAATGTATTAACCCCTGGTCGATTCTAGATGATTGGCTCTAAATTTTAATGACCATAACGCTGAACTCCATCAAAGTAGGAAACAGTGCCCTGTTTTATACGCATAGGGTCCTTTGCACTCTTGAGACACTCTGACCATCATAAACTCATCATTTCGAAATTATTTTCTGTTAGAAACTGAAGTAACACCTGCCCAAAATCCTCCCTAAGTTCCAGTTGTCCAAAACCATCATCAAATTGTTCAAATGCGCTGAAATAGACTTGCACTACGAAAACAACACAGTTTCGTAGTGCTTTTCGTAGCACAACTCTTTTACCTTTTTTCCTTCAAAATTTTGATTTCTTTCCTCCATGATTATCTTCATTATCATTTAATATATCCTCCCTGGAAATTTCAATTCATAATTCATACTTTTGCCCTTCAAAAATTTATGAGAGAGTGAAAAAAACTGTTATAGCAGTTTCGTAGCGCTTTTCACTCTTTTTACACTGTATGTGCTATGAAACTGCTAAGCGAGCAGTTTTGTCCAAATTTTTTCAAAATGAAAACCATAAATGTGCCAAAACTCAAAATAACACTGGTTTTATCAAATCAAAAAGTCATATGAATTGAAAAACACAGTTTTCATTAGGTTCCTTCTTAATTTTCACTTGATTTAACTTTTGACTTTTTAATGATTGTCATTCTGCACCTTTGTTCTTTAACTCATCCTGAGTCAATTTCAATGGCTGCTCCAAGTCTTCCACTTGATCTCTAAGTCTTCTATTATTGGCTCTCAAGTGCGTATTGATTACTCTGACAAATTTAGCTTCCTTGATGGCTGGAACTGTCCATGTGAAAAATTGTTCTACACTGCTTGGGGTTTCAGACCTAGAATCAGTTTGACCTTCCCACGATGCCTTCATTCTTTTAAACTCTGTTTTCTCAATACTGTGCTTTCTGGCCCTCTTTCTCATCACAGCAATTTCTTGGTTTGCTAACCTCAATTTCTCTTCAAGATGTTGACACTTTGTCATTTCTTCTTTTCCCTTCTTTGTTTTTCTAGCTGCATGCACTACTACAGGTGAAGAGAGATCAACCACTTCTTTAGGGGCTTTTGTTGTTTCAATAGTTTCTTGAACTTCCTTGATGCATTGCTTGAGTTTCTTAACATGCCTAGTTAAAGGTTTCCTTGCTTGAAAGATGAAGGCTACATTTTCACCCTCAAAATCAAGCTTCTTTGCAGACTTAGTCTTTTTCTGTTTGTGTTCATCTTCTCCAATGAAGTCAGCTTGCACAATGGGTATCTCCTCTATATCTATTGCATGAAGGATGTCATCTAAATTTCCCTTAATTACTGGGTTGTCCTTTGAAACTGAAACAACTGTCTTTCCTTTTGATGTCATTGGTTGGCTTCTTGTCACTCTTTTGATTCCCTGCTTGCTGGCAACTTGTTTATGTTTCGCCTCTTTGACACTCTCTAACTTTTGTTTTGCAGGCGATGGAGTTGATGTGTCAATCATTTGTGTCTGCTCTATCATTTTCTCAACTTGTTTCCTTGGCTTCAGTTTTACAAATTCCTTTGGTTTTGCAACCACAGGTTGACTAGACTCTACCACTGATGGTGAGGGAGTTCCTTTAGTTTTAGGGTTTCTAGCAGGAGCTAAGGTTTCCAACTCAAAACCATTCATAAACAAAAAGGATGACCAATCCTTGCCTATCTTCTGAAGCTCATTCAAAATCAACAACTTCATCAAACCATGATGAAACAAGGATGTTTCACAACCTTCAGATTTGGCTTGTACTTTAATAGCCATTTTAGCAAGACTCCTATGCAGGTAAAAGGGAAAATCAAGTGAAATTTTATCTGTGAAATGCAGAAGCAGCTTGAAATGATATGTGTAGACCTTATGATATCTACCTTCACATGTAAAATATCTCTAGACGCTAAGCAGCAGCGTTGCATAAGTGTCATTGATGCAGCTTCTAGGGATTGCATTATTTAAGTCCATATCTGCATACTCAGGTTCCATAAATTCTTTGCATGGCTCCATATCAAATTTGAAACCTTTAAACTAAGTTTCTTGGCCCCTTGGTATCTCTGTCACAGCAGCAATAGTCTCTGGTGAAATTGAAACATTTAGCATCCCAACCTTGATAGTTGTTCCATTGAAATGCAAGGCAAATTCTTTAGACACTTTTGTGTGGCAACCATGCAAATTTTCACAAAACCGAAGACAATTGACTCCACTGAATGCCTCCATCACTGTTGGGTCTTCAATTATGGCCTTCATATTTTCAGGCTCATATCTTGAGCAATGTCCCCCTCTATGAACTTTCTTTTCCTCTGCCATGCTTCTTAGAAAACCCTGTCAGTTACACTTGAATATATGAAACAGCCTCGCTTGATTAAGATATATCTGTCTCACTTAAGTATATGAAACAGTGTCGCTTGATTAGGATGAAGATAACCTTTGTATGGAACAACCACCAGTTTGGCTTGACTACTTCAGAGCTCAGAAACTCGTATGGAGGCAAATGAAACGAGAATGATCAAATTAGGCAAGATTTTGAATTTGAAATGTCATCTCATAACTAAATGATATCTCATTCATACCCTATCATGACAATGATGACTGTAAGACGTGTAAGTACATTGAATCTCATCACTCACTGACTCATCATACCACTAACCTATTATTTCCCAATAGATTCTAACAAATCTCAGCTCAATTGACAAGACAATTAAGAAACCATGCTTTCGTAGCACCGACAATGTATTTAACTAAATGATGTCTCATTCATACCCCATTATGACAATGATCACTGTAAAACGGGTAAGTACATTGAATATCATCACTAACTGAATCATCATACCAATAACCATCATTTCCCAACGGATTCTGACAAATTTCAGCTCAATTGACAAGACAATTAAGAAACCGCGCTTTCATAGTGCCGACGGTGTATTTAACTAAATGATGCCTCACTCATACCCTATCATGACAATAATCACTGTAAGACGAGTAAGTACATTGAATCTCATCACTAACTAACTCATCATACCACTAACCTATCATTTCCCAACGAATTCTGACAAATTTCAGCGCAATTGACAAGATGGTTAAGAAACCACGCTTTCATAGCACCGACGGTGTATTTTTCCCAGTGTGCGCTACGAAACTATTAGCATTTTCGTAACGCAAATCAACTTTTTTGAACTAGTGGCGCTACGAAAATGTGGATTCTTGGCTAATTGCAGAGTTTTGACCTGAAACTTTATGGAATGGTTCCTAAATGGAAATTATGGATTTTTGACGATGAATGAAACTTTAAAAGGCTTTATTTGAACCTAATGATGACCTTTGAACTTATAAAAATCTAACCTACCCTTAACCAAATCCTAAATTGACTTCTAAATCTAATTTGAAACATGACCAAAAACAAACATGACACATGATATTTTGAAAAAAAATTGGGTGATAACACGGCCAACTGTCGGGACCAGGGCTTTTGTCCCGAGCGAAAGAGTTTAACACTTCTAGAATATATGCCTTTTGCACCGAGTTTCCCAACATCTCAATTGCTCCCTCATCGAACATGGCTGGATATTTGTCCAGAGCCCAAAATTGATCAAGAGGATTTATATCGTTCCTGCCCTTATATTGTTGAGAAAAAAACTTTGTCGCCTCCTGACTAATCTCATCCTCGTCATGCACTATGGAGCCATCCTCCCTTTCTATTTGCCAAATGGCATTGTGCGTCTTCCGGTTTGATGCAAAATGGTGGAAGAACTTTGTATTCAAGTCCGCTTCCTTGAGCCATACTGCCTAACTCTTAAGTTTCCACGTAAGTTCCTGTGCCCGGAGAATGTCCTTCTTCCTTTGTTCAAGATTCACCAATCTCGTCGTGGGGAAGACCGTTGGGGAAACATTATTCATGGAGGCAAAGATTCCTTCAATATCGCCCTCAATGGATTTCAATTCGGAAGGAAAATAAATAAATAAATAAATCTCTGTCGTTCCCAAACTTTAGTTTTTGCCTTTAAAACCCAAATTTTGTGGGTAAAAGACGTAGATACTTTGCGTCCCCAAACCAAATCTGTAGATGACCAGACTTCCTTCACCAAGGCCTCAAAAAGCGGTTCTTCCAGCCATAGCCTGTTAAATTTGAAAGGAATCTCTTTTAGAATCCGCCCAGTGCACCAAAATAGGCAAATCGAATGATGATCTGAGAGGGAAGAAATTATGACGAAAGAGCGCAGACCCCCCATAATGTCCAACACTCCCTCGTGAACCAGTGCTCAATCCAATCTTTTGCCAATAAACACCTCACCTAATCGATGATTGGTCCAAGTCTGTGACAACAGAGATGGACAAATATCCACGAGGTGGTGATCTGCAAATAATTGGGAGATTCTATCTGCAAGGGGATCAATACGGCTGAGTGCCCCAAACCTCCGACACTTCCAGAGTAGTATTGAGATCACCATTGAGAATCATATTAGGAATACTGAGGATATTGCTTAAGCGAATGTGATGCCAAAAAGAAGCACGGTTACGGCTAGGAGCGTGCATTTTGATGAGATGCAAACGATCGGGAAAACCTTGAATTCTTCCCAATAGCAAAATACCCGCAAAGACACAATAAGCATGGAAATTTGCATATTTAGGATCCCACATGACAACAAAGCCCCCTGATAGGTCGACCGAGTCAACCTCAGCCAACGTCCATTCAGGGCAAATAGCAAGAAAATAGGGAACAACCCTTTGTATAGAACACATAATTTCCTGGAACAATGCTATGAAAGGAGAACTTTTTGAAAATAGATCCTTGAGAGACAGGAACTTGGTATGATCACCAAGTCCACGGAGATTTGGTGACAAGATGTGACTCATGGGGAAGATGAGTCGAGCATGCACGCTCGAAGTGCCCGAGGGTCAAATGAGGAAATGATGGGGATGTCACATAGGCCATCAGAGTTGACTGAGAAAAGGGAGCGGGTTTTCTAGCGACCTCTAAAATGACGACCGTCATTTTTCCCTTTTCTCCTAATTTTTATATTATGACCCGACCTCGGCGAGATTTTTACAGGAACATCTTTCATTTTGTTGTCGTGGACAGCCAGGGCGGCCATCTCCAACTCTAGATTCTTGAGGAGGAACTCATAGTCGTTGCCCACATAGTTATGGGGAGACTCCGAAAAAGGGGCATCAGCAAGCTGAAGGGCAAGAGGAGGGGAGGTTGTTTCCAAGGAAGGCATGGACAAGGAGCATTCCAACGAATCAGGATGGTGAGGAGGAGTGACCGATGCAGTTGGCAGATGGGGGAAATTAGGGGGAGTGCCCAAAAGAGCGGGGGTATGTTTTGCCAATGCGAAATTGGAGTGTAAGTGATGAGGAGGCGAAGTGATCACGGTGATGGAAGGAAAGTTAATCACCACTGTGGAAAGTAGATCCCCGGCCCTTAGAGGAGCACCCCCATCTTTTGTATGGGGACCATCAAAAGGATCGAATGAGGATGAGTTACGGGTGTGAGAAAAACGTTGAGTGTCATGCAGGGGCGATACCGAAGAAAAAAACTTGCAAGGGCGGAAATATGATCTAGGTTGTAAAGGGAAGCTCAGAGAATGTCAAACTGTCCCGCCCGACAGTTGTCTAGTTGCGCGAAGATTTCCTTCAACCTTTAGGACAGCGCCTCATCAAGTGTCATGTCTGGTGGCGTGCCAAGCCTCTGAAGGGGAGGCCCCAATAATCCAACCTTTGTCTATGATGAAGCCCCGACCACTCCAAGTCAATGTTTCTCGACAGCCCACGAGAAGTTAATCTCAACCAAAATCCAAGAAACTCGCTTGTCCCAAACCCCCATGCAGGTCAGGTCAATGAATCTGCATCTCCCTATAGAATTCCCGATGGTCGTGAGCGCGGGCTTGGTCCAAAATTCCAGAGGAAGGCCCGAAAGCTTTACCCATACCAAATTGTTGGGAGGGGTCTCTGATAAAGGGTTAAAGCCCAAATACCACGGATGTAAATGCAAAACCCCACGGTCGCGGACCCAAACCCGACTCGGCATATCCTCAACATCATTTGAGTACAAAAAGTGAATGGAGAACCAAGCATTCATGAGACAACTAACTTTGGGAGTGTATTCCACCAAAGGGCCCCATACCTTCTTCGCCCACGATTGCATTGCCTTCTTCATATCATAGAAAACCCACCTGCCGACCAGAGCTCTCTTTTGCAAACTGGTCACCCGACCCCAAAGCTCCTCGTACCCAAAACTAAGTAATTTGATGTCCGAGGTTGGTTCAATGATCTTGTTTTAAGTATGAGGGATTTCGATTTTGTCGCGCGACCCCTCAAACCAAAATTACCAGAAGCTCGTTTTGAAGCAGAGAGACGATTGAAATGAGCATGAAAGGAATGTGAATCATGGATGAAGGTTTTCTCGGAGATAGGTCAGCCTACATGTAATACATTTACATGGGATACGTGGCCGGATGCCAATGTTTTTTCAACGGCAATTGTCGCCTGGATGAAGGCCTCGTGGGTTGATGAGTCGGACCCGAGAGGATCCCACGAACCCTCCATGCGTCACAAATCGATGTGGAATTTCTAACCCCCAACACGTGGTGTCCAATCACGTGGACATGGCGAGCGGGTTGCCATGAGGGCCAAAAGGGGAAAGATTTCGGCCAAGCAGGCAGATGGAGTTCAGAAAACAACTTGGGAGTCTGGCAAATTAAATACCTATCGAGAAAAGCATTAAAGTTGACAGTCTTGGGCAGTGAAAAATCCAAAATTCAACCACTCCAATATGGGAAGTACGAGGGGAGTTGCCAGAACGACAAGAAAAGGAATAAAAAAACATTCCTTGTTCGGGGCGAAAATGGAATGGCGGCTCTTGGAACTCTAGAATCAATAAAAATGGAAAAAGTATAGAAATGGAAAATATGCCCAAGAAATAACACCATAGAAGATAAAACTTCAGATCTTCTTTAATATCAAAACCCTTAAGGTAGGGCAACACCATACATTCACTCCTTAAGGAAGGAGATCACTCCACAAGCCATATGCTTGCCCATACAATAATCCTTGACATCTCTCAATGGAGAGTCTCTAGCCTCTATATATGTTTCATACATGCAATACCATGGGTAGTTACCATGGGTCTCTCAATACCATGCATCCAATACAATGGGCTTACCACTTTATTCCCTAGCTACATGTGGTCCCTTACATAATGTGGTTTAACCACTTTATTGATTAACTATGGCCCCTTTATTCATTATTCTTATATTATTACATCATATTATTCCCTTGGGTACCTCCCTCTGTACCCTATATTATCCCCACTAGGTATACTACAGAAGCATCCTCCTCTAGAGAGCAAATTTGTTCATGGCATAGAGACACACTGTTCTAAGAAAAAACTACCAAGTGACGGAACGAGATGCAGTGAATTTGGATTGGAAATTGCAATGGCTATATATTAATAACTTATATACACGTAAAACACAGACTTCACAAGAATTCACCCTTTCCTTTAAATAAATATTATATTATTATTTTAATAATATATATAATTATTTTGATATTAAAATTTTGATATATTCTTAACAATTTCACTTTTGAATCATTCTAGCAACGCTTTGTATTAGTTTCAATGCTGACATCATTTGCGAGGAAAATCAGGGTTGTATTGTTCAATCCAGCGTTTGAGAATCTCAAATTCCTTTAATTTATGTTCTTTAAGCCCATTTTGAATCTTGTGGAGAAGAAGAACCTAGGTCTTGGCAATAGGTTCCTGCAATTCATAGTGTATCTGCCACATACAGTTCATATAAGTTCAATATGGATTTGTGACATGAATATTCAGTGTTTTTGGAAAAAATAAAAATGAAAACTACGTGATGATACTTTCAGATATATTCTCCAACACACTGCAATTCATTCATGTAACAAGTGCAAATGATTAAAAAAACTGATAACATGAGCACTAGAATATCCAAAGAAAAATATAAATAAAGAGTAATATGTTGTGAATTATCCCCCACTGCTCCATGGATCGCGCAAGCCATTTTAGAAAATGTTGTTTCTCTCAAAATGTTTCAAGACCTTTTTTATGTCTGGTGTACACACATTTTTTTCAGCAAGAAAAATACTTCTCTGGTTTATATAGTCTGGTGTGCACACATTTTTTTGAGCAAGAAAAATACTTCTCTGGTTTATATAGTCTAGTGTGCACACATGAATTATAATAAATCACATATTGATAACTTTGTTTAGATGCATACACACATTGATTCATTAGTTTATAATTTAAATGGCCGCCATATTCAGTTGACACCCAATGGGGCCTGGAAAGCAGTCCATATTCCCTTTTGCAATTCTCGGCGTAGCACTTTAGATCAATTTAGATCAAATAAGCATTGTTCTACATACCGATTTGAATGATTGGATCTGGATTACGGAGTCTTTCCGAGGGGAATTTGCTTATAATCAAGCAAGGAAAATCTTGTGAGAGGGGTGAGAAGTTAGAATTGAGAATATTATCTTACTACATAGAGTCTACCTACCTATTTTTAATCAGCAATTGAATCAGTCAACATGTGAGTTGTGAAGCACGCTACTGCCAAAATTCACAGGCGAAAAAGAATCACAAGCCCACATTTTTAGTATATATATATATACTTCCTTGGATTTCCTAGATAAGGTATTAATGACGTTTTTAGGAAGGATATATATATGTTTTGATGATATATACTTCCCTGGATTTCTTAGATAAGGTATTAATGACATTTTTGGAAAAAAAAGTAAATCGTCAAAAATATGTTTTGCACACTTCTATATCACAGACAAATATGAAAAAAAATTAAACCTCAAATACAATCAAAATGTCCATTAAATTCCATCCCTGGACACCCTACTCCCACCGACCCTTACACCCGTGAAACCACGAGTGCATCTACCCCTTGAGCTCCAGTACTACTGCTTTGTCTGTTGTTTACACTGACGATTGCCTCTCAACCCAACAAACTTTTTGACCCCTCTGCAATCCCCTTGGTTGGTCGGTTGTTGGTCTTGGTGGTAGGGTCTGATAGCCAATGCTATCGACCACCCTCGACTGGACCCTTTGCCATCTCACATTTTGACCTAATCAAAATGTCCACTAAATTCCATCCCTGCTCCCACCGACCCTTACACCCGTGAAACCATGAGTGCATCTACCCCTTGAGCTCCAGTACTACTGCTCTATCTGTTGTTTACACTGACGATTGCCTCTCAGCCCAACAAGCTTTTTGACCCCTCTGCAGTCCCCTTGGTTGGTACATTGTTGGCCTTGGTGGTAGGGTCTGATAGCCAATGCTATCGACCACCCTCAACTGGACCCTTTGGCATCTCACATTTTGACCTCTATACATCCTTTCGATTCTTGACTTATTCTCGACCTAAAAGCAATGTCTACCGAGGTTACAATTTTGTCTAGATGACGAATTTCTCACCGGAATCAGGCAATTTTTTTCAAGAAAGAAATTCCACTGTGCTAAGTGTTTAAATCGTTTTTTTATGGTAGAAATGGATTCAGCATTATCAAGAAACCCTGGAGCACCCTAAAACCCTGAAGCTTGAAAGTTGTAACCCAGATTTTCAAACATTTCTACCAAATTTTCTCCCAAAATTTCTATTGTTTTCCGAGCAAAATTATGGCCTCTTTAAACTATATGAAAAAACCCTTGTGCCTTGTACGATCAAGGCCAAACTTCACTCCTATGATACTTGTACGAACCATGGCACTCGAAAAATATTTGAAACTTGTTTCTCAGAGTTACGCTCTGACACCATGTTAACCATAAACCTAGCACCCAGTGATTAGTTCGGCTGATTATTACTAATCTATTGAATAAAAGCACTAATAGGTTCTTAACATAAATATTTAACAAAAACAAAAATATCTACCAATCTCAAAAACATGTGACACATACAAATACTACCCAATCAACATTTCTTAAATAAATTAATAATATGAATCTACTTGAGCTCTAGTCCTTCGAGAATGGACCAAGGGCCCTAGATCTCTCCTTGATATACTTAATTGATCTAGGTCTCCAACGTTATTACACTGCACCTTCTTTGGACCCAACACACTTGAGTATCTCACTTCTCACTTGAAAAAAATTCTCTCACGATGGCTTGTGCCTATTTATGATGTGTCTTTCTCTCGTAAGACTTTGTTTTTATATCGTTTCATTGAGCAAAATCCCTAACCCTAATCTCTAACATGATGGATGATCAAGATTAGATTTTGTCTCATTTGAGACTAAAACATAATCACTAAAGTAAATACTTTACATTTTCCAATTTTCTTTAGCTCAATAGCCAACATAATTAAATATGCAATGTTTCTAAATTATACTTAACAATAAGCAACCTAGCCTACAAATATTTTGGGCAACTTTTGCATGCTTAGACACTTGCCTCTTTGTAAAAGTACTTGGTCAAATTACAAACATCAAAAACTTTTTATCATAATCTTCATCACGTGAAACAAATGGAAGCATGGGAAATTTCTTCATCGACCAAGAATTTTGTGGCAAGATCCATCCTCCCCAAAACATCAAGAGAGTCATCATCATATTCACAAATTTGACAAAGAATATCAACATGACTTACCAAAGCATTGTCATCACTAAAAGAGGATCTATATGACATCACAAGTGCTTCTTCTAGAACAAGAGAGTACATCCTCAAAAAGATCTCCAACATGTCTATCATCCTTAAGCTATTCATTCATTAGAGAAATTCTGAAGTCTAAAATGGGTCTCCTCCTAAATACTATAAAATAATAGTGGAAATAATAAAGTAATATTAGATTACTTCATCAAGTTTGCGAGGGAAAAAAGAAAAAGAATATCAACATGACTTACCAAAGCATTGTCATCACTAAAAGAGGATCTATATGACATCACAAGGTGCTTCTTCTAAACAAGCGAGAGTACATCCTAAAAAAAATCTCCAACACATCTATCCTCCTTAGGTTATTCATTCATTAGAGAAATTTTAAAGTCTAAATGGGTCTCCTCCTAAATACTATAAAATAATAGTGAAAATAATAAAATAATATTAGATTATTTTATCAGGTTTTTGAGTGAAAATAATAATATAACCAAAAAAAAACTATTTTTTCAACTTATCTCCCTACCAATTTTACTCAAATTTCGAGTGAAAACACTCATTAGATACGGGATTTAATATTGCATTCAAGGAGTAGTCATGTTGCATAATTTCAATGGACCCTACTAATTTCAATAGGGTCCATCGAAAGTATGCAAATAAGCATTCGTTTGGACGAAAAAATAAGTTTTGCATCTAATGACTACTACTCAAAATTTGAGTAAAATTGTAAAGAGATAAGTTGAAAATACAAGCTGAAAATTTTATTAAACAATTAGAAAATAATAATAATAATAATAAATAGTTGACATCACAATATTGAATCATTGTGAATCATCCCCCATGGTTGACATCACAATATTGAATCCTATTAATAAATTTGATTTTTGTTGTACATCTTTGTTTTGATGTCTCATTTTTAACCTCAAAATTCCGCTAATATTGATACATTGCAACTACATCTTCAAAGTTTTTGTCCTTCATATTTCTCATATGAACCTGCAATACAATATGATGATGGATATTTTAACAAGAGAATTAGTCGTCTTCACAAGGAAATTCTCAAGATATTATTCTAAGGAAATCCTCAAAGATATTAATCTTCTTCATCTTCATAAGAGGGATCCCAATATTTGTAACGTGCTCCAATGAACTCTACAAATGAAGATATTTCCCCTTTATCACCACTTGTTTGCTTCATCTTACAAAGTATGTGAGAACATTTGCAAATGAAGATATTTTCCCTTTACCACAACATTTAAACCATTCATTTGTTTCATCTTCCAAGGCATATACAAACGTTTGCATCGAAACATCCTCATGGACAAATTAAGATTTAAAACAAATTCAAGACAAGATATAACATGCGACTTAGGTGAACCATTACAGCCATGAAACTTCAAAATATGCTTGACTTAGGTGAACCATTACAGCCATGAAACTTCAAAATATGCTTGCTCCATCTTGGAGTAAGAAGTCAGTTTAGATATTATCCCAAAATAAATACCTGAAAAGTCTGACGGAGCAAACAGCTAGGCCATTAATCTTCTCAAAACGATGTGATAGATCTTCAAATTTGTTCATCGTATCAGCAGAGTCGACAAACGAGCATTGAAATGCCTCAAACATTGCTGGTTATTTTCACCTCTACAAACAACAATACACTTCAGAGTTTTAGGAATGAGGGCTTCGTTTCTTAGTGGAGTCACTAAATGAGAAAACAGATCTTCAAAAGGAATGTCTCATCACATGATTGTAGCATGTCTATCAAAACAGGGAACTGGGCTTTGTCCCAGACAATGGCACCAATTGTTACCTCCGAAAATTGCACCTTTAAATATCAAGTCCTTGACATTAATGGAGCAACCTTTAGGGCATGTAGGAACACTGCCCGCTATTAAAACAACCCTTCCTCTCACTTTAGGCTGGTTATTTTCCAACAGAAGGGAGGAATCACTTATAAATTCACTAACTTGTCCCTGAATGCATATATAAAATTCAGATTAGAGAAGTGGATGGCTTTTAGGAACTTGGGAATCAGTAACTCACCAAGATTACGAAGGCAACGCCCAGGTTAAAAGCTGGCTGACTGCCATTATAACCCCTAGGCTAGCGCAAACAGCATGCAAGTCAATGCCTAGCAGGTAACTTGTGCCTTTAGCATGGGTTGAAGCATCTGGAGACGCAACACTCACAAGAGGGACCCACCCACAAAGCGTCTACCCTTTTAGCTTTATCACAATGGGGCAACATGTCATTTGTGGGAATTGAATCCAGGCTTGTTTTTAATTGGTTTTTAATATAATAAGGTATTGAATCCAGGCTTGTTTTTAATTGGTTTTTAATATAATAAGGTAAAACTCAAGAGGAAAAGTGCCTTATCCTTTAGGCTATGGAATCTAGGCAGCAACATTACACATAAGCTTTGAAAAGATGGAGACAGTCAGCAAGGCTGTTGAAAATAAACCCTATCATTTAGTTCAACTAAATAGAGATCCAAACTCAACGAAATGCTCATAAAGATTCAACTTCACCTGCAAGAAAACATCAACCAGTGTATCATGCAACTATCAATGCAAAGAGAACAATAAGACAGCCTTCAAAGTTTAATGAACAAACAAAAATTTGAGTGTAATTTTTTCTTGATTTCTTATTTGGGCCTTCTCATATAGGATTCTGAACCAATTTTTAAGGTGAGAGAACCTCTTCCGAACTTCCATTTAGAGGAAGATAAGCCGTCTCTTCGTCCGTGTCCATCTTCTTTGATGATTTGAACAAATTCACCCCACGCTTTCTTCGCATGTCCATCTTCTTTGATGATTTGAACAGATTCACCCCGCGCTTTCTTCAACTGCTGGTCATCATTGTCAGAATCAGAATCACTGAGATGAGATGCATACGGAAGATCTGGTTTGCTTTCCTTAGAACGAGTGCTTGCCAGAATAGTAACAGTTTTAAGTTGCAGGGGAGATTCTCCATATCTCAAGGCACCGGGTATAAACATACCTCGGAATAACACACCTCACATGTGCCAATTCAAATACATTGGCACGTGAAGCTCAACTATAACTTCTACTGGAGGCATTCAAATTTTCACAATTCGACTTTTGCACTTCAGTGAGACCTTTACCATTGCCCCTGAGATCTCTTCCACTGCACATCACTCAGAGTTGCTATCCAACTGATACAGTAGCAGAAACTGAAGCCATTTCGTTGATTAGACAAGTCTGGATCAATGGCAAACCTGGTCCTTGCTTCCCTTGTATTGACATCAATGAAAAATCACTTTTTAACACATGCAATAACTATAAATACATACCTACCTCCTACAAGCAAGATGTTCTTCCCATATGCATATTCGACATTTATATTGGGACGTGCATCATGTGAGCTCTATGTTACACGGGTACCACCAACACCTTTAAAAACGGCATACCTACCTCCTACAAGCAAGATGTTCTTCCCATATGCATATTCGACATTTACATTGGGACGTGCATCATGTGAGCTATATGTTACACGGGTACCACCAACACCTTTAAAAACGGCATTCTAGTCGTTTCAACATTTCAGGGACTTTAGATCTCCTCTGGAATGTTCTGAAATACTTGAGGGCTCCATCAGGGTTTTGAGGACTGTTAGGGGGCCACATTCCAAAGTTCTGAAAAATTAGGGGACTTTTATGGGGCCATCCCCACATCCCTTTGGATATTTTAGAAGCCCTAGACGTCCCTTACGTTGTAGCTTTCCAATTGGGTTAAAAATTGGTTGAGAAGCTTGTACGGTTGAGTAGATGAAACCCTTTAAACAACACTGTTAAAGGTTAGTTGCCACCATGTATGATCTAACTATCTGTGCACTATAATAATGGTACTACCTCACAATTGGGTTAATATCCTATGATGCTCACCTAGTCCTAAAGAGGGGAGTATTGTTTGCTTGAATTGTTTTTAGTTATCGTTTGGAGATACCAATTGCCATTTGCTTTAAGGATTTGATGGGAAGGATTTCTTGTGTATAGGGCTCAGTCTGATTCATAGACCATAACTAAGAGTTTAAAGATGAATAGGTACATAAATCTGTGGTGGTATGGATTTAGTATGGATGTTTCATAAAAGTTTTGGCTTATTACATACACAAATCTCAACCTTGATTTGATCCTAACATCAAAGTGTAACTCTCTGAGACTTTCACTAGTGATTTTACAAGTGCGTGGTGTAGAGCGTTTCATTGCAGTCTTGTAAATTTTCTTCATATATATTATTATCATCCCCAACCTGCTATCACCGTATAATTTACCTATAATTCTACTGTGAATCCAACAATAAGTGGATCGCCATTCATATGGTAGATGAACAATCGCTAAAAAGTGTTGCAGCCCTCGATAGATGTTGATCAACTTTTAAGCCGAGTGTCTTTGAAGTATTTGTAAAGCATTTTGCATAAATTCAAGCATGGGTGAAAAAGAGAGAAGCAAAGATAAACCAAGATAGAATTAGGTAAAAGTTTATTTTCCAAAAAGAGGGAAATAAGCAAGACTTATTTTCAAAAAAGAGAGAAATAAGCTAATGGTTTATTTTCAAAAAAGAAGACTTCATCTGAAAATGTAGGAAGACAGGTATCAAATGATATGATTATCAGAGAAAAGACATATATTGAAAGTAACACAATTATAATGATCTCATAGACGAGACGACAACAATTCAAAAGGCTCCACAAGGCACGTCACCAAAACCACCATGTTAATATTGGATAGAGAAAGGATGCCTACAAATTTTGCAGCCTTGTAAAGGAGACCCAAAAATATGGATGGAAAAACATCTCGTAATGTCATGGATAAAAGCTTTTGGAAAACTGACATGAAACCTTTTATTTTTGAAAAATAGATATGATTAAACAATTAGATAGGTATTTGTTATATTGATAATTTGAGATAATTATAAGTAATCATATTTGAATGTCCTTTTTATTCTAACGAGACTAGTAAAAAGAACTACAGTGAAAACATAATAAAGAATTCCATTGTATTGTCTAGAGAAATAGAGAAGTAATGAGAAGAGATCTATGTAATAAAAATAATATGATGATTGTTCAATAGCTTGAGAAATTGTGTTAATGAGATCTATATATAATAAAAATAATATGATGGCTGTTGAATAGCTGGAGAAATGTTGTTCCTTTTTTATCCAGTCAACTTCATATTGCAATTGTGATTTCATTGATATAATTTTTCTATTTTATCTTTTGCAATATGCATCACAAGCCCACTTCATGTCATTCCACACATTTTGCAATGTGAACCGTGTCTTACAAACAATTCTGAAGGGAGATCTACACAAAAGGGTTAGGGCATTTAAGATAGAGCAGGAAATAACATTTTTTTCATCGGATGAGCCAATTCACAATGTTGGATGAAAGAACAATCTATCCAACTGCAGGATGCTGTCACCAGTAGAACTAACCCTAATAGATAAAGCAGAAAATAACATACCGGACTGATATGTTAAACCAACAAGGTAGATATCTTAGAAATAAGGAAGAAATAACCACACATGCTTTTTACTGATAAAGACAACATCTTCTTTCATATTAACATTTCAGCAACTGCAGTTGCATTTTCTTAGCTTGCATTAGAGAAATCATTAATTTTGTGCTTTCGTGCATGAGCATTTCCATGCATAGACACCAATGGCAAATATATGGCACCTAATAAAAGGACATTTTTACATTGATTTCCCATGCAAGCAACCAAAAAAACAATAATAACAAGAAAGCAATATTGCCTAAAGCTATGACCTCATTAATGTCCTTGAATCAAATGGAGCAAAGTTTAACTCATAACGATTTCCTAAATCATGAGGCCATTCATGCCCTTTTATCAAAATGAATCAGAACCTCATGACATCCGATCAAGCAACAATTGCCAAGAAAGGGAAAGCAAGAGCGCAAATTCACCAAAATACCACAATCAGCCAAATTGACCAATACCTCATAAAAAATACTCTGGATTCACGCAATGCTATTCACCAAGATTCCAATTGCAGTGGAGCAGAAACCGCACGGTCTAGTACTGACATTCCGTTTGACAGAAGCATATGTTAGTACAAACTCAAAAACCACTTTGAACTACGGACTCATACAGCACTAACAGATTTTTTCAATTTCTTTGACTTTGATTTCTTGGTTATAGCCTCAACACCGTTGGCCACTGCCTCGCCCTGCAATCCTACTGAGTTACTTTTCTTTTTGTGAGAACCCTCCTTTGGTACCCTATCATCAACACCTTGACCATCCAAAGAGCCTTTTATGCCCTCAGAAGTTAAGACTTTCTTCCTCTTTGAACCTGCGGTTTTTTCTGCATCGGCAATTCTCTTCTTACTTGAAATCCTGCCTGTTATTTCGTTTTCCTCGTCTGAAGAATCAACATCCTTCACTCTGTCTCCCGTGGAGTCCAGCAAATCAACTTCGTTGCCGTCCTCGCGGCCAAAGAACCCATCAGAAAAATCTCCCAACATATTATCCATGTATCGAACATCGCGAATCTGTCCCTTCTTGAAAGTTCTCTTCTCAACATCTTGATCACGCACTTCTCTCTTCTCTGGTTTATCCGTTTGCGATTCCGTTTTGACAACTTCAATTCTAAGGGGCATTTCGGGAATAGATTGGTAAAGTGGAAGTGCCAAAGACTCCAAGGATTTCAGATGTAAAGACCTTATGTTATTCCACTTTTTGGGAATCACTGATGCGAGACCATCGATCACAGCAACAACATTCTCTACAATCTCATCCCTTGTTTGAGAAACCCTAGCAACTTTAATAACACAACAAGAACCCTTCCCAAGGTAGAAAAAAGCCGAACTGCAGGCTGACTCGATCTGTCCCCTCCATTGCGTACGGGTCAAATCCACAGGGATGGGATGCTTTTTCTTCTTAAAAAATGCTTTCCCCAATAATTTGGGGAGTAAAGGAACCACAGATTTATCGGCCAAGAACAGATCAAAAGAGCCACAAAGCTTTCTCTTGGCTTCGAATGGCTTATAATCAGTCTTGAGCTTTGAGTATTTCAAGACTTTTGAAATCGCTAAACCCTCCTCCTTAACCTTGTTCTTGGCTACCTCGGCACTACCACTTTCTCTGTCATTGATAATCAAACAGACCTCCTGGCTCCCATCCAAAGAAAACAGCGGATGAGGTATTCGGATTTTGTAAGGATTGATCATTTCCCTATCAGGGATCCTTTTCAGCGTAACGACCAAATACAGCAGCTCGTCATGTTCCAGAAGCTGGGGTTTCTGATGCTTTGTCTGAGACTTAACCCATTTCAAAAGGGCGTCCACTCCTTTTTCCACCCTTTCATGGTTTAATCCAGAGGGGACTTCGGCTTTGCTCTTTGTATTAGCCATGGAAATTGAGGCAGAGAAAATTTGCTTAAGGAAAACTAAAATTAAAACTTACCAACAGTGCCCGTCAGACAACCTGAAGGATGCGAATCCGTCTTGCCTTCCCAAATCTATGACGCCGCGAAAACAAATCTGTGTTAGATAGAGAGAGGATGATGTGGTGCTTTCCGGCATATATTTGATGCTGGCCAGGATCAGTCGAAGGAGAGGTATTTTTACCGAAGGTGAATCGATAGCGCAAGGTTTACAACTGCGTGAAGTCTATACATGTAAAAACATAGATAGCCCCAGTGAGAGAAGTTGAAACCCTAAATGGTAGATGTGGAAACACTCCCCACTGAACCTCAGAAACCCTAAACCCCGACGAATTAAATAAAACCCGGAAACCCTAAACCCTCTCAGTGAGTTATTGGGATCGAGACATTGATTGATAATATAAAGATTACAAAAAATTCTAAATTCAGATGATGAAAAATGTGAACAAAGAATTAGGTCAAATGGTTAGATTCTATTATATTAAAAAAAAAAAATTTATTACACTTGTTATACTAGGGGAAATATATCTTATTAATATGCCGGGTGTGACGGCAACTGGGATTGCTTGAGCGGGGGATCCGCGGTATTAATCAATTTATGGATAGACGGCGCTCGACCTTACACATTAGGTTGGAACGGCGCTCGACCTCGCTCTACAAATATGATAAATACTTTGAAATAAAATTAAATTGATTTTCATTTTAAATATAAAATTTTTATTATATATTACAATAATTTTGAAATATGTAAATAATAAATTAAATACTGTTTTAAATAAAAATATGGCTAACCATTATTATAAACTATATATATTATGTTAAAAAAATGTTTTAATTACATTATTAAAAAAAAATATTATGTATTATATAAAAATAGTTATAATTAAAAATTATTAATATTATAAGAAAATAATTATTTTGTTAATATTTTAATAAGATTTAAAATATATATTTATATGGGTTTTTTTAATTAAATAAAACATTTTTTTTACTTTGAAAACAAAACAATATATATATAAAAGCCTTTTTTTCATTTTAATTAATTGAATTTAATATTAAAAAAATTAATTTATATATTTAAAAGTTTACATATTACTAGATTAAAAAAATTAATTTATATATTTAAAAGTTTACATATTACTAGATATATGTGAAACAGGACAGTTCCTAAAATACCATGGATAGAAAGGATTTGTCGTCTCTGTGAGAATATGAACATCGAGGATGAAAATCACTTCCTCTTAGAGTGCCCCGCGTACAACCACATTAGATCTCAATTTCATAATCTTTGTTGCAATACTTACCTTCCTAGCCTTTTAAGATGTCAAAATTATAGTGAGATCAGGAGGCTTCTCTCCAAGCTTTTTGAACATAGGAATAAAATCTTAAATCAAACTAAATAATTCGTAGCATAGGAATGAAATCTTAAATTAAACTAAAGAATTCATTTCTTTAGGTCTGATAGACCAAAGATTGGCCTCAGTGGACATTAACCACCATCACCATCATCATCATCATCATAATAAACAATATTTAACAACATAGTTATGTCTAATTCCAACTAACTTTAAATCAATTAAATATTTTTACGCCAAAGGCATTTTTTTAGGGGACGACACCGACCTTTGTCATTTTTCGAAAGCCACTTGAAAGTTGTCAAGTGTTCACTATTTTTATCATATTGGAAAATGACATGTCTGTTTTGTAACGGTTGCATCGTCTGACACCAATGATGAGCACTCCCACCCAAAGGGGAAGGGCTCCATTAGTGAGAAACTTAAGCGCAATTGTGTTGTTGATAACCTCTTGAATATTAGCCCCGATGTGAACGATCTCCCACAATATGAGCCTCAACCACAACAGGTACTCCTCCTTGGGTTTAAGAGCAAATTTCACCTACAGTGATAAGCTAGTTTAAGCCCAACATACTTTGCCCAAAGTCTATCCAGAAGGTGTGTGTGTGTGCAAGGTGATACAATAAGGGAAATAACCTCTAAGCATACATAAGCAATCAAGGAGAATGATAAAAGAGTTACCTTGTTATGACTAGATGATGTAGCGAGCTTGGAAGAAGATCTCCAATAGATCTTGGCTCTTGCTTCTTCCCTTAAACTTCCATGTTAGTGGATGCAAACCAGATCACTCGCGAAACATAAGGAAAAAATACATGAACTTAAATGGGGGAAGTTTCATTACTTTGCATTACCCATGAATTGAAGTGCATAGATGAGGACTCTTGCAGTTGTGATGTTCCTTTTTTTGGTGTTCCTTATGGCATGGTTAGGATGGACTTTTAGAGTTGGGGCAGACAATACACAGGTTCAGGTTGGCGTCATCGGTGGGCCCTGGGGGCTTTTGGATGAGTTTTGAGGAGTTTTTATAGGGTCTGTTGGCATTCGCTTGGTATATTCCATCATCCACGTAGTTTTCCCTTCGTTCTGTTGCATTCTGACCACTTTCAAAATACATAGTTATTAATGGGCCTGACTCAATCAATTATGCTTAAGGTGGCATTTTAGGAGGAATACTTGGCAGAACACCTTAGTGTAATAACTCGTTGGAACTAGAACGAGAAGATCTACACGAAGGCATGGTTAGAGGTGATTTTCAGTGACCTGAGGAGGCATGGTGGCCAATTTACCATTTTCCCACATTAAAAGGAATATTTTAATGAAGGGAAATGTGCTCAATGATTATAATAATAATAAAATAGGAGCTTCTAGAGGGGTACATCGGATCTACAAAAAGAGGAGGAGGAAGCCATTAGAGGACATCTTGGATTTGATATTTCTTCTTGTATGAGAGGTTGAGAAACCAGTTCTCTACTTCAGCAATAGCCCCAGGACGGAAACCCTCGGGTGATTCAAAGAGATTGGGCGAGTACCCATCTCCCCTTGGTGAATTTATCTAGAATTCATAGGAGAGCTTAGCGGTGACATTTCAATTCAATTTTGGAGAGCCAACACAACATTGGAGCAAATTATTGAGGCTAGTCTCTCATCTCAATTATTTTATGGTATCAACATGTAAACTACAGTTTATATTATAAGAAAGCTGAGATTATTTCCTGCATTATTGTTTATGGAATTGCATGTACTATATATGTTTTATTTTACATGGCAATCTTCTGTTAAATGGATGATAATTTAAAGGTGAAATTTAGGTTGGGTGGATTTCTGGAAAATTAGTCAAAATATCATGTTTGGGACATTACAGTAGCTCTTGCCTGGATCACTCTCCCAACCTCTATGTTCACTGGAATTAAAACCTAATAGCATTACTTTATCGCGGAAAATTTCTCTAACATTTCAGCATACATTGATGTTCCTCCCTTGTGACTAGTGGAGAGCTTTGCTCATATAGATTTCCTTAGTCATTAGTCACACTGAACCTAGAGACATTCTTGATCGTATCACAGGTTATGATTAAATGTGATCCATGTGGCTCTAGAGACACACACAAGACAAAGAGGGATTATGAAAGCTCAAAAATCAAAGTGACAGAAATGTGGCAAACTCAGTTTCAAGTTGAAGATCTTGTCGTCCTGATCACAACAATGCGAACGGTTCATCAAACCAAGTTAGTATGTGAAAGTTAGAGTTGGTCAAAGTTCTAAGGTTGACTGGATGACTTGGTAGGTTAAAGAGGACACAATTTTGCAAGATTCCGATGGCCAAATTCCGGACAGCTCCGGCCAAATTCTGAGCGAATTTGTGGAGTCGTTAAAAAGACTCCTACGATCAAAATTCGAGAAGTTTTAAAATACCCCATGGGGGTTATATAACAAAAAAATTATATTAAAATAAGGATGGGAGTTGACCCCCGCCCTTACCCCCATCCGCATAACAATAAAATATTATAATTGGTGGGGTCGGTGGCCATGACCCTGTCGTCCCAACCACCCAACGGAACTATGTTATATATATATATATATATATATATATATATATATATATATATATATATATATACACACGTTAAAACAAACTCCGATGTCGTATGGCATTGGAACGTGGAACAGGTCAAGTCGAGTCGCGTGGAGCGGACCCGCCCACCCTCCTTTTCACTATTTTTATATGCATTTGACATAAAAAAAGAGAGGGGCGGGATTTGATCTCCCAACCCCTCTCCTCCAAACTTAGAATCTTAACCGTTATGCCAACACCCGCGACCTTGTAAGGTCCGTCGACAATTTTTTTATATAAACCTGTCATTTTGTCAATGCACCTGTAATATTCCATGTAGAAATAAACAGCAATATAAAGCAACATAAACACGCGTCTACAACAAATAGAGAGACATCACATGAATAATGAAAAATATGGAGAAACGCTGAGCCATTTTATTACGTAACTGAGAGATACAATGAGTACAATGGTGATAAGAATGATGCCACCTTGGCCTGCACTCGGCAAGCTAGAAATACTCTTAGAAATGCTCACTAAATAGTTTCTCAACCAAGGATTGCATAATCTCTAAACTACTGCTGCTACTGTTGGAATAGGATGGCTCTTTGGGGCTGTTCCCTTGCTCATAAAAATACGAAACTCTAGGAATGAGCTCTCCTCCTAATACCCAGAAAGCCCAGAAAGGGTTTCCGGAATGGATGACCCCAAAAAATCACCTCCCTTGAGGAATAACGTTGTTCCAGTGGAATACCCTGGCCCTGGATGTATCTCTGCAAATGGTGGCCTCCTCCTCTACCAAAATGAAGGAATATCTAAGGGTTGATCCCTTCTCACTATCCCGGGCTGAATCCCCTGATAAATCTCTACCTGACACTACTTCCTCCAAGAATTGTGTGATCTCTCCTCAAGACTATGTTGTCCCAGCAGTGCGTAATCTCTGGCTGAAGATGCTATGGCTCCCAGCTGAAAATCAATGGATGGAACTCCTCACCCGAGCAGGCACTCGAAGTCCCCGGGGTTGAAGTTGGGATCTCCGCTTGGAGACACCCGGTGTGTTGAATAGCACTTGCAGACTTGCTCAACAGCAAAAGTGTGCTCAATGTCAAGAGACAAAACATAAATGCATAATTGAATCCTGGAATGAGGGGCCTCCTCTCCCTTTTATGTTTGAGAGTCTTGCTCTCACCCAGGCCCCACTAAACTGCGATGTCCCTCCTTGGCCACGCTCTCCCCACTCAACTGCGTTGTCATTGGCCCACGTTGTCCATGCTAAACTTCCCTCACGTTGTCACTAGGCTCTCATGGGCCCCACGCTGTCATATGATATTTGCCTAAGCAACTTTAGGGAGACTTTATTTCCTAAGTGTGGATTATGGGTCCCATCACTTCTTTTATTTGCGCCCAACATTAGGATTTTCTGAAATTAATCAAATATTAATATTCCAATTAGTTGCATGCTAATTTAGGAATATTACAATCCTCCCCTCCCAAATGTTGCTTGTCCTCAAGCAACTGGAAGGATATAATTGAAGAGCCTCCTCTCCTCCTCCTGTAGCATCCTCCTATGATAAGTTCCCCCAATGAACAAGATGCTCTCTCATCAATATGTCCCCATGTTGTTCCTCCCAAGTGTATAAGTAATCCTTTGGTGATAAATCCAAATGGCTTTCATCATGAAAAGGTGGGATCTCCATGGAGGCAATTATATGTTGTCTAGAGGCCTTCTTGAGGCATGGAATCAGAAAAATATTGGGATCGTTCATTCCCATGTGAAGCTCCCATCCCCAAGCTATCTTCCATACAAAATGAATCACCCTCGAGAATGGTAATTCATAGAAAAACTCCTCCCAAATGGTCATGAGAGGCACCTCCCAAGTGCTCAAGTTAACCATATGGCTCACCTCATATGGAAACAAGAGGTCAAACGTAGAAATCATGGATTGTCCAATGTTCTCCCTGAAGTATGAGGCATATGAAATGTGGGGAGTCTCTTCTTTAATGGGCACACCCAATCCATGTATCATCTCTCCCATCATGCCTACAACAATGACAAGGACATCATCAACATATGGGATCATAATCAGAGTCATACTAGCTGCAATGTGTCATACCAGAGGAGGATAATGGTCCCTCAAGTGCAATCAGCATAGTTTGACTCCTAACTGCATGATAATATGGCCTGATGAGTGGTTTCCCAACCACTTTCTTGCTGCCCCAATCTTCTCACGTGCTTGGGGAAGGTGCACGATGTGGGGTGAAAAATTGAGCACACCCTGAATAAGACATAATCTCCCCAAAATCCCCTAGGGAGTGGCCATCATCATCACTACTTATGGCCCCAAGTAGACCATGAAGTATATAAGAAAGAGTGCCCCTCCTTGGTGCAATGACCTGCACATGAATGGTAAGGAAATACAAATACATAATAAGTAAATCATGATGTACAAAAATGCAACCTTTACCATGTACTTTGTTCAAGCTAGTGAAGTGGCTCATATATGGGCCTCTTCTCATTCCCAATGAGAAAGGAAGTGGTTGTGATAACTTTATCAAAGAGTTATGTCTCTCCTCAACCTCCAAACAATCCATGCATCTCCTCATATGATGGTGCATCTCTCCTTTGAAGCCTTCCCAAATGAATCCCTCTAGGAGAGTACGGTATGCTCTTATAAAACATGTGGGGTTGCAGAGAAAACCTTCATATGTTGCATGTAGTAGCTTCTCCTTGAGCTTAGAGGCTCTAGTCAAGAAGATCCTACTCTGAAAATATATTACCCCATCTCTCACTTAATATCTCTCATCTGATAACTGCCCATCAAGAATCCTGCATGAAAATAGACCCTTGGAGTATTCCACCAACAGTTGGGATCTCAAATAAGGATCAATACTCAATAATGACAACGCTGCTGATCTAAAATGTAGAACACCTGTCATGTTGCTGCCCTCTTTTTTGACATCTCCCATGCCAAAGTCATACACCGGGATGTTGCAATCTTGCCTTTGTTGCTCCTCCTGCAGCTACTCATGCTCTAGTGAAGGTTGAAGTTTTTGGAGGCTAGCCTTCCATGGGAAGCTATCACCCATCAAAAAAATTATGAGTTTGGCCAATGTAAGCATGAGTGGCCACCAACCTCTACCATGTGTGGAAGATCCTTCCCTATGGGGAAGTATCTTCTGATTCTCCAAAGCCATGGAGTGGTCTCCTTGCACCATGATGGTGCCATCCATCCCTGAAACACCTTTTCTCAGTGCAAGATGCGTGGTGAGAGTGGGTTATACTGATATTGGGAGAATGTCACCCTCCTCCTTGAGCCTACCTAAGACTCTCTGCGTTGTGTCAAGTCCTCCCAAGGTTCCCACTCCTCCTGGATCTACAAGTGGTGCAACCTATTGTGAGACATCTCTCATCAATAACCAGCGCAATTATGCCTCTTGTTGTTGCATGTCATCAATTATATACATGGCATGGATCCTGGAAATGTGAGATGTTGGGTAGTATCCATACTCACCCAAAAGTAACCAACGCAACCATGCTTTTTGCTGCCTAGTATCATAGATCTGTAGGAAGGTAGGAGACCTCCTGCTTCTTATCTGGATCCATCCATCCCAACATGGATGATGAATCCTGCCAAGATCAAACTTGGTATCCTCCCATTGTAGAATACCAACATCCTCCATGTGAATAGCTTTGCACTCCATGAAATGTTGAAGTGCACCTCCATTGAGGTATCTCCATGAGATCCTCTTCTCACCAATGGCCCTCCAAAACCAATAAGGTAATGATCTGCTGTAGGTAGAAGTTTCTCTTTGAGCTGTGAGAGGCTCATTAAGAGAGAGTCATCTTGAAAGGGAAAAAGATTTCCCATCTCAAGATGTCTACCATCTATCATCCTCTTCTCCATTACTTCATGAATGAAGTTGCCATTTGATTGCTCCCATAAGGAATGGGTCCTCTTCTTCTCACTATTTCTCATTAACAGCGTTGTAGATCTGCAAAGTGATGATGTGTTGTCTCAAAGCAAGGCACAATGTTGAACTTATAGCCAGCCATTGTACATAGGATCATACTCATCCTACCTTTGGAAACTCTACATTTCAACTTGAAGGGTTGAATGTAGTTCATAAATGACAAACTAGGATGGTTCTCCATCTCTTCCTTGATTAGATAAAGGGTCCTCTACGTGGTGATATGATGCTGCTCCAAATCAGCATGTTGTTCTAACCCTTGGTCATGCAATAGCCCTGATGGCATGTTAGGTCCCTATATTACTAGTATAGTCCCTTATTGTTGTTAGTGTAACCCCCTTATTGTTATTGTTGTACCCTTGTAACCCCCATATTGTTATTATCGTGCCCTTAAATTATTATTGTTAGGTTGGCTAGGATTACATTATAGCTGAGATTACATTGTGGCCCCATGGACTCTTATATATAGAAAGGAGGTTTTAATTTGAATCATCAAGAATTTTTCATTTATGTAATGTATTGGAGGTTGCCCCCTCGAAGTGGCTTATTTCTAAGGTGTTGATATCTCTTTTCTTCTATTTTTGGAGCTGGTTTCACAACATTTGGTATCAGAGCTTTGGATTCTAGGGTTTCGCTACTCCAAACAGGTCATCATGGCATTTTCACTATAACTTGTTTTCTACGAAGGTTCAGAAGTTGAAATTTTTAGGGTGTGAAGCCAAAATCCTGAGGAACATCGTCGCAAAATTTCAGTGCTTCGTTCGCAATATTTTCAGAGATATGATCTGTGGAAGGTAGGGCTTTTTGCAGGCTCTTGAATTTCACTTAAACAGGTCATCACGGATTTTTCGCTATAACTTTTGTTCTAAGAAGGTTTAGAAGCTGAAATTTTTAGAGCGCGAAGCCGAGATCCTGAGGAACAACATCGCAAAATTTCAGAGCTTGGTTCACAATATTTTCGGAGATATGATATGTGGAAGTTAGGTCTTTTTCAGGCTCCCTAATTTCATCTCAAAGAGGCGATCATGGGAAAATCTTCATAACTCTCTCTCTGAGCATCGGATTGGAATTCTGTAAAAAGTGACTGGAAGTACACGGACTGTAGTTTCCTATATATAAATTTCGGAGCCAAAGGAGCAAACAGTGACATGTGGAAAGTCGTACAAGTTCACTCTACTGAACCAGTCCATAATTAGGTCATTGTGGGACATTGGACATAACTTTGCCTTGAAGAATCCAAATCAAGTCAGACCTATGGCATTTGAAAGAAGCTTCAGAGGACTACTACAGGGCCAAATTTCAGATATTGAGAATCTGCAATTATAGAGATAATTCAATTTCAATATAGAGCTCTACAAAAGCAAGTAAAAGGTGTGTATTTTTTTTTCCCGAATTGCATAAGTCTTGTTTGAAGAATCAAGTTGAATTGATTCCAAGGGCATATTGTAGAATAGATATCAGTATTGGTTTCTAAAATTTCCCCTAAAAAGAATTCAACACCCATTAAGCCTTTAGAAGGCTCTACTATGACTCATGAAGATGAAGAATGGCAACATGACATATCAAAATTACAAGAGCAAGTGCAACAAATTTCGCTCTCGCAAAGAGCAACAAAAAATGACATGGAAGTTTTGAAGAAAGGCGTGGAAACTAAGATGGATGGTTTGAGGAAAGGCATGGAATCTAAGATAGATGGCATGGAATCTAAGATAGATGGCATGGAAGCTGGCATGGAAGCTAAGATGGATGACATGAAAGACAACATGGAAAACAACATGAAAAACATGAAGAATGATCTAAAATCAGACATCGAAGGTTTGACCAAGTTGATATAAGAAATGTTTCCTAATGGTGAAAAGATAGTAGAAGAACCTCGTGATGAGAACAAAATAAATGTTAATCGTGATTTCATAAACTCTAATGTTGGCAGGAAGAACCACCATATTCCAAAAATGGATATGAGGAAGTTTGATGGAAAGGATTCTGTAACATGGATACTACAGATGGAGCAATATTTTGATCTCCATAATGTGAAAAACACACAAAAGGTACGCATTGCAACTTTACATTTAGAACAAAATACATTTGTATGGTCTCGATGGCTTTGCTCCCATAAAAAAATTGTCACTTGGTCAATTTTTACAGAGGAAATGATAGCACATTATGAGGATACAAAGAGCAACACCTTCTTTAGCCAATTGATAAATCTCAAACAAAAGGGTTTAGTGGGGAAGCACATTGAGGACTTCCAAAAATTGAATATAAGGGTAACTGATATTCCAGAGGAACACATGATTGATCTCTTCATAGGCACTTTAAAGGATAACATCCAACATGAAGTTCGCGTTTTGGAACCTAATTCATTGGAGAAGGCATTCAGGTTGGCAAGAAAAGTTGAATGTAAAATTATGGCGACAAGGAAGCCTACCACTCAATTCTATAAAGAAGGAAGTGTTGCTATGCCTATATTTCCACAACCTACAAGGTTGATACCACAACAATTGGAAGAAAAAAGAGAAAAAGGGCTTTGCTACAGTTGTGATAGCAAATACACTAAAGGTCATACGTGTGCTGAGAATAAATTATTTTACATAGATTGTGAAGAGGAAGAAGAAAATGAACAAGAAGAGGATATACACCAGGAACCAACCCTAGAAGAGAAGAAATGAGTCTGACCATATCGTGTAATGCATTGGCAGGAATTACTGTTATAGCATCATTTCTCACCTTCATATGATTCATGATTACTTTTATGGCTTTGGGCACCCATTCCTACAGACTTGGACAAAATTCACTAAAAAACAGTGTTAAATTCCCCATACGTGGTTATGCCCAGACTTTTCCGCGTGTATACGCGAGTCCACATGTACTTTCCCGCGTATGCCATTAAAATAATTAAAAATATATATAAAAAATCCCTATTTTCGGGCTGGGTTGATGGTTACTCTGGTAGTTCAACCACCCCAACACGTGGCCAACTGTTTCCAACTGTTGGAACTACTTTGAGGGAGTATAAAAGCCCCTCATGTGCATGGCCTAAGGGAGAGAGGGAAATTATTGATATTATACTTTGTTGGTATTCCCTATCCAAGTCTGAATTCCCGTGCCTCCTGCACTTCCTGGTTCATTACAGGAAACCTTTGTTTCCTGGAGATGCTCATCTCTTTATATGTCATCTCGTATGCACCAGTTCGGAAGGAATCTTAGCGAGGCAAGGGTGGGACGGATCCGGACGATGGTCTGCTCGAAGATCGTGGAAGGATTCAGGTGATCTCTCCACTCGTTATTTCTATACATGCTATTTATAATACAGAAGAACCATCTTGTTCCCGAAATATACGTGTTAGTGTCTACTTGCATACATGAGAATATTGTTATTTAAGCATTTGTTATGGTTTATCTAATGTTTCATATGGATTTCACTAACATTTAGAGTAGATATATGTTGTACAACCAGTTCTTTGTGCTTGTTTCTTCTTGTCTTTCAGGTTAAGAAGGAAGAAGGGTTGTTGGGGGTTTGGACCCCGCGGGATCTACTTCAACCGTAGGACCTACGGGTAACTTCCTCGATCTACTCTATTTAGTTTTTCATGAACATGTATGGTTGTGTGAGTCCTTCTTAAGTAGCATGCCTTGCTCTGTGGAGGTTTAAACCCAACAAACCTCTAGGGTGATTTTCCCCGAAACAGAACTGGCGACTCCGCTGGGGATCGCATTCTTGTGATTCCCCTGTTGGGTGGTTTCAGTTGTTTGATAGGTTTCCAACAGTTTTAACTTTTATTTCCAGTCCAGTTTACTCTTTCTCAGTCAGACTGAAGTCCTGGTTTCTTATCCAGGCTTGATCCTTTTTTTTTTCATTATTTACCTTTATATACGCGCTTTTTTCTGCACACAGTCGCGTATACACGCAATTTTGTCTAAAGGGAGTCGCGTATACGCGTGTTTCCTTTAGCACAGTCGCATATGCACGCTTGTTGCTAAACTGTGAAGTAGCGTATACCTAGGTAGATTTTGAAATTTTGGATTTCTTGGCTTTTTAGTCCTTTCTGTCTGTGGATACCTGTTCCTGCAGTGTCTTTGTACCCTCTGGATTGTGAAGAAAGTGGTTTTTGGTCTTTTCTCTCTTTTGTTTGATTGAAAACTAGTCTTTTTGGCAAAGTGTTGTTTCTTGTGCTGGCACTTCTGGTTTGAGTACCAAGATCACTTTCTAGGCATTCTTGGCTGTTCTGCTTCATCAGAACAGAGAGCTCCTGCTCATTTACTCTTTCCTATCTTTGTGTTTTGCTTTGCACTACGATTTTTGCCCATTTCTTGATTGGTTTTCTTGAGTTCAGTTGGCTAGGTCTTGTTGCAACTTTTGAAGAGTCTTTCTTGGTTCTTTGGAGTTTTTGTTTGCGGCAAGGTTGCACTATTCTTCTAGGCTGAGTGGCTGAGTTTTCTTGTCTTCTTTTGCCCATATTGATCTTGCTACTAGTTAGCCTTATAAGATTTGGAGCATTTTTGAAGTTTTTGCTTGAAATTCAGTGTTGTTTGGCTTGGAATTTTATAGTTTTACTTGGTCTTTTCGAACTCTTTTATAAAACTCAAAAGCTCAAAAAACATTTGCTTTGTTGTTTGCTTTTGTTTTTGCATTTTTGTTTTCGTTTCTTTGTATCTTTTGAAGCTTTGTTGAGGTTTCTTGCCTTTGGATTTTGGCTTGATTCTGGAAAGGAGTTGTCATTGATTTCTTCCTCTTGTTGTTAAGCGTTTTTGGTGTCTTCATATTAAGAGTTCTTGATTTTGGGAACTAGCTTTCTGGACAACCAAAAAAGAGATAAAACTGAAGGACTTTTGGGAAATTTCACTCTGCTTTAGGAGATTTTTCATCTTAGGATTTGCATGCTTGTAGTGATTTGCATCAGGTGCACTTAAGCATTTAGTCATTTTCATAGTTTTTGTGAGTGTGAGTTTGCTATCTGAAAAGAAAAATACAATTTTTAATCTCGTAGAACCAGTGTAGAAGTTGCTTTTCATCGAAAGACAATAACTGCATTTGCATGTAGTTTGGTTTTTATTAATTTCTTTCTGCGTCAAAACATCATAAGTTTCATTTCCGCATCCCTTTGACTTAACATAACAGCCCATTAAAATTAGCGATATAATTTAAAATCAACTAGCAAGTTTTCTAAGTCTCATACACCAACTAGCTAGGTTGTAGGGCCTTGGATTAGGTGAGTGGAGAGTTAACTCTCCAAGGCCGCTCAAACAAAACATAGAAGTTGATTAATTGAGCGAAATCCAACTCCGTTAGGTGGACCGGGAAAGCTCTCCTCCAGAGAGTCAAGCGCGAGGGGAAGTAGGAAGTGAAGGGTGAGAGAGGACCTTTTCCCCTCTCGATTAGTACAGATCGACCTCAAGACACGTTAGCCGAGCTTATGACACGGATTGGTACCGTTCCCACTCTAGGTTCCACGGGTGACGCGGGGGAATGCATGTGGTACACGAGACGGGAGCGCTGTCTTTCAGCAATACACGGGGGTGCCCTTGCGAAGCTTGGGTGCTTGAGCCGGCAAAGGCTGTCGTTAGGAGGTCGGCGTAACTGTTTCTGATACCTTCGCTAGTTGTTCTGGGCCCTAATCATCCCAGACTGCTTTCGAGAGGTCCTATATTTCGCTTGCTTGTATTTTGGTGTCCGGTCCTCATCACCCGGAGCGGAAATACTTGGAGGTTGTTTTCTTGTCTGTATCTCAGGGATTTTTATTTTAGAGAGTGCTCTTTGCTCCTAGCTTGCCTAGCTTTTCACTTTTTTTAGTCTAATTTAAAATCTATAAAAGTGGCTGATCAAGCGCCTCGTCGATCGAGGAGAATCTGGGGGTTATCTCCCGAGAGTCCAGAGCCTTATTCGAGAAGGCGTAGGAGTGATTTAGCAGGTGGTTACCACCCTGTGGCGTCTGACGCAGTGGAGAGAGATCCTCCACAAGGGTCTGAAGGTTTCATAGCTAATTCTGGTGTCGGTTCCGAGAGGAGCGTTCCGCTCACCTCACAAGTTTTATTTCCTCAGGAAGAAGATTTTCAAATTGAAGAAGTACCCGAACCTCCTGCGTCAGGTCCATCTCTTCTTCCTCCTGATTATCCGTTCGTTGTTCAATACATCGGACCTGAGTCAGAGAGACCGGAAGATCTTTCGTATCATTCATACCTTTCGATGGCCACGACTGGGAACGTAGCTTCTGCCGTGAGTGTTGCAGGCATTCAGACTCCTGCTTCTGTTGAAGGAGGGGGCACTATTGCTTTATCTTCGATTGCTTCTAGTGCTGCTGTGTTTGGCTCTGGTTTCACCCAAGCACACGCTTCTCATTCTGGTCCCTTCTGTTTCGGAATGCCCACTAGTGGGATTCCTTCTTTTTCCTTTTCCGCTGCTGCAGCTGGATCTACACCCATGTCTTCCATGGTTAGTGGATCAGCTTCTTTTCAGGGGTTCCCCTTCGGAACTGGACACATTCCTAGTTTGAATCCTTCTTTAGGGTCCTTTTTGTTTACTTCTCAGACCCAGAGTTTCAACCCTTGGTCTGGGGGGCAAAGTTCGACTACTTTTACAGGGTGGAACCCTGTGTTCACTACAGCGGGGGCAGGGAATCAGTTTTACGTTGGTCACCAAGGGAATACTTCTTTCCCTTCGTCGAGTGCTTATCAGACCTTTTCTCATCTTTCTAATGCCTGAACCCCTATCATGGGCTTTCCTCTTCATTTCATACTTCAGCGGGGGGAACTGGTCTGGGTTTTGGTAACTCTGCGTTGGGAGGAGGTTCTTCTCCTTTTTCTACGAGTCCTTTTTGGCAACCTGGTGCCTCATCAAATCCAGGGTATTCTTTTCAGAATGTTGGGAATCCATCCCATCAAGGATGGAATCCTCAGGCTCCACCTCGCTTACATTTTCTGGCAACGTTAAACTTGTCAGATATGTCGAAGTTGACTAATGATCCGATTCGTTATAGTCTGGGGTGGCCTCCGGTTCCCACCAAACTTCCTTCAGATATTCCAAAGTTTGAAGGTAAGAATGGAGAAGATCCAGCTGACCACATTACCACTTTCCATTTATGGTGTTCTTCGAACTCCCTGATCGATGATTCGATTAGGTTGATATTATTTCAACGCACCCTAACTGGAAACGCTGCCAAATGGTATATTGAGCTAACTGGGGGCAGTTTTGCTACATTTGGAGAACTGGCTGTTACATTTCTAAACCATTTTCAGTTGCCTGTCCGATATGACGCTGGGACTGAACTCCTAGCCAATTTTAAGCAGGACGACACAACCCACATTTCTGATCATATTCAGGAATGGAGAAGAAGGAAGAGGCTTATTAAAGCTCATATTCCAGGTGAATTCCTTTTGGAATGGTTTCTGAAATCCATGCAGTCAGATATTTCGAAAGATGTATCCCTCTCCGGGGTATTTTCCGAGGAGCAGGCCATTTTTAGGGCCCAGCAGCTTGAGTTGATCTATTCTCAATCTAGGGTCCTCCATAAGTATCTGCCCAATGCTCCTCACTCCAAATTAGATTTATCTAAAACTAAGCCGGTCCTCATGGTGACGGACTGATTGGATCGATCAATAGTGGTGCAGCCAGCCTGCTTACTCAATTGCAGCAGTTGTCTTTGCAATCTGCTCCTTCTGGTCAGGCTGTGCCTGCTGAGTCATCACCTTCCCAGTCTTTGTCCATAAATGCTGTCTAAGCTTTTGATCCCAAAGGAAATCAACAATCCGAAGGGAAGAAGAAGGGACGAAATAATAAGAAAAAGGGCAAGAACGGGAAGGGTAATGCGAATAAAACCAACGAGCATGTTGGTGAGGGTCCAAAGGAGAAAAGGAAAGTGAAGTTTCCATGCAAGCTATGTGCTGGAGACCATCTTACACACCTTTTCCCTAAAATTTAGGATGCGCAGCGCTTGTTATCCCAGCAAGGTTCTTCTAGTTCCCAGGCTGTGTTAACAAACCCTTTTCCCCAAGGGCAACAATTAGTTGTTGGCGCGAACCAAAATCCTGGGGCTTCCTCTGGGGGCACCCAGGAAGGGGAAATTCCATCGAACATTTTTATGATGAGTGCTCACGCGGATATCACTACGAGATCCCGTGATTATGGCAGAGAAGAGTCTTCGAAAGCTAAGGATACTCCTGATGCTACTGAGCCGCTTCACATTACGAAGCCTACTGTTGAGTCTATGCCTCGGATGCCCAAAGCATCTTCTAAGTGATCAACGATTAATCCAAATGCTAGGGCTGCCCAGAACTACTCGATTGTGGAAGATCTGGCGCAGAGTCCTTGTGCTATGTCAGCTTTAGAGGTACTCCAGTCTTGTCCGGCTCAGCGCAGTGCTTTGCTCACTGCCATTGGGGCTATTGATCCAAAAAATTCTCTTTTGATTACTTTTGATATGACTAATTTTAAGAAGAGACTTCCTCATCACATGGCTTTTCATATTAAATCATCGTACCGGAAGTGTAACATCTTTCGGACGGTTGTTGATGAGGGTGCTTCCACATGCGTGATGTCTCTCGCATGCTGGAAGACACTTGGATCTCCCAAAGCTGTTCCATCTACCACTCTTCTGACTGCGTTCGACGGTCATTCTCACAGGCCCCATGGTATTGTCCCAGCTTTGCCCATTTGTGTTGGGGGCAAAACTGTCAATATAGAGGTTGAGGTAGTGGATGCAAGCTTGGACTACAACCTTCTGTTGGGGAGAAACTGGATTTATGAGATGGATGCTATTGCATCCTCATTATTTCGCATTATATGTTTCCCCCACGAAGGGAGGATTGTTACAGTGGATCAACTGGACTGTCCTCCTGTAGACCCGAATGCGTCTACTGACTCATCTGTTCCTAAGTTGGATAATTTTAAGGCGCCTGTTGAGAATTTAGGAGTTGGAATGTATTCTTCCTTGATGGGTACTTTCGATATTCCTCCTCCTACGGTTCATATTAATGCAATTTCATCCTCCAAGGCTCCTCTTCGAAGAGAGTTCTTTAGAACTCATTATTTTTCGGACCCTTGGACCTTACCTTCCCCTATTGCCACATTAGCGGAAGGTCAAGTGGGTGGAATGGCATTTCCTATTTCTGCAGCTGAGATTGCTTATCAGTCTATTGTTGACTCTGCAGAATCCATCCCAGCTCCTCTGTCACCGGAAGAGTTGGATGGAGATGTGGCTCCGTCTTGGACACTTAGTTCTTCTTCTGCCCAGGATTGCCTTGATACTACTCTTCCATCTGAAGAGGCCATCCTAGAAGCCATGACTGGTATAGATAGACCGTGGGATGACTTGCATCATCGGTCTTACTTTTTACCTGACTTGAGCGAAGTTGAAACAAGCTTTCCAAGTCCTCAGTCTCCTAGTCCTGTTCACCCAGTCTTGAACCCTTTAGCACCAACACAGGTTTATGCTGAAGGGAACATGGCTGTGATTTCTCCTACTATCCCGGTGAACATTTCCAGGGATCCCAATATTATCGAGAATGTCTTCATCGGAGCTGAATGTTCTCGTGAAGAGGTTCAAATTTACACCGAGCTCTTTAAAGAGTATAGGGATGTATTCGCTTGGTCTTATGAGGAAATGCCTGGTATAGACCCATCTATTGTCCAACATGAGATCAAGACGTATGAAAACGCTAAGCCGGTGAGGCAAAAACTTCGTCCGGTCAATCCTAGGAAGGCAGCAGCTATCAAAGCTGAAGTTGAGAAGCTGCTTAAGGCGGGATTCATTTTCCCTGTTCCTTTGACTGAATGGGTTTCAAATCCCGTTCCCGTAGATAAAAATCAAGGAACGATTCGAGTGTGCATTGATTTCAGAGACCTAAATAAAGCATGTCCTAAAGATAATTACCCCACACCATTTATTGATCAGATCATTGACGAGTGTGCCGGTAATGAGATTTTCTCCTTCATGGACGGTTTCTCCGGATATAATCAAATTACTATCCGTCCTGAAGATCAGCATAAGATTTCCTTTATTTGTCCCTGGGGTACGTTTTCATACAATAAGATGCCTTTTGGTCTTAAAAATGCTGGGGCCACCTTTCAGCGGGCCATGTTATATGCCTTCCACGACATCAAAAAACTTATCGAGGTGTATTTGGATGATTTAGCTGCTCATTCTCGAAAGAGGATGGATCATCCTGCTCACCTCTGGAAAATATTTGAACGATGTCGGTTCTATAAGATTAGATTGAATCCGAACAAGTGCATTTTCGCGGTTACATCCGGTCGGTTATTGGGATTCATTGTGTCTAAGGAAGGGATTAGGGTAGATCCCTTCAAGGTTGAGGCAATACTTCGGTTGCCTCCCCCGTCCTCTATCCGTCAGCTTCAAAGTCTACAAGGAAAGTCTAATTTTCTTCGGAGATTTATCGTAAATTATGCTGAAGTTACAAAGGGATTTATGAGATTGTTGAAGAAAGGAGTTCCATTTCTTTGGGATGACTTCGCTCAACGCTCGTTCGATGCTTTGAAAAAATCATTGACCTCTGCTCCTTTATTGAGTCCACCTGATTATAGCAGGGATTTCCTTTTGTATCTGGCAGCAGCAGAATCTACCATTGGTATGGTTCTGGTTCAGGAGGATGATGCTCTTGCAGAGCATGTTATTTACTACCTTAGTCGAGGTTTGGTAGGACCTGAACTCCGGTACACTCCGATAGAAAAGTTAGCTTTAGCAGCAGTTCATGCTGTACAACGACTACGACATTACATTATTCTTCGCAAAACTTATGTTTTGGCAGCTGCCAATCCATTTCAGTTTGTCCTCAGTAGGCGAGTGATTGGGGGCAAATACAATAGATGGATTGTGATTTTACAGGAATTTGATCTTGAGTTTATGTCTGCCAAGTCCAAGAAATCATTGGTTTTCGCGGAATTGATCTCCGAGTTTCCCTGTGGGGAAGAGATGATCTATGATGAATCCTTTCCGGATGAACATTTGTTTCTTATCTCTTCACAGGATCCTTGGTACGGAGATATCATTGTGTATCTCCAGACTACGAAGTTTCCCTCTACTTTTTCAAAAGATGAGCGTCGTAAATTGCGTCATTTGGCCAAGAATTATTTGATTATTGGTGATGCTTTATATCGTCGAGGGGTTGATTCAATCCTGAGACGTTGCTTAACTCTCGAAGAAGCTGAGGCTGTGCTGAATGATTCCCACAGTGGAGCTTGTGGGGGTCATTTATCTGGGCTTGCTACAGCCCAAAAAATCTTGCGTGCTGGGTACTTTTGGCCCTTGATTTTCAAGGATTGTATCGAATCGGTCAAAAAGTGTCATCCGTGTCAAGTCTATACTTGAAAAATGCGCGCTCATCCAGCTCCGCTTTTTCCAGTCATTACTGTCGGTCCCTTTACAAAGTGGGGTATTGATTATACTACTTGTAACCCGCCTTCGGCTAAAGTTCACAAGTACATTATTGTAGCAGTAGACTACTTTACGAAGTGGGTCGAGGCTATGCCTACTTTTGGTTCAAGGATTGTATCGAATCGGTCAAAAAGTGTCATCCGTGTCAAATCTATACTCGAAAAATGCGCGCTCATCCAACTCCGCTTTTTCCAGTCATTACTGTCGGTCCCTTTACAAAGTGGGGTATTGATTATACTACTTGTAACCCGCCTTCGGCTAAAGGTCACAAGTACATTATTGTAGCAGTAGACTACTTTACGAAGTGGGTCGAGGCTATGCCTACTTTTGGGAATGATGGTGAGACTGTAGCTCTTTTCCTTTTCAACTAGGTTATCGCTCGTTTTGGTATTCCTAGAGAGATTGTCACTGATCATGGCAGTCATTTTCAGAATAGTATGATGGCTGAGTTGGCTCTCAAATTGGGTTTCGGGCAGGAGCATTCATCTCCATATTATCCTCAAGCCAATGGGCAAGTGGAAGCCGTGAATAAATCCTTGAAGACAATTCTTCAAAGAACAATTGATAAAGCTAGATCCAACTGGCATATTATGCTATATCCTGCACTTTGGGCATACAGGACGTCAGTGAAAACTGCAACTGGCTTTACTCCGTTTCAGCTAGTGCACGGGGTGGAATCCGTATTTCCTATTGAATGTGAGATTCCTTCTCTTAAGTTAGCTGTTGAACTTCTTCCTGACACTTCTAGTCTTGAAGAACGGCTCCTTCATCTGGAACATCTCGATGAGCAGCGTCGGGATGCCGCCACGATGAATGAAGCGCATAAAAACCGAGTTAAAGTTCAGTACGATAAGGCAGTCAAACCCAATGTTTTTCGGAAGGTGACCTTGTTTTGGTCTATGCCCAAGAAAAAGATGCCCTGGGGGCAGGAAAGTTTAAGTCTATGTGGTATGGCCCCTTCATCGTTAAAAAATTCCTTAAGAAAGAAGCATATACCTTGGTTGATTTTGAAGGGAACGAGTTGCCGGAGCCCCGAAATGGGCTCTATTTGAAGAAGTATTATGCCTAGGCTTTGGCCTGGCATATTGCTTTTGTATATAGTAGTTTTGTTTTTTACATATCTGGTTGACTTTCGATCTTTGATGAGTTGGTGATGTTTTTTATCTGCTTTGGCAGGTTGTGTTGGATGTCATGAGTCATTTTGGTTTCGCCGATGGTGCTAGTAGACACACCTGGAACTTAGCTTCCATGGCTTGGGTGCTTCATTATCCTTCCGGTCAGCTGTTAGTATCAAGAGGGGTCTGCATTGGTCCTGCTTCCAATAATATAGCAGAATACACTGCAGTTGTTTATCTACTCTCGGAGGCAATATCTTTGGGTGTTGATTCGTTGGTAGTTTTCTTGGACTCTCAGCTGGTGGTGTCACAGTTGAACAATACTTATCGGGTTCGTGACCCATTTTATTACGGTTGTTCTTGAGGGTACGTTTGTTACAAAGATCATTTCAATTTTTAACTTTCATTCATATTCCTCGAGCTGACAATTGGTTAGCAGACTCATTAGCTAATCAAGCAATTGATTGGCATATTAATCATTCCATACAATAAAATTTAATCATAAAAAACATCATACATTTGATATATTTATCACATCACATCAAATATCGCTATATATATATCATCAGAGTGTTCAAAAACTTTACAAAATTTGGATCCATAAGGTCATACAAAACTTGGGTTTATGCCCGATCATGTTCAGTCTCAAAAAAGAATATACAGTCATCTAATACATAATATCTGTCTACTCCTGAGGTCCCTGCCCAGAAGTCGTGTTCCTATAGAACGTGACCGCGGTGGCAACTCGGCGGAATAATCGTACCCAGTCTCGGGGCACTCCTACCACCCGTCTCTGGATGGCTTCCGGCAGGTCTTCCACGGCAGCCATAGGTATTTGGCGGGTTAAACCCTCCAAGTTCCTCTGCACAGCCTGGAGGGTCCTGTCAGAATCCACTGTGTCTGCTTCGCCCCTGCAACGCTTGTGGCACGGGAAACCCTCAGGTCGCACTGGTCCAATATCTGTATCATGATCATGTTTACATTGTCAGTCATTATGAATCCAATCAAAAACATGTTTATTTTCATTTTTTCATACATATTTGAAAAAATCCAAAAAAATTACATAAGTCAAAAAATTTTGCAAACTTACCGACTGTGCCCCATGCTGTGCCTGGTGGAAGAACAAGATCTGGATCTCCACGAAAGTCCATCCCGGCATAGGGATAGTCGTCCACAGTGATGATTTGTTCTCCCCACCAAAGGAAGAACTCATCATCCCAAGTGGTCCGGGGAACTTCACTTCCCCCTAATCTCTTCATCATGTCCGCCCAACGGGCAATTCTTGGGTCCCGCGAGCTACTGATGGTAGAGATAACTCTGGGTCTCAATGCTGGTATCTTCTCAAAGAAGAATGTCATCAAAATAGTACCGTACCCAAAGTGTTTGGTCTTTTCTTGGCGGATTTAGGTCAACTGTTGCTTCATGTTCAGTAATAGGGTTGTGCACCAATCATACACATGAGTCAAGCATTCCACTGCTATGCTCATTTGCGTCCTAGACGCCTCATGTAGGGAGGCAGATCCTGCCACTCTACCAATGGTGAAAAGGAGGATTTTCATGTGCAAATCCCGTAAATATTTAATCGCAATCTGAGTTCCAACTTTCTTGGAACCCTCTACGCAATACACGTGGACATAATCTTCCACGGTTAGCCCTCCCAGGGGCTTCCCGTGCAAGTCTACTGGTTCCCCCCTCCGGGAGAGTCCAGTGATGAAATATATGTCTTCCACTTCAATGCGTACTGGCATTTGATCTATCATAAAGCAATCCTCTTCCGATTCCCAGTAATTGACGAGCATTTCTAGCAACCGAACATTGCTTTTCATATTTGGCATTTTGAAAAATTTGAACAATCCGCAATTCCGAAGAATATTTTGCGATGCTCGATCTTGCATGACCTCTTGATCAATTGCACTGTGTTCACGCTCTCTCCATGAGATTGTCATCCTGTCAAAATTCAATAAATCCTACATTAGCCACGCATTTTTTGATGCGGGCCTGCGCATACGCGACTTTTTCTATGCACAGTCGCGTGTATACGCGACTTTCCCATTACAAACCCGCGTATGCGCAAGTCCGTGTCTTTTAGCAAGGGTTTTAATGGTGAAAATCACTAAATTTTAATTTCTAAACGGAAAAAATGATTTGCAAGGATGATTGAGGAGCTTTCCTGACAAATTCGGTGTGATTCGACGGTCGGTTGTTCCTGATTTGACGAAAGAAGTTTTTGCTCCAGAGCACTTTTTTCCAAATCAGCAATGTAATAATGAACCAAATATGAGGTAATTTGTCTATTTATGCCTAAAAAGTTGAAAATTTTTGCAAAAATTTGTTATGCTTATTTTTTCGATCTATCTTAACATGCATAACTCGGATGCTTGGAAGTGCCCAGTTTGGTATGTTTTCAGGTACATTTTGACGAATTTGAGATTTTTCCTGTTTTTTGATCCATGATTACCGACTCGTCACGGCAGGTATATGATCTTCACTGGCATATAGGTTAGGGAAATCACTTTCTGTTGCATCTTGCATACTAGCCTTCATACTGATCACTTGCCATAGGGTCGATCCCATCAGGTCATGACTATTACACCCATTTCACTCGCTGATTATTTAATCATGACTTGGTGGTAGAGCCTTCCTTTACATGGGCTTCCTAGTTAGTTCCTCACTATCACTTGTTGCCCATGCTGCGTTTTATGTAGGCTCGGGAGTCCTCTTTAGTCCCGCCATGACTTATGTGTTGAAACTTCATTCTTCTCCTTCCTTACTATCTTTTTTTCTGGCTTTTCCCCTAGAGGCTCCCTGGTGTCGTTAAGTTGTATTACTGCATTTCATATTGGCTACTTGTTTATCCTGGCCTTTAGCCGGCTTCATTTGGACTCAGTGTTTAAGCCAACTTTTGACCTTGACTATTTGTACAAGTTAACCATTGCATGCACTTAGCTATCACGACTTGACACCCTTTTACCCATGGATGGAACGTTCCTTTGAGTATTGCTTACTAGTTTCTGCCACCTTGCATTGAGCATAGGATTGTTCCAATCCCAGGAACTAGTGCATCTGATTTTTTGATACTCGTTCTATCCATTATACCATAGCATTCTTTTATTCTTTTTCAGGCTTATTATATGAAAAAGACAAAAAAATCAAATATAACAAAAAGAGCGGGAACGGGATGTATCTTCGTTATTTTGATGGCAGTACAGAGTCAGTTTGTCGCACTTGAACAAAGCACATATACTTATATATATTTCCTTCATATGGGATGGTTCTAATTTTGACCTAGGTTCAGCCTTTACCACGTTTCAACTGGTCGATTCTCCCCCGGTTGGTTATCTCTTCCAATCATATAGAGAGTTTGTTTTGCCTCCTGCAAGACAGACTTATACAGTGTCACTTTTTTCTGCCATGGTCATCACAGAGTCGTGCTTTTGTTCAAGGGAAGTCTAGCCTGAGTCGGCCATTCTGCGGTGTCTCTTGACTCATTATTCAGTCGGCCTTCCCGGTCTTGTCAGTATCATGTTCTATCACATCAGATGTTTTGGTCTTCTGCTCGTGCTGGTTTGAAAAGGTCCCCATTGACTTCTTGCTGGCGGGTTTGTCTCTTATCGACTACGACACATTGCTTTGAGAGCAAACCTAGAGCCGCACCCTGGCCCTATTTCCATCATTGATAGGTGACCTTGTGCTCAACATTTGATCATCATTATGGGTCTTTGACTGAGTGGTTTCCCCTGTGTTCGACGTCAGCATACATTATCACACTTGGGATTTGTGCAGTACCTTGATTTCCATTTGACCCTATTGGTGGATTTCTCGCCTCTGTGTCAGCTTTCATTATTGGTTGGTTCAGAGGGTTTCTTCCGTGCGCTAGCTTCATCTTGTGCACGTCGGAAACGTACTTCGGTTTTGGTTCCATCACTCTACTTCGTCCGATTCCTTCCAAATCTTGGCCTGCGGGTTACACTCGTGTTGGACTGATGTGGGATGCCTTAATGCCTTCCTTCCAGCAGATCTTTTCCCATCGACTCCGACTCATTGCTCTGGGAATAAGGTCTAGAGTCTTTTTGTCAGTACCTTAGGGTTTGCAGTCATCAGTGGCAGACTCTTCGCTATCGACAGTGGGGATTCATCATTGCCTCCTGATTGGTAGATTCTTTCAAGTGTTCGACTTCAACTCATTCATTCGCACTTGTTAGTTTGTACTGGGGCACCTTGACACTCATTTTCATTATCGGTGGGTTGTCTCGCGTTGGTTAACGGTATACATCATTGACCGGTAATCCAACGATTTCTCACATGGTCGACTTCAGCTCATTTATTCCCATTGTGTAGAATTGTGCCATAGTGATCGATGAAGACCTCGGGTTGCATCAACATTTCTCGGTTCACTTTTGACAGTCCATTCAGTTTCTGCCAGTGATGCCGTCCACCCTTATATGTTGCAGTTCAGTACAACAACATCCTATATGTTGGCTCCCGAGTTGCGTGATAGTACCGTTTGTTCCACCCCTTATGATTTGGTACTTGGAGATTCAGTTACTTATTTGATCAGACATCCAATTGCAGCATCCTTGATCAGCTTTCTATATGTGATACTTGGACATTGATTCAGACTTATACTTCCGGGCCATGCTCAGATGATTCATTGTGTACTTTCAGTTCAGTTATACTTGTATACATGTTGGATCTATTCGGTACTTTCTATATGATGTATTTTTGACTGAGCATGGGTATGCCCACCTCAGCATGAGTTGACTCTCTGTTTTCTTTCATTGGTTTTTGGCAGGCTGAAATCTGGTGAAGTCCTCTCTTGTCCTTGCGAAGTTCTTTCTATGTGCATAATACATTTCGGCCATCATGTATCCCTTCTGACCTCATATATTAGGGGGCATCTGTTATAGCATCATTTCTCACCTTCATATGATTCATGATTGCTTTTATGGCTTTGGGCACCCATTCCTATAGACTTGGAAAAAATTCACTAAAAAACAGTGTTAAATTCCCCATACGCGGTTATGCCCAGACTTTTCCGCGTGTATATGCGAGTCCACATGTACTTTCCTGCGTATGCCATTAAAATCATTAAAAAATATATAAAAAATCCTTATTTTCGGGCTGGGTTGATGGTTACTCTAGTAGTTCAACCACCCCAGCACATGGCCAACTGTTTCCAACAGTTGAAACTACTTTGAGGGAGTATAAAAGCCCCTCATGTGCATGGCCTAAGGGAGAGAGAGAAATTATTGATATTATACTCTGTTGGTATTCCCTATCCAAGTCTGAATTCCCGTGCCTCCTGCACTTCCCAGTTCATTACATGAACCCTTTGTTTCCTGGAGATTCTCATCTCTTTATATGTCATCTCGTATGCACCAGTTCGGAAGGAATCTTAGCGAGGCAAGGGTGGGACGGATCCGGACGACGGTCTGCTCGAAGATCGTGGAAGGATTCAGGTGATCTCTCCACTCGTTATTTCTGTACATGCTATTTATAATACAGAAGTACCATCTTGTTCTCGAAATATACGTGTTAGTGTCTGCTTGCATACATGAGAATATTGTTATTTAAGCATTTGTTATGGTTTATCTAATGTTTCATATGGATTTCACTAACATTTAGAGTAGATATATGCTGTACAACCAGTTCTTCGTGCTTGTTTCTTCTTGTCTTTCAGGTTAAGAAGGAAGAAGGGTTGCTGGGGGTTTGGACCCCGCGGGATCTGCTTCAACCATAGGACCTACGGGTAACTTCCTCGATCTACTTTATTTAGTTTTTCATGAACATGTATGGTTGTGTGAGTCCTTCTTAAGTAGCATGCCCCTGCTCTGTGGAGGTTTAAACCCAACAAACCTCTAGGGTGATTTTGCCCGAAACAATTACCACTCCTCAAACTCTCAATATATAAGTACATATCAAGAAGAAAAAGGTAATAGTGTTGATTGATTCGGGTAGTACCCATAATTTTATTCATTGTAAGGTAGCCAAGGAATTGAATTGTTTCCTATACCCAACACGAGAATGTCAAGTGATGGTTGCAAATGGAGGAACTATAAATTGCTCTGGAAAATGCCATAATATCAAGCTAACCATGGGGGAATATGTATTGACTAGTCCAATGCTTTCCATTCATATGGGAGGTGCTGATGTTGTACTAGGAGTACAATGGTTACAATCTTTGGGGATGGTAGCTTTTAATTTTCAAGAACTTTTCTTGAAATTTTTTCAGAAGGAAAGGAAGTTGAATTACGGGGTATTGCAGGGAAGCCGGGAAAAATAATAAGCTCTAATGTCATGACAAAGCTTCTAAAGAAAGAACAACGAGGCGTAATTGCACAATTATGCTCACTAGAAGTTCCAACATCAAAATCATCTATTTCTGCAGATCTCCAAAAAGTCTTGGACAATCATTCCAAGGTTTTTGAAACTCCAAAAGGAATCCCAACTATTCGTGATCATGATCATGCTATTCATTTGATTCCAGGAAGTGTTCCTCCAAACATCAGGCCTTATAGATATCCTTATGTCCAAAAGAGCGAAATTGAACGTATGGTTGCAGAAATGTTAGAGGCGGGTATAATTCAACCTAGTCAAAGTTCTTTCTCTACTCCTATAGTATTGGTACACAAGAAGGATGGATCATGGCGCATGTGTCCGGATTATAGGGAGCTCAATAAGCTCACCATTAAAGATAAATTTCCCATTCCTGTGATTGATGGATTATTGGATGAATTACATGGAGCAATTTATTTTACCAAGTTGGATCTTCTTTCAGGATATCATCAAATTAGAATGAAGACTGAAGATATTCCAAAAACAGCATTTCGAACTCATGAGGGTCATTATGAATTTTTGGTCATGCCTTTTGGCCTTACCAATGCACCTTCTACATTTCAAGGGTTGATGAATTCCATTTTTCAAACCCTTCCTTAGAAAATTTGTGCTAGTATTTTTTTATGATATACTAATCTACAGCAGGTCTTGGAAGGATCATGTTGAACATGTTGACAGGGTGCTCAAACTATTGCAGGAGAAACAATTATATGCAAAAAAATCCAAATGTTTCTTTGGAGTACAAGAGGTGGAATATCCGGGTCATATTGTATCTCACGAGGGTGTTAAAGTAGACCCTAACAAAATTAAAGCCATTAAGGAATGGAAAGTCCCCACAACCATAAAGAAGTTGCGAGGATTTCTCGGGTTAACATGGTATTATCGCAAGTTTGTTAAGAATTATGGGAGAATAGCAGCACCTATAACAACATTATTGAAGAAAGATGCATTTTCATGGACTCCTGAAGCAACTAAGGCCTTTGAACATCTTAAAGAGGCAATGTGCCTAGCACCGGTCTTAGCTACGCCACACTTCACAAAAACCTTTATTGTGGAATGTGATGCCTTAGGAAATGGAATTGGTGTTGTTTTAATGCAAGAAGGAAGACTCATTGCTTTTGAAAGCCGTCCAATTAAAGGAAAGTATTTACAAAAACCTATTTATGAGAAGGAAATGTTAGCAATACTACATGCACTAAAGAAATGGCGAACTTACCTAATGGGAAGACACTTCAAGGTAAAAACTGATCTTGATAGTCTTAAACACTTTTTGGAACAAAGACTATCTTCAGAAGAGTAGCAAAAATGGGTCATAATGATGTTGGGTTATGACTTTGAAATAATCTACAAAAAAGGGAAGCTAAATGTTGTTGCAGATGCGCTCTCAAGAAAGAATGAAGAGGTGGAAGCATTGCTTTGTGCCATTTCTATTATCCAACCAGATTGGATAACCGAAGCAAGAGATAAATGGAAGAAGGACGAAGAAGTGTGGACACTCATTCAAAAGTTGCAGCAATATCCTAGTACATCTGATACATTTAGTTGGAAAAATGATTCCTTATGGTACAAAGACTACTTATATATTTGTAAGAATTCCCAACTAAAACAAAATATTCTTTTGGAATTGTACACTTCTCCTTTAGGAGGACACTCAGGATTTTTAAAAACTTACCACAGGGTGAAGAAAGATTTTTTTTGGGATGGACTTAAATATGATATTCAAAAGTTTGTGGCGGAATGTTTGGTTTTCCAGAAGAATAAAGTTGAGACAATTAAGACCCCAGGTCTTCTACAACCTTTGTCCATTCCAAGTCAATGTTGGTAGGAGATTTCAATGGATTTTATCACAGGTTTACCTAAGTCCGAAGGAAAGAGTGTCATCATGGTGGTAGTTGATAGACTTGCCAAGTATGCACACTTTTGTGCATTATCTCATCCATTTAAAGCAAGTACAGTTGCTACTACATTTATGGACAGAATTCAAAAGCTACATGGAAGCCCAAGGGTTATTGTGAGCGACAAAGATCCCATTTTTACTGGAAATTTTTGGACGGAGTTATTTTCTTGTTTGGGTACTCAATTAGCTCATAGCTCATCTTATCATCCTCAATCTGATGGTCGAACTGAGATAGTAAATAAATGTTTGGAAGGATATCTTTGTTGTTTTGTATATGATAAACAAACACAATGGGTCAAGTGGTTACCTCTAGCTGAATGGTGGTATAACACTTCCTTCCATACTGCAGCAAAAATGACCCCATTTATGGCACTTTATGGATATCATCCACCATCCATCACATCATCTTTAAGAGAAAATTCTAAGGTTCAAGCAGTGGAAGATCACATCGAGCATCAGCAAGAAGTTCTCCAACTCTTAAAGGATAACCTGAATTTGGCACAAAATCGAATGAAACAACAGGCAGATCAACATCGCAACGAGAGAAGTTTTGATGTAGGAGATTGGGTATTTTTACGGCTACAACCATACAAACAAATGTCCCTCAAGCAAGCTAGGAAGGATAATAAATTATCGCCAAAGTACTATGGTCCTTACAAGGTGTTGCAAAAGATTGGTACTATGGCATACAAATTGGAGCTTCCTACTTCTTCGCGAGTACATCCAGTTTTCCATGTTTCATGCTTAAAGAAAGTTATAGGTGAAAATCTTCCAGTTCAAACAATATTGCCAGAACTTGATGAGGAAGGAAAATTCATATTGGAACCAGAAGCAGTCATGGAAACAAGAACTCGACAACTACGGAATCGATCAATTTCAGAGTATCTCATCAAGTGGAAGAACTTACCCACTGAAGATTCTACATGGGAGGATGAGAATTTTATACAGAAGCACCCAGATCTACTCAAGCGTTGAGGACAACACTTTTTTGAAGGAGAGGGGCATGTTAGGTCCCTATATTACTAGTATATTCCCTTATTGTTGTTAGTGTAACCCCTTTATTGTTATTATTGTACCCCTGTAACCCCCATATTGTTATTATTGTGCCCCTAAATTATTATTGTTAGGTCGGCTAGGATTACATTGTGGCCCCACTAGAATTACATTGTGGCCCCACTAGGATTACATTGTGGCCCTATGGACTCCTATATATAGAAAGGAGGTTTGTAATTTGAATCATCCAAGAATTGTTCATTTATGTAATGTATTGGAGGTTACCCCCTCGAAGTGGCTTATTTCTAAGGTGTTGATATCTCTTTTATTCTATTTTTGGAGCTGGTTTCACAACATGGCATGTCCCCATAAGTTTCAATAAGAGGTAATGAAACAATATGAGATGAAAGTGGTTGCATACCTTGGATCAAATGATGTGTGGGAACCTCTTGCAAGATCTCAAGAGTTCCTCCAACTGGGACAATGGTGTCTCCAACTGCCGGTAAGAGTGATGGTTGCTCTTCTATCAATGTACCAGCGCTGGTATCTGTCTCCTCCTCATCATGCATCTCATGAGTAATGCATGGGGCTCCAAATTTCAAGAACTCAAGACCATCTTGCAAAAATGCAAGTGATCCTCTTGATGTAAGTACATTTGCAGCTGGTGGTGGTAGAGGCTCCTCCTCTTGAGTGATAATGAGGACATCTTCTTTTAGATACTATCTCCTTGATGATGGGAGATGTCACTATGTGAGATGTATCTGGTTTCTTTCTACCATACCTCTTCTTCAGTTTTTGAATAAAATCTGCATAAGCATGTACTTTCATATGGGACAAGTGACTGAACCACCAATCTCTTGCTTCACCGTATAGGTGCAGCACTGCAAACTCCACAGCCTCTCTTTCTGATATAGGATATTTCAGAAATAAGGTATCCAATTCTTCCCTCCAAGCCCTCAATGTGCATGTGGAAGATCCATCAAATGCATGCAAGAAGAACCTATATATCCTCTCTTCCTTGAGTTGCAAAAACTGTTGGAGAGAAATATTCTCCTTCAATGCTCTAGGCTATGACTTGTATTCATACATATATTCACTTAGGGTCTCATGCCCCAAGCCTTCATTGTATTAAGACCAGTCCTCTTTCTCATCAAAGAAAGTGGATCTAGTGGAATAATGTGAAGCCCTTTGCTTCTCCAGTATTTTTTGTTGTTGATAAGAAGTACTTGGACCTTCTTCTTTTGAACCTTTTTGGGGTTTCTCTTTGCCTTTGGTCCGCGATAAAATTCTACCCCATCTCTTCTATTCTCCTCGATAGCTCCTGCACAGATTTTAGGAGGAGTTCTTCGAACTCCCTTCCTTCATCTTTCTCACCTACCATCGGTCCTTGTACTCCCTTCCCTGGGAAGTGATATATGGTTTTCCTGCTAGTGTCATAGACAATCTGCTCCACAAGTTGAGCCAAGTCTATGAGCTCTGATACCACTGTAATATTCTATGTAGAAATAAACATCAATATAAAGCAACATAAACAAGCGTCTACAAAAAATAGAGAGATATCACACGAATAATGCAAAATATGGAGAAACATTGAGCCATTTTATTATGTAACTAAGAGATACAATGAGTACAATGGTGATAAAAATGATGGCACCTTGGCTTGCACTTGGCAAGCTGGAAATACTCTCAGAAATGCTCACTAAATAGCTGCTCAACCAAGGACTGCGTAATCTCCAAATTGTTGTTGCTACTGTTGCCGGACTGCTGCTATTGTTGGAATAGGATGGCTCTTTGGGGCTTCCCCTGCTCAGAAAAATACGAAACTATGGGAATGATCTCTCCTCCTAATCCCCAAAAAATCCCAGAAAGGGTTTCTGGAATGGATGACCTCAGAAAATCACCTCCCTTGAGGAATAACGTTGTTCCAGTGGAATACGCTAGCCCTGAATTTATCTCTGCAAATGGTGGCCTCCTCCTCTATCAAAACGAAGGAATAGCTAAGGGTTGATCCCTTCTCACTATCCCTGGCTGAATCCCCTGATAAATCTTCACCCCCACACTACATCCTCCAAGAACTGCGTGATCTCTCCTCAAGACTACATTGTCCCAGCAATGCGTAATCCCTGGCTGAAGATGTTATGGCTCTCACCTGAAAATCAATGGATGGAACTCCTCACCCGAGCAGGTACTCGAAGTCCCTCGGGGCTGAAGTTGGGATCTCCGCTCGGAGACACCCAGTGTGTTGAACAACACTTGCAGAATTTGCTCAACAACAAAAGTGTGTTCAATGTCAAGAGACAAAACATAGATGCATAATCAAATCCCATAATGAGGAGCCTCCTCTCCCTTTTATGCTTGAGAGCCTTGCTCTCACCCAGGCCCCACTAAACTGCGTTGTTCCTCCTTGGCCACGTTGTCCCCACTCAACTGTGGTGTCATGGGCCCACGTTGTCCATGCTGCCCCTTCCCTCACGTTGTCACTAGGCTCTCACGGGCCCCACGTTGTCATCTGATATTTTCCTAAGTAACTTTAGGGAGACTTTATTTCCTAAGTGTGGGTTATGGGTCCCATCACTTCTTTTATTTTCGCCCAACATTAGGATTTGTTGAAATTAATAAAATATTAATATTCCAATTAGCTGCATGCTTATTTAGGAATATTACAGTGCCCAGGCAGAGGAGGAGTGGCACATAGTTCGAGAAATATTTTAATTGCAGGTAGGTGCAAAATCCTGAACCAGTATGCAGAGGCAGTGAAACCATGATTGAGCTGCATTTCCAGAGGGGGCAAATTTTCCCAGTGTCCAAATTGGACAAATTTTATATGGATTTTATACCTGTCGGCGACACGAACCTGATAGCGGTGTCAGCTTCTGCAACATAGGTCTCATTTTTTTGGCCATATTCCATATGGGGATGACGGTGTCGGATTTTAGCATGTGGACAGTCGATTTCTCACTATTCGACGCCACGTTTTTGATGGTGCATTCAAATCCACCGATTGAGTAGCCTATTCTTCATCCAACATTAGAGTTGAGATATATGAAGTGTTTTTGCCATGTACTTCATTGATTATTGTTGTAGGATGCTTTATGTCATGTCAATTCCTGCTTGATGTATGATGCAGATTCTTCATGTTTATTTGTTTTTGTTGATTCCTGCTGATGTAAGATGCCGAATATTTATGTGTATTGATGTGTTATGTATTTATCATGGATGGTGATTTATGTTGTGAGATCCCTTTGTTGCGTTGATCGTGGGATACTCTTTGTCACCATATGTGAAGTTGTTATGCCGATAGGAAGTTTGTAATGAGTGAGAGTTCCTTGTAACAGAACGTCTCGTGGCAAGACTTTGCCACTCATGTTGAGGGCTTTTCCTTGTATGACAAGTCAACAACATCCATGTACATTATCACCAGTTATAACATTGAATGAAGCAACCAACACCATCGAGACATCGAGGCTTGGAGATGTAGTCCACACTAGACGAACTCCGTTATTAAACCTCTTGTGTTTTTGTTGTGTGATTGTTGACATGCTTTCTGTTAGTCCCCCTATGAAATTTTTGACAAGCAAATAGGGGGCTAAATCATTGTTGAGTCTTCAAGGAATGCATTTCCTCTGAAAACACAGTCTCCTTGAAGCCTCCATGTGCCTCTTATCCTTTGATCAAATCTCCTCTGCTGATTCCCCTTTTAAAGCCTCTCTGTTATGTGAAGAAATGCCCAAAGGCCCCTTTTTCCCTCTCATTTCCCCCACTTAGCTTCTATTTTATCCCCCTGTCTTCCCCTTCTATTTCCCTTATTACCCTTCAATTTCCCCCAAAATCCCCTTTAATTTCTTCCCCCTGGCCCCCCCGATTGCAATCCTCCGATTTGATCCTGACCGTCCATTGGATCTGGGATCTAACGGCTCAGATCTAATCGCCCTCCGCCTCCGCCGGGTCCCACTCTTACATTTGTCTCCGTCGCATTTCATGCATTTTGTTTGTTTTTTGTTCGTTTCATGTATTGTTACGCCGGTCAATCTCCGCCGTCGATCTTCATCTCCAGGCCTGAATCCAACGGTTTGCGCTGCATATTTCTACCGAACCCTATTGTCCGCACATTCCACCACTCCATTGCATTTTCATCATAATAGCGTTGTTTCCGCCACCGCCGCACCACCATTTCATTCGCCCTGCGTCCATTGCTCCGTCCATTGTTTTCTGCACAAGTTTGCTGTGTTGCAGAGTTTCTAGGAGATGAGACCGCCGCTGTTCAATGTATTACCTCAATGGCGAGCGGCGCAGTCAGGATCAAATATGATGAGCCAATACCATTAGGAAAGTCAAGGAATGGGGCCGTCAGGACTCACATTAATGGAAAGCAGAGTTCAAACGCCGAAAACCATGCCGGCGCCATTTAAAGCTCAAGCTAACTCGACAGAGGCAGTAATGAAGCAGCAAGGTGTTTCAGTACAGAGCAGAGGGATTAGTGCACGTCAACAAAGATCTTGAGCTCTGAAACAGAGGTTTAAAGAGGCAAAGCATCATTTTGAAGACCCCGAGGATCAATCTGGAAATCCTGAACATCAATAAGAGGTAATATCAAGGTTTTCTTATCAGCAGAATGTTTTGCCATAAAGGACAGGTCTCCCATACAGTCTTTATTATGCGCCGTGTCCCTGAAGGGGTTTTTCGTCCCAGCTATAGTTCAAAACAATCTAACATCTATGAGGCAGACCTCTCAGCAGTTTCTTTCATTTTATTCAAATCACCTGGAGTACTACAGCCAAAAGGTCAAATCATATCCAGAGCAGATCTTTCTTTCACAAGGAAGGTGACAAAGATTAAATATACAGCGTATCAAGCGGAATGGGCCTCGGCCCTGCATTCATTGATGCGTTTAAATGTAACATTTAAAATTCACCTACCTCCTCAGTCGGTCCTCTGTGTATCTTCTGCTATAAAGCACAGAAGGATATCATTGTAATGGTTGTTGATGCATTATCAGTGAATTGCAAGCATTTTGTCCCGAGCCAAGTTCTCTGTGTAATGATTGTATGATAGGCTGAGAAATATGATGTATTCAGGCTGAATATAAAAGCTTTGGGCAGTGATGTACCTGATTGGTATTGTGTTTAACATGATAAGCAGTTTTCATTGGATCCTGATCTACAACAGTTGGTGATGTTTTTCTCATCTCTGTGTTTACTTCCATTTCATTTCATGTTCTTCTGACTGACATCTGAATGCATGATATAAGATTTACCCTTGTTAGGTACCTTATATCCCAGCTCTCTCAGTCTTTAATGTTTCTGCTCATATGTGTGTCTGAATATTGTTTTTAATTGACTAAACCAGTGTAGTGGATGATTATTGCCTGCTCTCTGATGTGCAAGTTGATAGAATCAGTGTTCAGATGTCTTTGTTAAGATTTAATTGAAAGAGGTTAGGAACATTGAGAGGTGTAAAGCCTGTCGCTGCCTCTTCATAACCTGCCCTTCCAATACAAACCTTTTCAAGACCCCTTGTGTTGCCTATGGTTTTGTCCAAGCAGGCCTGGAGTTAAATGACCTCTGGTCTGATCTATAGACGGAATCAGATGGTTTTCCATCCTTCATTCTCATTCCTTAGTGTTCCATCCCACCAATCAGTATTTGAGATCCAAATGCTCTAGATGACTAGCCCAATTGAAGCTTACACATTGAACATAAGTAAATCCTTTCTTGACTCCATTGCCCAATGGCCTTGATGTTCCCTGAGTTATCTATTCTTGCCTAGCTTCCTTCTTTACCCACCCTTGTCTTATGGTGAAACCTTCCTTCCTGATTCTCAACAACCAAACTCAAATAATCAAACAAACAACCTTGAGCCTATAACTAGCCTAAAATCACAATTGAGAACTTCAAAGACATATGTCCTTTGATAATCATAGAGAGATCCCTCTCTGGACCTAGGAGGGCTAGATCCTAAGGTCTGAAAGTGGTTCTATGTTGTCTCATCTTTTGGTATTTCCAGCCTTGCCAAAACATGGGAACCCCAACATAATGGCGACTCCACTGGGGAATTCTGAGTGATTTTCATCTCAAACATCCTTAGAAGCTTAGAGCTCCGGTTAGGTTGGCAGTAAAACACTTATCCTTCCTATTCCACTTACCTCTGGTGTGTTTTACCCCTTACTCTTAGACAGAGCCTGGTAAGGGCCAGGTAGCCTCCGGATCTCATACTCTTTAGGAGGTCGCACATCTGGTAAATGCCCTCCCAGTCCATCTCTGGTTAGAGTTTGCTGTGTTTGTGGGATATTCCTGAAAAGGATATTTCATCATCACTGTGGTGGACAGTGTACCCCCTAGAAACATCCTAAACCTTCCACCTGGCGACTCCATTGTTCCCAAACGAAAAGACTTTACTGGTGATCAGTAGGCCTGCTGATTACCTTGGTTTCACATAAGACTCCACTGGGAGACTAGATTCAAAACATAATGAAGGCTCCACTGGGAGACCAACCCTGAGACAACATCAACCACAGCAGAAATAACAAGTAGGGTTAAGCTGCTTGGCTAAAAATAACACTCTGGCTCACAGAACCATTCATACAAGAGCTTTCCCTGATCCAAACCCACCTGAAATAGTTGATAATCCTAAGAAAATCCTTAAAGGAACACCTGCAAATAGGAGATCAACCATTTCCAACAACATTCATAGAGCTAATTCTGCACCCGAAGATCTTGCAGCTCTATTAGACCCTTTCTTCGACCTAGACTTTCAAAACAGATTACCTAGAACTAGGTCATTTAGTGTTTAAAACCAGCCGGACCCTAGGGACAGTGAAACCCCTCCTTCCACACCACCTGATCTCCACTTTCTCTAAAACTTGGGGCTTTCTCACCCGAGATCTGCTCAACATACTTCTGCTAGTCCAAACATCCCTGTCATCCAAATACCAGCTGCTCAAGCCAACCCTATACCCCACCAGAACATCATCATGGTATCCTGGTATGCACCTCTAGTCCTACCTCAGCCTCTACTGCCCTTACCAAATGATTATCAATCAAAGATCCCGCACTTCCTTGCTAAAGAGCCTACAACAGCACAACAACATGTAGATAAAATGGAGGAATCTTTTGACTATATGGAAATTAATGATGAAACAATCAAAATGAGAATTTTCGCGCAGAGCCTGGGGGGAGAGGTTAAAAAGTGGTTTAAAAACCTACCTGCTGGTAGTATCCAAGATCTCCCTGCTTTATACCAGACTTTCATCAACAAATGGGAAACTAGAGCAAACCCTCGCTAGCTCCTAGCAGAATACATGTCCCTTAAGAGGAACGTAGGAGAGAGTGTTCATGATTATACCACTAGATTCAACAGTATTTATAATGCTCTCCCTCCACACATGAAACCTCCACAAGGTATGGCCCTAGCAAAATATCCTGATGGATTCGATGCTGACATGGCCTATGAGCTTAGAGACAAAGAGTACACCACCCTGGAGGATATGCAGAAAGGGGCAGTAAACATAGAGGCAAATTTGATTGAGAAAAGGGCCAAAATGAGAGCTGAGAAGAGAGTAACATACAAGGATGACACTATAGCCTCCACTTCAGATCCAAATATTGAAAAATTGTCTAAGAATGTGGATAAGCTATACCAAATGATGGAAAAGATGGTTGTCACTCCAAACAGGAACCAAAATCAAAACTTTAGAAGAAACAACAACACTCCCAACAGACAGAAAGAGTCAGATCAACAAATCATTCCCCCATTTCAAAACTTCCTAGATGAGGATGAGGGAGTCATTGAGGAGTCTGAAGGGAATACTATTAACATGTTTGAAACAGAGGACTCAATTCTGAACTGTGACTTAGAGGAAGATCAACCCTCATCTTCATATTGGGATGAGGAAAGATTAGAAACTAAAGAGTACAGACTTGGGTTCCAAAATGCCATGTTACAGGTCAGAGAGCAGTATGAGCTCAGGAGCAAAAAGAACCAAGACACTTCCAAAACCAAAACTCCCGAGGTTGCCATCAAGAAAAGGCCTGAAAAATCTTCTAAAGTAACTGCTGTGAACAACAATTCAACAGCCAAGAGTTCTGAGAGTAACAAAGAAAAGGACAACCAAAGCATGGAAAAACAGGGTCAACAAACCAGTAGCACTAGCACCTCAGTTAGTGCTCCTGATAAAACTGTTTCTACACGTGTACATAATGAGAAAACACAAACTGATTCAACCACTAAAACAATGGCGAATAAAACAGAGTTGAACACTTCCAAGGGTCAATCCACTTTCAGTTTAGAAAGTGAGATTGCAAAAATCAAAATATCTGTACCATTATCTGAGCTGGCCTCTCAGGATGTATATAAAGGCCAAATTTTGAAAGCATTGAATTTAGGGGAAAACACTGATTCTGTAAACTTGAATGATGATCAGCCTGCCCTCTTGTTTGGTCCTAAGATTGAAGGAAAGATTCAGGAAGGGGTAGTACCACCTTTCTATATTAGTCTCAACATTCATGATAAAGTACTCCACAATGCAATGCATGATTCTGGAGCCTCACACAACCTGATGCCTAAGGTAGTTATGGAGAGGTTAGGCCTAGAAATCACCAGACCCTATAAATACTTGTATTCTTTTGACTCGAGTAGAGTAAAATGTCTTGGCCTGATCAAAGACTTGTGTGTGAGTTTGACTCAGATTCCTGCGAAATGTATGGTCATGGATGAAGTGGTGGCAGACGTGCCACCCAAGTATGGCATGTTATTATCTAGATCATGGGGAGCCAAGCTGCAAGGCACCATGCAGATGGATGGCTCATATGCCACTATTCCTACATTTGGCCAATTAAGAAGACTAAATAGAGAATCCCAAATGAAATTCCTAGTTAGCAGCCCCAAGAAACCTGAAAATTTACCATTATATTCTGTACATACCGACCTTGACTCCTTCATATTTTTTAATGATGAATCCTTAGAAGAGCCAGAGTCCCAGAATAGGCATACAAATGAGAACACCGAGCCTATGGACATCCACATAATGGCCACTCTGGAAGAATATGATCAGGAAAACCATGGGCAGCACACTGAAAACGAAGAGGAAATCAACAATGAAGCCTATAGGATCTATGGTGGACCTCTCACTCCAAGTGAAACAGAAACAGAACAAGAACAGCCAGCTAACCACCTTCCTGACATCTGTGGCCTCTATGAACAACAAGATAGTTTACAACCTAGTACAGACCTCCTAACTCAACCTAATGGCGAACCCAGCTGTAAGGGAGAAAGTGAAGTGGAAGTAAACAAAGAACCCCTGTGGGAAATGAAATTTGATGGGTCCTGTACTAGACAAAGCACTGGAGCGGGAGTGTAGCTGCGTAACACCGAAAATGACCACGCAGAGAGCCACGCTGTCAATCTGCATTTCAAATGCACGAATAACATTGCAGAATATGAGGCTCTAATCTTGGGCTTAAATCTGTTGAAAAAATTAGGAGCCCATAGGATAGTTGTGAGAGGAGACTCTGAGTTAGTGATCAAACAGATGAATGGTGAGTATTCGGAAAAACACCCCAGGCTTAGGGCATATAGGAATGATACTCTAGATTTGCTGAAAACGTTTGTTGAATATGATTTAGTATCCATTCCTAGGGGTCAAAACGCTATTGTAAATGGACAAGCCTGCCTAGCTAGCTCATATCCTAAGGCCCCAGTTGACCAACAAATCATCATTCAGACTAAATTCAGGCCTGCAGTGCCAGACAATGAAAAATACTGGCAGGTCTTTGAAGGAGACAAACAGATTGAAGATTTCCTGATGGGCATAAATGAGTTTGAATTTTCTAATTCAGACTCAAAATCTGATGACAGCTGCCCAAGTGAGGATTCCCCAGATGAACTAGAAACACCTTGTAGTATAGAAATAAATTCTTTTTCTGAAGAAACTGGAGATTTAGCCATAAAACGTGAAAACGCAGATATAGAAGAAATGGAGGTGCTCCAAGCCAAAGACAAGAGCATACCAAGAGGCTTAGCACCCTTAGAGGACCTATTTGATTTCGATGATGTTGCAAAGAAGCCCACAATAGAACATGCAAAATCAGATGTAGAAGAATGCAACATAGGCACTGAAGACAAACCCAAAATGATAAAACTGGCTAAGTCTATACCTGCAGACATGAAGAAAATATACATTGACTTGTTTAAGGAATTCATTGATGTGTTCGCATGGAGCTACGAAGACTTAAAGGCCTATGACACCAACATCATACAACACAAGATACCACTGAAGGAAAATCAGAAACCTTTCAGACAAAAACTTCGCAGGATTAATCCAAAACAATTGCCTGCAGTAGAGAAGGAAATTAAAAAGATGTATGAGGCAGGCATAATTGTCCCTGTGAGGTTTTCTGATTGGGTTTCAAACTTAGTGGCTGTAAGGAAAAAGACAGGGGAGATCAGATTATGCATAGATTTCAGAAACCTGAATAGAGCCTCCCTGAAAGACAACTACCCCTTGCCTAGAATGGAACATATCTTACAAAAGGTAGTAGGCTCTAAAAGAATCTCCCTACTTGATGGTTTTTCAGGATACAACCAAGTTCTGGTACTCCCAGAAGATCAACTAAAAACAACTTTCACCACTCCATGGGGCACCTTCATGTATGTGAAAATGCCTTTTGGATTGATGAATGCTGGAGCTACCTTCCAGAGAGCAATGGATATTGCTTTCTCAGATGAGATTGGACACTTCATAGTTATCTACTAAGATGACTTAAATGTCTTTTCTAAAACAGAAGAAGAACACTTAAAACATCTGAGGAAAGTTTTTGAAAAATGTAGAAGGTATGGTCTGTCCCTAAATCCTAAGAAGACTGTTTTCGGGCTGCATGAAGGTAAGCTTCTTGGCCACATTATATCTGAGAAAGGGATCAGGATAGACCCCCAGAGAGTTGAGGGAATACTTCAAATTACACATCCAAGAAACATCAAGGAGCTACAGTCCTTCATTGGGAAGATCAATTTCCTTAGAAGATTTATCCCCAACCTTGCTGAGCATCTTAGGAAAATGACTGAAATGCTAAAGAAAGATGCAGGAATTAAGTGGACTGTCGAAGCCAAGAAATATTTTGAGTCAGTAAAGCTTGCACTCACCCAGGCCCCTGTCCTTATCAGCCCTGACTTTTCAAAATATTTTCTGATCTTTTCCTTTGCTTCCCCGCACACAATTGCGGCAGTTTTGCTGCAGAAAAATTCAGAGGGTAATGAATAGCCTATAGCCTTCTTCAGTAAAGCCTTAAGAGATGCACCCTTAAAGTACAACATCATGGAAAAGAAGGCCTATGCCCTGATTAAGGCCTTAAAAGACTTTAGGGTGTACATTCTGCATTCTCACACCATTGCCTATGTGCCAAATATAGTGGTCAAAGATATCTTGTCCCAAGACCCAGATGGGAAAAGGGGCAAATGGATTGCTACAATTTTAGAATATGACATTGAAATCAAACCCACCAAGTTGATCAAAGGTCAAGGCCTAGCCCAATTGATGGCTAAATCTAATCTACAGGCCCTTGATATTAACATGATGAATGCCCTGGATGAGCAGGAAGGATTGCCCCATCAAACTGTTGAGGAGCAGTTTCAGAACTCTCCTTGGTACACTGATATCCTTTACGTGCTCACACACCTCAATGCCCCTCCAAAACTGTCCAAAACAAAGGCCAGATTCATAAAACTCAAAGCTAGAAATTACTGCATTATGAATGAGAGTCTATATTGGAAAAATCCAAATGGTCTTTTGCTGAAATGTTTGCCTGAAACTGAAGCTGAAAGAATCAAACGAGAATTCCATGCTGGGGAATGTGGAGGCCACCTGAGTTGGAAGGCCACTGCAAATAAGATACTCAGGGCTGGTTACTATTGGCCTACACTCTTTAGTGATGTCCATAAAATGATTCTTACCTACCACAAATGCCAAATTTTTGAAGGCAAAAGAAAGCTCCTTCCCGTCCCTCTGCAACCTATCACCATAGAAGGTCCCTTCATGCAGCGGGGCTTAGACTTCATTGGAGAAATCCACCCCTCTTCTTCTGGGCAACACAAATGGATCTTGACTGCTACTGATTACTTCACTAAGTGGTTTGAAGCCATACCCACTAGGAATGCCACTGATTCTGTAATCATTAGGTTCCTAGAAGACTTCATCTTATCTCGGTTTGGCTGCCCAAGGAAAATAATCACTGACAATGCTGCTGCTTTCGGATCCAAAAGAATGATTGATTTCTGTCACAGGTACGGAATTGCACTTGGACATTCAACTGCCTATTACCCCCAGGGTAATGGCCTAGCTGAATCATCAAATAAAAGCCTGGTTACAATCATTAAGAAGCTATTGGAAGAGAACAAAAGGTCATGGCATAAAAAGTTGATACAAGCCTTGTGGGCAGACAGGCTCACTACAAAGAAATCTATTGGCATGTCACCCTTCCAGCTGGTTTATGGGACAAAAGCAGTTTTTCCTACTAGCCTCGGGATACCAGTGGTAAAGCTTATCCAAGAAATCCAGTCAGAAGAGGACAGCATGATAAGGAGAATTAATGAAACAATCCATCTTCAGCAGACAAGGGAGAAGGTTTATAACAGAGCTGTCAAAGTGCAGGAAAACATGAAGAGACAGTTTGACAAAAGAACCAAAGCAACAAATTTCAAAGTTGGGGACAAGGTCCTGAAGTGGGATTCAAGAAGAGAGGATAAAGGCAAACATGGCAAATTCGACAGCTTGTGGCAAGGTCCCTTCATCATTCAAGCCACTGTGGGTCCTAATGCGTTTTTCTTGCAAGAACTTGATGGTTCTGAGTTGTTTGGGGGTCCTGTCAATGGTAGGATGCTCAAACACTATTTCTGCTAATTCTCCATTTCCAGTTTCATTTCCATTGTATATACCGTTGCAAATTTTCATTTCCAGCAAAAAGAGAAGAAATTGCCCCAAAAGACAGAATGAAAAGAGAGGTTCAGACATGCTCAAAACATGAACCTCTGAGGCAAAAGGATTGGCTCTAATAAACTCAAAACCTGAGCCAAAAGGAAGCAGAATAGCTGATCCAAACAAGCTCAAAATCTGGATCAACAAAGGAAAGAAGTGACTCAAATATGCTCAAAACCTGAGTCACAAGAAAGAAAGAAGGATGTTTCGCAGTTGCAGAATTCCACGCCTTCTCAGTTTTGTTTTCTTCAAGTTTCTGCCCAGCAAGTCAGACAGTCTAATCCTGGCTTGGCTGTGTCTAAATTTCCTGTCTTAGAATGTAGGTGAAGAAACCTGTTGGACAGTTTAATCCCAACAGGTAGTAGTTTAGGTAGAGAATCGTATGAGGCCAACAGTCTAATCTGGCCTCATGGAGCAATAAGGGTAGAATTAGAATAGGTTTGTTTTTGCTTTGCAAAATAAAATGTAAAGGGTCTGCTAGTTCAAATGCACCCAAGGGAAAATTGTTAGAGCTCTAGTTTGGGTAGGTAGATTGGTTGGGAAAATGTTTCTGCTGATTTGTGTATCTAATATATTGTGGCAGCTAATCTAAAGAAAGAAGGGATGGTTCAAGTAGCAGGCATCTGGCCTACACCAAGAGAACAATTTCTGAATTCTTGACTCCTTCAAGAAGAAGCCATCCCCATGTGGAGCCACTGTTAGCCCCCCTATGAAATTTTTGACAAGCAAATAGGGGGCTAAATCATTGTTGAGTCTTCAAGGAATGCATTTCCTCTGAAAACACAATCTCCTTGAAGCCTCCATGTGCCTCTTATCCTTTGATCAAATCTCCTCTGCTGATTCCCCTTTTAAAGCCTCTCTATTATGTGAAGAAATGCCCAAAGGCCCCTTTTTCCCTCTCATTTCCCCCACTTAGCTTCTATTTTATCCCCCTATCTTCCCCTTCTATTTCCCTTCTTACCCTTCAATTTCCCCCAAAATCCCCTTTAATTTCTTCTCCATGCCCCCCCCAATTGCGATCCTCCGATTTGATCCTGACCGTCCATTGGATCTGGGATCTAACGGCTCAGATCTAATCGCCCTCCGCCTCCACCGAGTCCCACTCTTACATTCGTCTCCGTCGCATTTCATGCATTTTGTTTGTTTTTTGTTTGTTTCATGTATTGTTACACCGGTCAATCTCCGTCGTCGATCTTCATCTCCAAGCCTGAATCCAACGGTCTGCGTTGCATATTTCTATCGAACCCTATTGTCCGCACATTCCACCACTCCACTGCATTTTCATCATAATAGCGTTATTTCCGCCACCGCCGCATCACCATTTCGTTCGCCCTGCGTCCATTGCTCCGTCCATTGTTTTCTTCACAAGTTTGTTGTGTTGCAGAGTTTCTAGGAGATGAGACCGCCGCTGTTCAATGTACTACCTCAATGGCGAGCGACGTAGTCAGGATCAAATCTGATGAGCCAGTACCATCAAGAAAGTCAAGGAATGGGGCCGTCAGGACTCACATTAATGGAAAGCAGAGTTCAAACGCCAAAAACCATGCCGGCGCCATTTAAAGCTCAAGCTAACTCGACAGAGGCGGTAATGAAGCAGCAAGGAGTTTTAGTACAGAGTAGAGGGATTAGTGCACGTCAACAAAGATCTTGAGCTCTGAAACAGAGGTTTAAAGAGGCAAAGCATCATTTTGAAGACCCCGAGGATCGATCTGGAAATCCTGAACATCAATAAGAGGTAATATCAAGGTTTTCTTATCAGCAGAATGTTTTGCCATAAAGGACAGGTCTCCCATACAGTCTTTATTATGCGCCGTGTCCCTGAAGGAGTTTTTCGTCCCAGCTATAGTTCAAAACAATCTAACATCTATGAGGCAGACCTCTCAGCAGTTTCTTTCATTTTGTTCAAATCACCTGGAGTACTGCAGCCAAAAGGTCAAATCATATCCGAAGCAGATCTCTATTGCACCGGGGAGATGACAAAGATTAAATATACAGCGTATCAAGCGGAATGGGCCTCGGCCCTGCATTCATTGATGCGTTTAAATGTAACATTTAAAATTCACCTACCTCCTCAGTCGGTCCTCTGTGTCTCTTCTGCTATAAAGCATAGAAGGATATCATTGTAATGGTTGTTGATGCAGTATCAGTGAATTGCAAGCATTTTGTCCCGAGCCAAGTTCTCTGTGTAATGATTGTATGATAGGCTGAGAAATATGATGTATTCAGGCTGAATGTAAAAGCTTTGGGCAGTGATGTACCTGATTGGTATTGTGTTTAACATGATAAGCAATTTTCATTGGATCCTGATCTACAGCAGTTGGTGATGTTTTTCTCATCTCTACGTTTATTTCCATTTCATTCCATGTTCTTCCGACTGGCATCTGAACGCATGACATAAGATTTACCCTTGTTAGGTACCTTATGTCCCAGCTCTCTCAGTCTTTAATGTTTTCTACTCATATGTGTATCTGAATATTGTTTTTTTTAATTGACTAAACTAGTGTAGTGGATGATTATTGCCTGTTCTCTGATGTGCAAGTTAATAGAATCAATGTTCAGATGTTTTTGTTAAGATTTAATTGAAAGAGGTTAGGAACATTGGGAGGTGTAAAGCCTGTCGCTGCCTCTTCATAACCTACCCCTTCCATATAAACCTTTTCAAGATCCCTTGTGTTGCCTATGGTTTTGTCCAAGCAGGCCTGGAGTTAAATGAACTCTGGCCTGATCTATAGACGGAATCAGATGGTTCTCCATCCTTCATTCTCATCCCTTAATGTTCCATCCCACCAATCAGTCTTTGAGATCCAAATGCTCTAGATGACTAGCCCAACTGAAGCTTACACATTAAACATAAGTAAATCCTTTCTTGACTCCATTGCCCAATGGCCTTGATGTTCCCTGAGTTATCTATCCTTGCCTAGCTTCCTTCTTTACCTATCCTTGTCTTATGGCGAAACCTTCCTTCCTGATTCTCAACAACCAAACTCAAACAATCAAACAAACAACCTTGAGCCTATAACTAGCCTAAAATCACAATTGAGAGCTTCAAAGACATATATCCTTTGATAATCATAGAGAGATCCCTCTCTGGACGTAGGAGGGCTAGATCCTAAGGTCGGAAAGCAGTTCTATGTTGTCTCATCTTTTGGTATTGCCAACCTTGCCAAAACATGGGAACCCCAACACTTTCCTCTTGATTATATCTTCATATGTGTTCATTAATGCTTTGATAAAATGTAATTCTAACATGTCAGGCGAAGCAAAAGGTCTTGGTTAAAAGTGTATCAGAAATTTACTTGGATTAAAACATGACCAAATCAAGCCAATCCTTCTAGAACTTGCACTCGTTTTCTCAATCTCTGTGGCAAAGGGGTGTTGTTAGGCTTTTGTTTCACCCATTGCACTAGCAAAGGGCATCGATAGGCCTAGTGTTTCAATGTTGGGACTGCATAAGAGAATTAAATTCAATAAAATCACATTTTTAGAGTGTTCCATTGATCGCAAGTTGACCCTTTGTCTTGGCGAGGGTTGTCCTTTCTATTAGACCCTAGGGGGGTGGATTTTTTTGCTATAACAGATGCCCCCTAATGTATGATTTTAAAAGAGAGTTTGATGGCCGAAATAAATTACAATAAGTAGACCAATAAGTGAGGCAGAGAGAGAGGCTACATAATAGAGACCTGAAGAGGCTCAAAATTATAGTCAGATACATAAATAAGTACATCCCTGAGGTAGGCATACCCATACTCAATATTGAGAGAATACAATATGGCGACCCACGCAACATACTATGTATTGATGTCATCAAGGAGTAGTCTAATACAATGTAGATCTATGGCACAATATTTATCAGCAGGGTTGGAGACTGATGTGGTGCCCTCAATGATGGCCCTCAAAGTACATAAGATATTCTCCAATTGCAACTTGGCAAAGACATGGAGTTCGAATGATAGCAACCTCATGCCCCAAGGTATTTGACACTTCCTGATGGTATGACACGACAACATGCAAATGAATGAGTTTATTTTGAGTAAGCAGAGAGATTTTCTAATTATCAGTGATTGAGGTATCCCATTAAAAAACATGAGGGGTTCCTGTAATAATGAACATGGTTCCCAAGGTACCTAAAATAGTCTAAAGAATGTGAATACATGAGTTGAAGTTGAGTGTTGCGCAAAATCAATCAACATGGGCCAATGATTAAAATGCAACACCCTCCTCCCACATTTACCCAAGCTAATCGGTCCACTGGGGTAAACATGTGATGAGAGGCTACTATGATGTGATTCAACTCCCCATTTCCATTCAAACTTCTTACCTTTCCTCTGTAAATATGTGATAGGATATGCAATTTGAGAAAAATTCTTGATGAACCTCCTATAATAACTTGTTAATCCCATAAATGATCTTACCTCATCCACATTTCTAGGAGTAGCCCACTCCATGATAGCCCTTATCTTTTATGGATCCATTGTTATGCCTTCCTTGGAAACAACATGTCCCAAGTAATGTACCTTTGTCTGAAAGAAACTACATTTACTGAATTTAGCATACAACTGATGCTCTCTCAGCAATCTCAATATTGTTACTAATTGTTCAATATGTTCTTCCTCATTCTTAGAATATATCAAGATGTCATCAATGAATACAATAACAAAATTTTCGAGATAAGGAAGCAATACATTATTCATCAAGCATATAAAGGTAGTTGGAGCATTAGTCAAACCAAATGATACTACAACAAAATGATAATGCCCATACCTGGTCTAGAAAGTTGTCTTCTAAATTTCCTCTTCTTTGATGCGTACCTGATGATATCCTAATCTCAAATCAATCTTCGAGAACATTATTGCTCCCTTAAACTGATCGAAAAAAGTCATATGTAATATCCCCAAATCGGAACAATCAACAATACTAAACAATATTGCACAGAAATAACGCAATTCAACAAAGTAAAAGAAGGAGGCTAATATGGAGGCTCAATATGTACATTTAAAATAGCAAATCAGAGTTATATTGAAGCCCATGAGTTATAGAACAGAAAATAGAAGACTTTACATGAAGAAATCCTAAAAAATGAGGTGCTGCAACCACATATTATCATTGAATAAGCTTGAAAACATTATTTTTATTGGATGAAACAACAGTAGATTACACTTCAGATCTAGAGCAGAAATGTGTATAAAAAGTTAGATCTATATCAGTTTTGTACACTAGATAGTCTCCTCTTCAAATTCCCCTTGGGGTTTTCAGCAAAAAGTGAAGTACATGGAGTAGATCTGAGATCTTATGCAACAGATCCGCAGAATGATTCAGAAATTCTGAAGAAAATACAACAGTATTTAGATCAGATCTGAATATGACATGGAATAGATCTGAAATCCATGGATCACCATAGTGAAGGGAAAAACCCCAACACTAGAGATCTCTCCTCCTAAAGTGTTCCAAAACACCCTGCAACTGTACACTTGAAAATAACACAGTTCTGGAATGAAAACTGCGCTATAAGCTCTAGAACATATGTGACCTCAAGCCAAGATCTGAAATCAGTGCTCCAATCATCTAACACTCTCTTGCCAAGGGGATATAAGATTTTCCCACTGAAAAGAGGCACTAGAATGGCTTAGATATGAGTAGATCTAGCCTCCACTTGTTGCAACTTACAAAGACAACCAAACCCTCAACAGGATCTGTGTTGTAGTTGGAAGAAGAGCTTGGCCAAATGCCTGATAGTGGACAAGAAATGCAAGACTCCTCCAAGAGCTACTCAAGGAAGGAGGTGGGATTCCCGATCAAGAACACCTAGTGCTAAACAACACTATTCTCTGCTAAATAACAAGGAGAATAAGAAATGTCTAAACAGAAAAAATCTTCAGAAATAACATAATCATCAACAACCTTCTCATGTTGTCCTCCTCTTCCTTTTATAAGATTGAGAGCTTTCAAAACCCTAAACCATCTCAATGAAATAACTTCTTTCACATGTGCCACCTCCAACTAAAACTGCGCTGTGCATTAATGAAGATCACTCCTTTTAGACAACGTTGTTGATTTGGTCATGGTTGATCGAGTCAAAGCATTCAGTCCCCTTTCACACATAAGAGTGTTTATGTAAATAGCCCAGATTTAGCTTTGTTCACATGTGGCATTGATTTATTTGTTGTTCTAGGAGTTTTGATTGTCCTCCTTTACACATTTATTCATACAACAGAAAAATGAAACAAAAATGAATATTCCTATTAGCTAGGGATAATTGGGAATATTACAGTCCTCCCCTCCAAAATGTTGCTTTTCCTCAAGCAACTGATAAGGTGAGTGTTGAAACTCTTCTCCTCCTCCATTAGTGACACCATCATCATGTGTAAAGCTTCTTACATAAGCTAAGTGCTCACCAATCCAACCCTCCATGAATTGTTCCTCCAAGATTCTCATGAGATGTAAGTAATCCATCCCACAAGGAGTCAATAACTCAAATGAAACAAACATGGCTGAACCAATGCTCTCCCTATAATATGTAGCATAAGGTGCATGGAGAACCTCCATCCCATGTGGTACATACATGCCTCCCATCCTCCCTCCATACATACCCATAAAAAGTACAAGTATATCATCAATGTATGGAAGCAAAACTACATACATACAAACAGAAATTTGAGCATGTGGAGCTGGGTCATAGTCCCACATATGATACCACCGCAGTGCATCTCCTGCCTGCATCAGATCAAGGTATGGTAAGTGGCTTTCCCACCACTTACTTGTTGCCCATGTTATCTCACTATGGTTGAAAGTGTGAAATATGTTTGGTGCCTTTGGGAAGCACCCATCATGATAGAAAATCTCCCTTTGCATATTAAGGGAGTGGCCAAATTCAGAAATTTTAGTGGCCCAATGTTTGCCACGAGATTTACAGGATACATTACTCCTCCTTGGATTCATGGCCTGCATAACACGGTGAAAGAATATGTAAAATCAGAAAATAAAACATGCTTTACATGATCAGATTCTACACCATCAATACTCGTCATACAAATGGAGTGGTGCATGGATCTTTATCCTCTTTCAAAAGAAGGAAGAGATGGCTGAAATAACCCCTTCATGAAGTCATGTTATTGCCCCAACTCCACATAGTTCATGCATTCTTGAAAATGTTGATATAGTTCTTCCTTCAAGCCTTCCTAATCAAAGCTCCTCATATTATGTTGTAGATCTTTATGGAATACATATGGCTGAAGCAGAACTCTTTATATGCTCCTTGTAGTAACTTCTGCTTGAGCTTAGAATATCTAGACAAGAAGATCCTACCATGATGATAAATTACCCCTTCATGGACTAGATAGCCCTCTTCTTGCAGTTGGTCATCAAGTATCATACAAGTGTGAAGATCTTTGGAATAATCCACCAACAGTTGGGATTTCCAATATAGATCTACACTACCCAACAATGACAGCGTTGGTAATGTATCAAAAAAAATGTCTGTCATATTGCTGCTCTCCTCCTTGACATCTCTCATGCTAAAGGTGTGTGTTGGAAGGCCATTCCTTCCATTCTTCTCCTCCCACAGCGCAGATCCAGAAATGAGAGTGGGTGATGATTATAAGAGAAGAAGATCTCCCTCCTTCTTGAGCTTACCCAAGACTCCCAGCGTTGTAGCTTTGTCGTCAAGTGCTCCAATCCCTCCTGGATATAATCTTGGAGCAGCATGTTGTGAGGTCTTCCCCACCAAATCTGAATCAGGTGGCCTCCCAGGTGGTTTTCCACTAGATAGTGATTTTTCATGGACAATCCTCATATGCATATAAGGTGGGATCATCATATCCTTGCCTCCACTGCGCAAGTTCCTCTATGTATTTTGTGTGGAAGTCTCATGATAATGTGGTATCACTCTTAAAGATGCAAGAGTGCTTCTGATTGGTTCATTTGCTCCATTCTCTCTTCCATGCAATAGTGGGTCATCTCCTGCTATGTCAGCACTATGATCCCTCCTTTTTTCTGCCTCATTGTCTATCATCATAGACACATACTGCTCATGCTCTTCATGTGTAAGATCCTTGGGGCCCTCTTGCAAAGATACAAGAGCCCTCCTAGTGGAAGCAATTGCTTCATCTCCATCTCCCTATAAAAATGGATCTCCTCCTGCTGTCACAATGCTGGAGGATCTTCTCTACTCTTTCTCTCCCTTCTTCTCATCAATGGAGAATGCCTCATAATTAAGAGACCCTTTTCCTTGATCTATTCTTGAAGAAGGAACCCTCATGTCGTCTCCTTGAGAAGAGAGTCCTTGCTGTAGTGAGGCTTTTGCCTTTGGAAAATCATGCAGCAGATCTTCAACGCCCTCAACAATGATTAGAAATGGAGTTGGCTTTATGGATTCTTCCAACTCATGCAAAGATTCAGATTTCTTGGGCTAGATTTTCTCTCCCCAAGAAGTTTCATAATGTATTAAATCAAATATTTTCACTAACCTCCTAGTGAACTTTGCATAAGAAGAGATATTTACACTTTTCAAAGAAGAAGACTTAAATAACCACTAGGCATATGCCTTACCTTGAAGATGCAGCGCTGCTACTCTCATGGATTCTTCTTCTGAAACTTTATGCAGCTGTAAATATGTGTCTAGCTTCCTTATCCAAGACTTGGCTGAGCTCTCAGGTGATCCATCAAAAGTAGGTAGAGAGAATCTACCCAAAGTGTGTTGCATGCACCCTCTTTTTCTACTGTAGTTGCTGGATCTTCTTTCTTCTTTAAGTTGACAGAACTTCGGGAAACTTAGATGCTCCTTGAATCTCTTTGACTGAGACTCGTATTCTTGGAGATAATCAGCAAGAGTTTCCTCCTTTGGTGTTCATCCTTTTTCTTCTTCCTTTGTCAAGAAAGTAGGCATGCTACAACGTTGTAGATCAGATTGTGTGGCTGAATGCTCACACACATAGTAAGAAATACTAGGGCTCCCTTTATGTGAAAATATTCTTGAGGGATCAGAATTTCTTTCCCTCCTCATTCCCTGGATTTCTCCTTTCAGCTCATGCATAGCGTGATAAATAATTTTAGAGAACTCCTCTCCTTTCAACCTTCCATATAAAGGGGTTTCACCCTTGTTTTCTTTGTCTTCTGTGTAATCCAATTTCTTCTGTCTTCTTTTTAGATACCTCTTCTCTCGGTCAGTAGGAGGCTCCTCTTCTTCTGAAGACATATTGGCTTCTTACAAAGCAAAGCACAGGTTGTGCCAAGATGATTGCTCTAATACCACTGTAATATCCCCAAATGGGAACAATCAGCAATACTAAACAATATTACACAGAAATAACGCAATTCAACAAAGTAAAAGTAGGAGGAAAATATGGAGACTCAATATGTACATTTACAACAACAAATCAGAGTTATATTGAAGCCCATGAGTTATAGAACACAGAATAGAAGACTTTACATGAAGAAATCCTAAAAAATGAGGTGTTGCAACCACATATTATGACTGAATAAGCTTGACAGCGTTATTTTTATTGGTTGAAACAATAGTATATTACACTTCAGATCTAGAGCAGATATGTGTACAAAAAGTTAGATCTATATCAGATCTTTACACTAGATAGGCTCCTCTTCAAATGCCCCTTGGGGTTTTCAACAAAAAGTGAAGTACATGGAGTAGATATGAGATCTTATGTAGCATATTTGCAGAATGATTCAGAAATTCTGAAGCAAATACAACAGTGTTCAGATCAGATCTGAATATGACATGGAATAGATTTGAAATCCATGGATCACCATAGTGAAGGGCAGAACCCCAACACTAGAGATCTCTCCTCCTAAAGTGTGCCAAAACACCCTGCAACTGTACACTTGCAAATAACATAGTACTGGAATGAAAACTGTGTTGTAGGTTCTAGAACATATGTGGCCTCAAGCCAAGATATGAAATCAGTGCTCCAATCATCCAATACTCTCTTGCCAAGGGGATAGAAGACATTCCCATTGAAAAGAGGCACTATAATGGCCTAGATCTGAGTAGATATAGCCTCCACTTGCTGCAGCTTACAAAGAAAACCAAACCCTCAACAAGATCTACATTGTAGTTGGAAGAAGAGCTTGGCCAAATGCCTGATAGTGGATAAGAAATGCAAGACTTCTCCAAGAGCTACTCAAGGAAGGAGGTGGGATTTCCGATCAGGAACACCCAATGCTAAACAAAACTATTCTCTGCTAAACAACAAGGAGAATAAGAAATGTCTAAATAGACAAAATCTTCAAAAATAACATAATCATCAACAACCTTCTCATGTTGTCCTCCTCTTCCTTTTATAAGATTGAGAGTTTGCAAAACCCTAAACCATCTCAATGAAATAGCTTATTTCACATGTGCCACCTCCAACTAAAACTGCGTTGTGCATTAATGAAGATCACTCCTTCTAGACAACACTGTTGATTTGGTCATGGTTGACCCAGTCAAAGCATTCAGTCCCCTTTCACACATAAGGGTGTTTATGTAAATAGCCTAGATTTAGCTTTGTGCACCTGTGGCATTGATTTATTTGTTGTTCTAGGAGTTTTTATTGTCCTCCTTTACACATTTATTCATACAACAGAAAAATGAAACGAAAATGAATATTCCCATTAGCTTGGGCTAATTAAGAATATTACATCATCAATCATCGACAACGGATACATCTTCTTTATGGTCACCTTGTTAAATTGCATGTAATCAATGCATAACCTTAGAGTACCATCCTTCTTTAAAAACAACATTGGTGCACCCCACGATGATACACTTGGCCTAATGTATCCCTTGTCAAGAATTTCCTTCAACTACAACTTTAAATTTACTAACTATGGAGTGCTCATCATGTATGGTGCCTTCAATGTTGGTGTTGCCCCTGGTACCATCTCAATGGGAAAGTCTACTTCTCTACGAGGAGGCAACTCTGAAATCTCTACTAGAAACACATCCTGGAATTGTTGTAAGATTGGGTATCTGCTTAATATCTCTACATCCTCATCCTCACCTTCATCACTAGAAATATGCACTACAAATAACTCACACCCTTTCCTGTGAATGTGCTTGACATGCATAGTTATAACCATTCTAACTGATGTTGCTTTCTTCTTACCCTGTAAGATTCTCTTTTCTCCATTGTCATCCAAACACTCAATAGCCTTATCATGGGAGTCTACCTTAGTCCTATGAAGATACAACCAATCCATACCCAATAGCATAATATATGATCCCAACGACAATGCATTCAAATGTGTTGATGTAGGCATAACTTTCAATTCAAATGCACAAGCTCTTACCCAATTATGAACTCTTTTCTTTGTACTTGTATCCAACTGCACTAACTAAGATTATGCATGCACTTCTTTATTCAAACCACACTTATCCATAGAGTTAGGGTTAACATAACTATAATTAGATACAAGGTCAATAAAAATATAAACACCTTGATCACAAAGCTTACCGTCCATCTCAATGATAGATGCCTTGTGATATGTGATGGGCCTCTAAATTAGACATAAAATAAGGCCCATCTAACCTTTCTTAGGCCCATATAACCTTCCTTATGCACATAAAAGATATATTAAATCTATCCTTATACACTTTAAAATGTTTTCTTATGCTTTAATATTTTCTTAGGTAGGTTCAAAGGTAATTGCATATTTGTGCCTAATATTGGTTATTTTTGTAGAATATTGTGAGAATATTTGGCAAATTATGCAGATTTGGAGAAGGAGATAATTTAGGGACTTGCTTGCTGCCACTGGAAGATCAAGGTTGGAGAATAAATGAGCACAATATCATGAAATTATTGAGAAATATTGGAGATATTCAAGGGGTTTGTCCATCCTCCTTAACTATCAAAGGCAACCAAGCAAACTAAAGACGATGTGCACTTAATCTATGGTTTACTTGGAGTAAAAGTAAACTCAATCACTATTTTCTAGGGACCTATTGGTAGCTGCCCTTGAGGATAAATAAAGATAATCAAGAGCTAATTAGGGTCGATTCCAGTCGATTTTCTGATGCATTCGATGCTAGTCGATTCCATTTCTATTCCATTTGCATATTCCATCCCATGCCATTATTTTCCATTCTATTAGGCTTTTGTTGTTTAAGACCTTCAGGGTGTAATAAAACTATTTTTGTAATGCAATGAGTAGTCAGATGTTGTTTTAATTTTCTAGTTTCACCGAGCGAGGCTCGTGGGTTAGGGCTCAATCCATGTGCCTCAGCTTCTCTGATGTTTCATTCTTTCCTTTCTATCATTCAGCTAGTTTTGTTTCTGTTATTTAGTTAGTTCTGATTCTGATAGTTTCATTGTTGTTTATTTTTTGTTTTCACTTTGTTGTTGTAGTTCTTCATTTGCTTACAAGAGTAATAGAGTAGTGGAAAAATCCAAAAGCTGTGGTCAAGCATTCCCCTCTCATCTTTGTCAATAGAGTTCAAGCAGGGTTGACCTCCCCACAGGCCAAAAAAACTGCTTTTTGTTCACTGTTTTTATCACGCATTTTGTCTTTTTTCATACATGAATCAACAGGTTTGATTGCAGGAATAAGTATCAACAGTCCCAAAAAATTTCATCAAGATGTCCCGCTTATTTTTCCAGCTCTATTTTCACGCCTAAACACTAATGTTGCACCTTATATTCCCTCCTCCTCTCCTTAATAGTTTCCGCACCCTTTTTATTCACAAAAACCATTAAAATTTTGACCCTTGTCTTTTTCCTCGAAACTCCCACTTATCGCACTTCACGTCTCGTAGGATATCTTCTCCCCTTTCTTTTCTGTTCTGCAGCTCTTTTGTGATTTTAATTTTTACCTTACCTTTTCTGATTATTAACGAAAACAGTCGAAAATCCTTTAGAAATCAACCTTACCCTTTTCCCTTTAATACTTACCGCAATTCCTTTTCGCAGTCTCCATCCACTTCGTTAACACTTACCGCTCCCAACCACCGATTGCGACATTACTATAGCACTCCGCCATGTCATCCCTATCTCATTTCGTATTTCACAATTTCTATCCCCTCAAATTTCACATTTCACAATTTTTATCCCATCGCATTTTCAATTTTCAATTTCTATCCCATCGCATTTCGCAATTCCTTTTCGCAATCTCCATCCGCTCTCCATTAACATTTCCCCACTGCAAACCCTGATTGCGATATTACCGTACTCCTTTGCCACATCACCCATCGTATTTATCAACATTTTCCCTCTTTCCTTTAAGACTTATTGCAATCACAAATCGCATTTTTCATTTGGTTCCCGCTAACACTTACCACTCCAAACGCCGATTGCAATAATTCTTCGTACTCTGCCACATCGTAAATCACATTTTTCATTTGGTTCTTGTAACACATTCCGCTCCCAACACCGATTGCGATATCGCTATTGTACTCTTCCACTGGCCCTCCTTTTCCATGTCACCCATCGCATTTCGCAACCTTTTCCCTTTTTCCTTTTAAGACTTACTGCAATCGCAAATCACATTTTCATGTGGTTCCCGTTAATACTTCCCACTCCTGACGTCGATTGTGATATTGTTATCGCATCTGCCTCCCGAACCGATATCACATATCTCATATCGCACTTCTGTACCTCCATCGCAATTCAACCATCACACTTTTAATTTGTGATATTATGCGCTTTAATAAAGTCCAAACACCTTTTTCAGTCCTTTGAGCCTTGTTTTGTGTGTTAAGCCTTCCACCAACATCTTTAGCCCTTTCCCTCTGGACTGCAATCAACACTTTTTCAAATAGAATTAAGTCATGGATAACTTAGTTGCATGGATAGAAGCATGGTAGATATAGCATAAGATAAGTAAGGTATGTTTAGCCAATCGGCCAAGTTAAGTGTGATTTAAATTAGTTTCTTTTCTGCCATTTCTTTTTAGTAAGTTAAATTAGTTTCCTTTCCTCTCATTTCTTTTCAACAATTTGGTTTAGTTTCCTTTCTGTCATTTCCTTTCTGCAATTTATTTTAGTTTCATTGAAGTGTGATAGACTTCACTGAGAACCCCTAGAAGTAGCACCCTTTCGTAGAGCAGAAGAGGATGACACGAGTAGAATGCATCTGTTGTGTATATAGCACTATCACCTCCAAGTTTGTACGAACCCCGGGTTGATAAAGTAAAGTAGGGTAGCCCCTGGCAGTTGCAGCTCTCTTGGTGCAATACCAGGGCTCACCACTTTTTGGCACCATTGCTGGGGAGGTGTCTAGTAGATGCTTTGATTCTGTTTTAGCATTATTTTCTGCTTTCTTTTTTCATGTTGTTTCCGAAATATTGAAAAATACAAAAAATATGATTTTCATGCCTCATAGGAGTAGGGATACTCAAATTTTAAAAAAAAAATACTTCTCCAATACCAACCCCCCCACTTGACCACGTGCTACAGTAAGAACCACATCACCATACATTTTTGACGGTAGAAGAGATGGATGGATATGATGACAATGAAGAAGATCTTATTGGGTTTCCCATTCAAGATATGGACATCAATGTATATATGAAGAACATCCCTCCATCTTTCCTTCCCAACTTCCATGGTATGAGGACAGAGGATCCGGAAACATTTCTCTTTGAAATTGAGATTCTTTGTAGATAATATGGCTACTTATCACACACTCAAAAATTGAGATTGCTTCCTGCAACATTGAAGGATAAATCTCTTAAATGGTTCATGAGTCTAGGTACTAATTCAATAATATCATGGAATGATATGCAAAATATATTCCTAGGAAAATATAAAAACCATGATCTTAAAGAAGAATTTTTTAGAATGAATCAAAAAGAGGATGAGAGCCTCGAGGATCTCATAGATATGTTCATGTTTAATATTAAGAGGGAAAAATTGCATCATTTAGGATTTGACACACTAAAAACCCTCTTACTTAGAACAATTAGGGATGAGTGGATTTATCTCCTTAATCTCATGAGTTGAGGAGATGTATACCAATTGTCATTTGAAGAAATTTGTGAAACATGCAAGCGCATATCAAGAGGAAGGGAAAGAGTAAGTAAACCTGCCTCAACATTGGTAAGGCAAGATGAACTTGGAAATTTTCTTGACAACTTTAAAAAATAAATTCTTAGCAATCTAAGTGAACAAGTAGAAATGTTAAGAATGCAAAATGAGCAAAAAGAAGATGCTGATATTTTTGTTATCCATACAGAATCATATGCTACTAAATGTTGTCCATCATTCCCCAGGCTTAAAGAAGTTTACCAGGTGTTATCACAAAATTGGACCTGATAGGCTGCTTGATCAGTCACCTTCATGTAACTATTTCAAACCTAATATTTTGACTGAGGCTTAGCCTCCTCAGCTTGAGAGGGCTCTCTCAAGGGTTAATGATTTGGATAAAAGTATAGATGTCGGCTAACTCTATGTGGGGTAATAAACAAATAAATGATAGAGATAGGTTGAGAATCATATCAGCAAGTACACATTGGGCTTATGGAGTCAAAGTAGTTTCAGTAAACCAATGAATCTACTTAACATGGAAGTTGAGGCATATCAAAGTTTTAGTCAAGAAATAAACACACATGAAACTGTAAAAACATAGCCAGTTCATTTATATAGGAAGTTAAAGCATCTAAATATGAATTCTGAGTAATATATATAAACACCACTACAATAGGATAATAAGAGATGCAAATAGAATAGGAACACACCAAAAATCCTTCTGAATCCCAAGTTGGTTAAGTAGAAACTCTATGTATTAGCTGAAAACCAGTCAATTACAATAAGCACAGTCTTTTGCTAAAATGTCCAACCTCTACTAATTCGACCTCCTGGCCTTTAATAGACCTCTTACAACATGAGATGATCTACTTCTAGGCTAGATACATCGAATTCCTAACTACTGACACCTTGCCTAACCAAAGACATGGAATTTATTACAAAAAGACACCTAATCCATTTAAACAGTCCTATTCCAAAAAGGACTCAAACTACTTAATGCTATCTATAACAAACTTATCTATTTAAATTTACATCATCACCAAGTGTATCCTCACTTAGTCGAATTTGGATGATGGGCTTCAGCTCTTCATGACTATATTGTTGATCTCCATGAAAATATGAAACATTCCCCCGTTTTATAGGTATAGAGACTTGTGCTTTCTTTGAATATCTTGCCCATGATGTACTCTTTATTTCGAGGTCCTTAGCTGTTTGAAATTGATTTAATACATCCCAAAACTCCTCCATAGGCTCCAACTGTCCAAAACCATCTTCAAACTGTTCAAATGAGCTACAATACACTGTGCTATGAAAACAAAGCAGTTTTGTAGCATTTTTATAACATTCCCATTTTAACACTTATTCTGCAAATTTTTGACTTCTTTTCACTATCCTCATTTCATTTACCCTTTAATACATATCCTATGTCAATTCCAGTCCTTAAATCGCCTTTCATCCTTTCAAAAAATGAGTAAAATGAGTAGAAAAGCTGCTACAGCAGTTTCGTAGCACTTTTCTGCTTTTTTACACTATTTGCGCTACAAAACTGCTGAGTGAGCAGTTTTGTCAAATTTTTTCAAAAACGAAAACTGTAGATATGTCAAAAAATTGAAATACACATGTCTGCAACATTTAAAAACCATATTAACTGTAAAAACACAGTTATTGTAGCTTACTTGATCTTCCTTCTTCATTTGCACTTGATTTAGCTATTGGCTCTTCAATGAATGTTATTTTAATACCTCTGCTCTTTAACTCATCCTGAATCAACTTCATCTGCCTCTGGAAAGAGTGTTTGGATTGTCCACGATGGTAGGTGGATCAGGGTCAAGATTACTCCTCGTGTATCTCCTTCTTGAAGCCACCTTTAATCATGTAAATTTTTAATGGAGTCACCAAGGTAGATGCAGCCTCGAAAAGCTTCTTGAGCTCTTGCTACCTTCAGAATTTTAGCTTCAAAATTTTGGGAAAGTATAATCTTCAGGCTCCTGACAGACGTACCAAAATGTTATCACAAAATTGGACCTGATAGGCTGCTTGATCAGTCAACTTCATGTAACTATTTCAAACCTAATATTTTGACTGAGGCTTAGCCTCCTCAGCCTGAGAGGTCTCTCTCAAGGGTTAATGATTTGGATAAAAGTATAGATGGTTAACTCTGTGTGGGGTAATAAACATATAAATGATAGAGATAGGTTGAGAATCACATTAGCAAGTACACATTGGCCTTATGGAGTCAAAATAGTTTTAGTAAACCAATGAATCTACTTAACATGGAAGTTGAGGCATATCAGAGTTTTAGTCAAGAAATAAACACACACGAAACTGTAAAAACACAGTCAGTTCATTTACATAGGAAGTCAGAGCATCTAAAGATGAATTCTGAGTAATATAGATAAACACCACTACAATAGGATAATAAGAGATGCAAATAGAATAGGAATACACCAAAAATCCTTCTGAATCCCAAGTTGGTTAAGTAGAAACTCTCTGTATTAGCTGAAAACCAGTGAATTAAAACAAGTACAGTCTTTTGCTAAAAATGTCCAACCTCTACTAATTCGACCTCCTGGCCTTTAATAGACCTCTTACAACATGAGATGATCTACTTCTAGGCTAGATACATCAAATTCCTAACTACTGACACCTTGCCTAACCATAAGACATGGAATTTATTACAAAAAGACACCTAATCCATTTAAACAGTGCTATTCCAAAAAGGACTCAAACTGCTTAATGCTATCTCTAATAACCTTATCTATTTAAATTTATATCATTGCCAAGTGTATCCTCACTTAGTTGAATTTGGATGATGGGCTTCAAATCTTCATGACTATATTGCTGATCTCCATGAAAATAGGAAATAATCCCCTGTTTTATAGGTATAGAGACTTGTGCTTTCTTTGAATATTCTAACCATGATGTACTCTTTATTTCAAGGTCCTTAGCTGTTTGAAATTGATTTAATACATCCCAAAACTCCTCCATAGGCTCCAGCTGTCCACAACCATCTTCAAACTGTTCAAATTAGCTACAATACACTGTGCTACGAAAACAAAGCAGTTTCGTAGCGTTTTCATAACATTGCCATTTTAACACTTATTCTGCAATTTTTTTACTTCTTTTCACTGTCCTCATTTAATTTACCCTTTAATACATCTCCTATGTCAATTCCACTCCTTAACTTGCCTTTCATCCTTTCAAAAAATGAGTAAAATGAGCAAAAAATCTGCTACAGTAGTTTCGTAGCGCTTTTCTGCTTTTTTACACTGCTTGCGCTACGAAACTGCTGAGTGAGCAGTTTTGTCAAATTTTTTCAAAAAAAAAATTGTAGATATGTCAAAAACTTGAAATACACCTGTCTGCAACATTTAAAAACCATATTAACTGTAAAAACATAGTTATTGTAGCTTAATTGAGGTTCCTTCTACATTTTCACTTGATTTAGCTATTGGCTCTTCAATGAATGTTATTTTAATACCTCTACCCTTTAACTCATCCTGAATCAACTTCATCTGCTGGTCCAAGTCCTCCATTTGATCTTTAATTCTTCTGTTATTAGCTCTCAAGTGAGTATTTATTACTCTGAAAAACTTGGCTTCCTTTATTGCTCGAACTGTCCATTTGAAAAACTGCTCTGCACTACTTGGAGTTTCAGAAATAGAACCAGTTTGTCCTTCCCAAAGTGATTTCATTCTTTTAAACTCTACTTTCTCAACACTGTGCTTTCTAGCCTTCTTTCTCATCACAACAAATTCTTGGTTTGCTAACCTCAATTTTTCTTCAAGATGTTGAAACTCTGTTTTCTCTGTCATTTCTTCTTTTCCCCTCTTTGTTCTGCTGGTTGTATGCTTCACTGTAGGTGATGAGAGATCAAAAACTTCTTCAGGAGCTTTAGGTGCCTCAGTAGGTTTTTTAGCTTCCTTGCTGCCTTCCTTCATTTTCCTGGCATGCATAGTCACAGGCTTTCTTGCTTGAAATATGAAAGTTGCATCTTCCCCAGTGAACTCTAGCTTTTTGGCAGACTTTCCCTTCTTTAGTTTATGCTCATCTTCCCCAATGAACTCATCTTGAACAATGGGTGTCTCGTCTATGTCAATAGCATGAAGAATGTCTTCTAGTTTTCCCTTTACTACTGGGCTGCCCTCTATAACAACTTCCTTTCCTTTTGATGCCACTTCTTGGCTTCTAGTTACCCTTTTGATTTCCTGCTTACTGATAACTTGTTTCTGTTTTGCAATCTTGACAACCTTTGACCTCTGTTTTGCAGGTGATGGATTTGGTGTATCAAGCATTTGTATATGCTCTGCCCTTTTCTCAATTTGTTTCCTTGGCTTCAGTTTTACAAATTCCTTTGGTTTTACAACCACAGGTTGACTTGGTTCTGCTGTTGGTGGTGATGGAACTCCTTTATCTTTAGGGTTTCTTGTAGGGGTTAGGGTTTCCACCTCAAAACCATTTATAAACAAGAAAGATGACCAATCCCTTCCTATCTTTTGAAGTTCATCTAAAATCAATAACTTCATTAAACCATGATGAAATAAGGATGTTTCACTCCCTCTAGACTTCACTTGCACCTTATCGGCCATCTTTGCAATACTCCTATGCAGATAAAAAGGCAAATCGAGTGAAATATTACCAGTGAAATGCAGGAGCAACTTGAAATAATATGAGTAAACCTTGTGATATCTGCCTTCACATGTAAAATACTTATGTATGTTGAGTAGCAGCTTTGAATAAGTGTCTTTGATGCAGCCTCTAGGAATAACATTGTTTATGTCCATGTCTGCGTATTCAGGCTTCATGAACTCTTTTCATTGCTCCATATCAAATTTGAAGCTTTTAAACCAAGCTTCTTGACCTCTTGGTATCTCTGCAACAACAGCAATAGCCTCTAGTGTAACAGATATACATAGCATCCCAACCTTAGTAGCTATTCCACTAAAATTCATGGCAAATTCTTTGGATACTTGTATGTGAGATCCCTGCAACTTTCACAAAACCGTAAGCAACCTACTTTTCTGAATGCCTCCATCTCTACTAGGTCTTCAGTTATTGACCTCATATTTTCAGGTTCATGCCTTAAGCACTGTCCTCCTCTGTGTATTTTCTTGTCTTCTACCATGCTTTTCAAAAAACCAATTAGCCTCGCTTGATAGATTTGTATCAGCCTCTCTTGAATATTAGTGTAGAAAACTTTTGTATGAACCGGTCATAGGTTTGGTTTAACACTCCAGAGCATCAGACATTTCAAATGGAGGTAAAAGGAAAAAAAGAAATACCAATTAGGAAAGATTTTGACATTTAAAATGTCATCTCATAACCGAATGATGCCTCATTCATATCCTATAATGACAATGATGACTGCAGTGTGTGTAAGTACATTGAATTTCATCATTACCTGACTCATCATGCCACTAACCTACCCTTTCCCAATGGTTTCTGACATTTTCTAGCTCAACTGATAAGACAACTATAAATCCACGCATTCGTAGTGCCTACAGTGCAATTTTTCATGTTTGCGCTATGAAACTATCAGCGTTTTCGTAGCACAAAACGAATTTTTTAAACGGGTGGCACTACGAAAATAGGGTTTTTGGGCTAATTGAATAGTTTTGATCTAAAACTTTAGGAAATGACCCACAAATAAAAATGATGGATATTTGACATGAAGGGAATTTGAAAAAGACTTTATTTGAACTTAAGGATGGGCTTTGAACTATAAAAATATAACCTACCCTTGATCAAATCCTAAATTGACTTCTAAACCTAATTTTGAATCATGATCAAAGACAAACTTGACATAATGATGTTTTGAATTTTTTTTTAGGTGATAACAGTGGCTTCGCTTGGGATAGTGTGCCCCTGTGGTACACTAATAACCAGTAGTTCCAGTGCTGCTATCCTTTTTCTTGACCAAAACAGAAAGAACTTTGAAATTGCCAAACTTTCTCCTCAAGCTCTAATGGCCTTCACCTCGGGCTCAAGCTTGCTGATTTAGCTTGTCATTATTAGCAGAAAAACTCATAAAATGGAATATGTACAATGACATGAATGATCAATCATATTTTTAGGAAGAGTAATTCTTTAAAAAATTTCCATTGACAGGTCCTCCAACATATTATTTTCCATCCATATCCTGCAGTATGTAAGTATTGTTGCCATGAAAAGCAGCTATCTTGAAAGGACCTTTCCACAAGTTCTCAAACTTACCATGTTTTCCTTTCTCTTCAATTCTGGCCTCCCATTTCAGCACTTCATCTTGAATTTGAAAACTTTCTTCCTTGATCTTCTTATCAAATGTCCTCTTGATTCTGTTTTGAGATTGTTGATTACTGTTATAAGCTTCATCCCTCTTCTCTTGTAGAGCTATTAGCTGATTGATTCTCCTCTAGACTGCATTTGGTTCCTCTTCCAATCCTTGAATTAGCTTCATGACAGGTACCCCTAGAGATGTAGGAAAAATGGCCTCAGCCCCATATACCAGTTCATATGGTGAAGTTCCAATTGACCTTTTTGTGCATATCCTATCAGCGCATAAGGCATACTTCAGTTTCAAATGCCAAGCCTTCTTATTCTCCTACAACACCTTTTTAATGATCCTCACAATGCTCTTGTTAGAAGATTCAACAAGACCATTCCCTTGCGGATAATATGTAGTAGAATTCCCAAGAGTAATATGATATTGATGACAGAAATCGATCAGATTTTTAGACTTAAATTCCTGAGCATTATCAGTTATGATCTTCATGGGGCAACCAAACCTAGACAAGATATTATTTTCCAAAAAAGAAATAATAACAAAATCATTTGCTTGCCTAGTTGGGATTGCTTCAATCCATTTGGTGAAGTAATCAGTTGCTGTGAGAATCCAAAAATGCTGACCTAATGATGATGGATGAATATCTCCAATAAAATCTAGCCCCCACTTCTGAAATGGCTCTTCTACATATATAGGCATTAAAGGTAAAGGTACAAGCTTCTTCTTACCATCGAAAATCTGGCATTCATGGCAGGCAGCAATCTTTCTGTATACATCCTTAAACATTGTAGGCCAATAATACCCTGCTCTAAGAATCTTGTTGACTGTGGCCTTCCAATAATGGTGACCTCCACAATCCCCTTTGTGGAACTCTTCAATTACTTTATCAGCCTCCTCTTCCAAAAAACAATTCAGCAAAATACCACCGGTATCCTTCCAAAACATATTTCTGTAAAAAATGCAATATCTCAAGGATTTTAGCTTTACAAATATTGCCTTAGACTTTGTTAGCTCAGCAGGTGCTTTATGATGTTGTTGGACAAAAACAATTTCCTTGTACCAGTCTGAAGTGATGTATTTTTCTTCAATAGGGACTAGTTTTTCTTCCTCATCTGAAAGTTCTGATATTTATGCAATTAAGTTCATGTCAAGACAGTCAAAGTTTGACTGTGCCATCAGCTTTGCTAAACCTTTCCCTTTGACCAATTTTGTTGGCTTAATCTCTATATCATACTCCAACAATTTAGCAATCCATTTTCCCCTCTTACCATCAGGGTCAACTTGAGTGAGGATGTCTTTCACAACAATATTAGGAACAAAAGCCACAATATGAGGATGCAAAATATAAATTCTGAAATCTTTGATAGCCTTCACCAAGGCATAGGCTTGTTTCTCTAAGATATTATACTTCAACTCAGAGTTAGCTAATGTCCTACTAAATAAGGAAATAGGCTGCTCAATACCTTGTTGTCCCTTTTGCAACAAAACTCCAGCAATAGTACTTTCTGATGCGAAAGTAAAAACCATAAATTCTTTTGAGAAATCCGGACTGATTAATACCGGTGCTTGTGTGAGTGATTTTTTTATGTCCTCAAATGAGTGCTTTGCTTTTGCTGTCCACTTAATGTCAACTCCTTTCTTCAGCATCCTTGTTATGTCCTTCACAATCTCAGCAAAATTAGGAATAAATCGCCTTACAAAATTTACCTTTCCAAGGAAAGATTGAATCTCCTTCTTGCTTTTTGGAAAATCCACCTTCTAAATTGCATTGACCCTATTTGAATCAATCCTAATCCCATCTTTAGAAATGATGTTTCCAAGTATTTTACCTGAAGTTAAAGCAAAAATACTTTTGGTGGGATTTAGAGAGATGCCAAACTTTCTACACTTCAGCAGAATTCTTTCTAGGTGTTTCAAGTGATCTTCTTCCCTCTTTGAGAAAACTGTTATATCATCAAGATAAACAACCACGATCTTGTCCTTCTCTTCAGAAAATAAATTTCCATTGCCCTCTAAAAGGTACCTCCTGCATTCATAAGACCAAATGGCATCTTGGCATACATGAAAGTGCCCCATGGTGCAGTAAAGGTTGTTTTTTCTTGATCATCCGGATGTACAAGGATCTGATTATAACCTAAAAAACCATCAAGCAAGGACATCCTTTGAGAACCAACAATATTTTGCAAAATTTGGTCCATCTTTGGGAGAGGATAATTGTCCTTCAGAGAGGCTTTATTCAAATTTTTGAAGTCACTACATATTCTGATTTCTCCACTCTTCTTCCTAACTAGAACCAAGTTTGCAAGCCAATTTGAAAATCTGATTCGGACAATGATTTTGGCATCAAAGAGTTTTTTGACCTCCTTCTTAATCAATGACATAAGAAGTGGGTTAATCCTCCTCAATTTCTACTTGAAAGGCCTTTCATTTTCTTTAATGGGAATAATATACTGAATAATGGTGGGGTCATATTCTTTCAAATCAGCATAATTCCAAGCAAAAACATCTATGAATCTCTTCATCATTTCCATATAGTTAAACTTCATATCACCTGAAAGAAACTTTGAAAGTTTAATCATTTTGGGCATAGATACTGTACTGAGGTTACAACTCTCAACTTCTTCATCATTAGCTTGTATCTTAGGGGATTTAAAAACATCATTCTAATCAAAAAAAATTTCAAGAGGTATGAGTCCCTTTGGTATGGAATTGTTCTTTAGTTGCAAAACTTCAAAATTCCCTTTAGACTTAGCAAGCATATTTTGTTGATCTATTTATATATTTTCAAACTCTTCCTTCAGCTCAATAAAGTTCTTCACTTGTTGGTCATCCTCAAAAAATTTCCAATGAGTAATATTATCAGGGATATTTGGTCTATGGCGAATCTCAACCTCATATTTTTATGTGGAATACATAGGAATAATGAAAGGACTTGCAGAGACAACAAGAGAATCAACAATGGAGTTTTGTTCTCTAGTTTTGACCATGAATGAATAAGCTTGAAAGTTTTCCAACATGTCGAAAACTAAGTTTTTATATGCCCTCATCCTTATATCCTTTGTTTGATAAACACCTTCAACTTGTTTAATGACTAATTCTGAATCTCCAAAAACAGAAATGTTTTGAGCATTCATTCTTTTCAAAACCTCCAAGCCCAAAATCAAAGATTCATACTCATCCATGTTATTCGTGCAATCAAAGTTCAATTTATAGGAAAAAAAATTACTCTCATCACTTGGAATTATGATCCAAATCCCTGCTCCTGCTCCTTCTCTTCTTACTGATCCATCAAAATGCAATGACCACCAACCTTCCACCTCCTTATCACTAATTTGCTGATCTTCTGTTTGCTGATTTTCAGACTGCTGAATTTCAGAACTCTGATTTTCTTCTTTCTTCTCATCTTCTGCTTCATTAGTCAACTCATTGAAAAGAATAGCAGATCCAAGTTCAGTATCAAGAGCATAAACTGGAAAATTTTGGGGTTTTTCTTTACTACTCACCATGTAGGCCATTATTTTCTCTCGATACAATCATATTTGCTCACCAAAAACATGAATGGTAGCATAAGTAAGGTCCATCTGCATTGTACCTTTGATTTTTCGCTACCCATGACCTTGATAATAGCATCCCAAACTTTGGTGGAATGTCTACTACCACGATGTCCATGACCATAGTATTAGCAGGAACTTGTGTTAGACCAACAACAACATCCTTAACTAAACCAATGCATTGAACTCTTTTCGAATCAAAAGAAAACAAGTCCTTATATGGTCTAGTTATTTCTAACCCCATCCTTTCCATGATTACTTTGGGCATAAGATTGTGAGAGGTCCCTGAATCCAACATAGCATTATGTAATGTCACGTCATGAATGCTAAGGCTCACATAAAAAGGAGGCACCTCCTCATTTTGTTCATATTGTAGTATTGGACCCAAGTATATGGTTGGATGATCTTCTAGTACATTCAAGATATCAACAGCTCCTGGTTGTGAATTTAACATTTTAACAATCTTTCTTCTATACTCATTGAATTTGAGAATCTCACCAAAAGGTACTAGAATTTTAATCTTAGAAATTTCATTTTCCAAACTGACAACAGAAACAAATTTTTCAGCTTCTTTGATAGGAGGAAGAGGTGGCATACCTTTCTTACCTTCATCGACCTTAGGAGCATCTTTCTTGCCATCAACAACCTTAGCTGTATCTTTCTTAGGTTGTGTTTTGTTTGCAATTATAGGCACATTAATATTTCTGAGATTGTGTTGTTTTTGCATCTTGAAAATAGCATGTTGATACCCCTTTAGATAATATAATGTTTCCTCTCCATGATTCTTTTGGTTTGATTGATCATGTTCTTCTTTAGTCAAAAAAATTCCAGACATTTCTTCATCAAAATAGTCAATATACTCTTTAGGAATTTCAGGTTCATCTTCTTTTTCAACTAAGTTCTGCTGGAAAGGAGGTCTCGCTGGAGGATCAGGCTGTTGATTTTTTTTTTCTCTAGGTCTCTGCTGATTCTGAGGTCTCCTGAACTGAGGGTTTCTAAACTGAGGTTCATGTTGTGCAGGAGGGGCAAAGGTATTCCCAAGTGATAACCTATCCATCAAATTTTCCATTGTTTTCATCATTGAATCAAACTTATCACTAGAAGTAGAGGTAGAAGGTTTCTCTTCTTATTTTAACTTAGTCTTACCATTTTTGACTTTTTGGCTGTTATCACTTTTTGGCTGTTATCATGTTAACCTCCACATTCATTGCATCATTTTTCATTTCAGTGAGTGTAGGAGATTCTCTCTCTCTCAGCAGTATAGAAAAGTCATAATCAAAAGCTTCGGCATATCTCATCTGAGCTAAAGCCTGTGGAGGTTTTAAATGGGCCGGAATAGAGTCATAAACCTTATTAAACCTCTTTGAAAAGTTTTGAACAATTTCATCAACATCTCTTCTTAAATTGTTATACTCAGTGAGGGCTTGTACTGGATTAGTTCTATTTCCCCATTTTCTCACAAAGGTATCTTCAAATTCATTCCAATTATGAATACTTCCAGGAGTAAGGGCTTTGAACCACTTCCTAACTTCACCAGTAAAACTTTGAGCAAACAAAATTAACTTAACATCTTCATCATCAGCCTCCTCCCTGTCTATAAAATCATTAAATTAATCCACATGTTCTTCAGCTGTAATGTATTCATCACTTCCCCAAGTTTTGATTCTAGTAGCATATTTGCTAGGGAGGTCATGTAAAACAACTGGAAGAACAAGAGGGGCGTATCTAGTAGGTGCAACAGGTGGAGGAGGTACATTTTCAGCCATGGTAAAAGGGATTGTGACAGCTTTTGGGATAGCAGCAGTAAAGGATGAAGAACGTTTATGAGGAAGACTGTTTGGTCTTTGTGGTCCACTAACAATTAAACTCCAATTAGGAAGAGGTAAACCAACTTTACTTTTCAACAAGACTTCAAAAGGGTCAACCTCTTTCAACTTATTTAAAGACTCTCTTTCCAAAAACAACTCAGAAGTAACAGCTTCCCAAAATTCCTCTTTGTCTTCCTGTGTTACTAGGGTTGAGGTATCAATGCCTCTCTTATGCAAGTATAAGATGATTTTAGTTAATTCCTTTTCACTTTTAGACCTAAATAATATTTCCTGGATTTTATCAACAACTCTTTTATTTTCAGGACTTCTTAATATTTCAGAGGACAAAGATTTCGAATGTGATGGAGTACCTGATATTTCAGAAATTCTTTGACTGCCTCTGGAAATAGTGTTTGGATTATCCACGATGGTAGGTGGATCTGGGTTAGGATTACTCCTCGTGTATCTCCTTCTTGAAGCCACCTTTAATCATGTAAATTTTTAATGGAGTCACCAAGGTAGATGCAGCCTCGAAAAGCTTCCTGAGCTCCTGCTACCTTCAGAAGTTCAGCTTCAAAATTTCGGGAAAGTATAATCTTCAAGCTCCCAGCAGATGCACCAAAATGTTATCACAAAATTGGACCTAATAGCCTGCTTGATCAGTCAACTTCATGTAACTATTTCAAACCTAATATTTTGACTGAGGCTTAGCCTCCTCGGCCTGAGAGAGCTCTCTCAAGGGTTAATGATTTGGATAAAAGTATAGATGGCTAACTTTATGTGGGGTAATACAAATATAAATGATAGAGATAGGTTGAGAATCACATCAACAAGTACACATTGGGCTTATGGAGTCAAATAGTTTCAGTAAACCAATGAATCTACTTAACATGGAAGTTGAGGCATATCAGAGTTTTAGTCAAGAAATAAACACACATGAAACTGTAAAAACACAGTCAGTTCATTTATATGTAGGAATTTACAGGGTAAGTTCCGTAGATCAAGAACCAAAGGTCACTGCTCACAAACATATCACAAATTAGTACACCAGTATAATCACGTGGTTAAAACCCTCAAAGAGGGAAACAGTTCATGGCCTGAGCCAACGCGGCCACTTCAAGAAATTTATTAATATAAAAAGAAAAGTTACATATGTTTCTCTCATAAATGGTTACCGGACAAATGACCCTCCGTGCTCTTTAAATAGAGATCATGGACCAATCGGGTGTTAAGCCACGAATCAAGTGTCATTAATACCGAGGTGAGAGATAATTGTCAGATCACTACAAATCGTGACCGTCAGATTATAAGTTACAAATGTACATGGTAAAGAAACACACTTTACCTAACTCTACACTAGACTAAGTTATTCTTAACTATTTCCTTTGTGTTGGAATATCCTAACATCCCCCCTTAAGAACAACTTGGGATAGGATTGAAGGATTTACTAAGGTGACACAAAAGTAGCCTATTTCCTATGTGTCGAAATATCTTAACATTATATAGGAAGTCAGAGCATCTAAAAATGAATTCTGAGTAATATAGATAAACACCACTGCAATAGGATAATAAGAGATGAAAATAGAATAGGAACACACTAAAAATCCTTCTGAATCTCAATTTGGTTAAGTAGAAACTCTTTGTATTAGCTGAAAACCAGTCAATTACAATAAGTACAGTATTTTGCTAAAAACCTTGTGATATCTGCCTTCACCTGTAAAATACTTCTGTATGTTGAGCAGTAGCTTTGAATAAGTGTCTTTGATGCAGCCTATAGGAATAGCATCGTTAAGGTCCATGTCTGTGTATTCAGGCTTCATGAACTCTTTGCATTGTTCCATATCAAATTTTAAGCTTTTAAACCAAGTTTCTTGACCTCTTGGTATCTCTGCAACAACAACAATAGTCTCTGGTGTAACATATATACTTAGCATCCCAACCTTAGTAGTTGTTCCAATAAAATTCATGGCAAATTCTTTGGATACCTGTATGTGAGATCCCTGCAAATTTTCACAAAACCGTAAGTAGCCTACTTTTTTTAATGCCTCCATCACTGCTGGGTCTTCAGTTATTGACCTCATATTTTCAGGTTCATGACTTAAGCATTGTCCTCCTCTGTGTATTTTCGTGTCTTCTGCCATGCTTTTTAGAAAACCAGTCAGCCTCGCTTGAATATTAGTATAGAAAACTTTTGTATGAATCGGTCACAGGTTTGGTTTAACACTCCAGAGCATCAGACATTTCAAATGGAGGAAAAATGAAAATGAGAATGACCAATTAGGAAAGATTTTGAAATTTAAAATGTCATCTCATAACCGAATGATGCCTCATTCATACCCTATAATGACAATGATGACTGCAGTGTGTGTAAGTACATTGAATTTCATCATTACCTGACTCATCATACCACTAACCTACCCTTTCCCAATGGTTTCTGACATTTTCCAGCTCAACTGATAAGAAAGTTATAAATCTGTGCATTCATAGCACCTACAGTGCAATTTTTCATGTTTGTGCTACGAAACTATCAATGTTTTTGTATGTTTTTGTAGCGCAAAACGAATTTTTTCAACGGGTGGCGCTACGAAAATAGGGTTTTTGGGCTAATTGAATAGTTTTGATCTGAAACTTTAGGAAATGACCCACAAATAAAAATGATGGATATTTGACATGAAGGGAGTTTGAAAAATACTTTATTTGAACTTAAGGATGGGCTTTGAACTATAAAAATCTAACCTACCCTTGATCAAATCCTAAATTGACTTCTAAACCCAATTTTGAATCATGATCAAAGACAAATTTGACACAATGATGTTTTGAATTTTTTTTTTAGGTGATAACACCAGGAAGAAAATGGAGCAAGGCAATCACCAAAGAAGATATGTTATGTAGCTCCAAGGATACCTTGGAAGCCTAGTCAACTTGATATGATGGAAGGACCCACTTCACAATTTCAAGCTTATTCACATCCATCTCAAACTAATTGGGACACACTCCCTTATTAGCAACCTCGGCCATCTCAACCCTAAAAACAATCGTGGAAACATGATTGGCAAGGACCTTATTGGGAAAATCCACAATATCCTCAATATTTCCCTCAATATCCTCCACACCCAACTCCATGCTATCCCTGCCATCCACCTCCACCACAACCACAACCTCAGCCATATCCATCTCATATATCCACCCCCACTCGACTACCTGTACCACCATTTGCAAACCCATACAATGAAGTATCTCCGCTCAGTTACAATGCTAACGTAAAACACTTCCAAACATCTCCTCTTGATCTGGATGGTATTCATCTTGGTTCAAGAAAGGTATTGCAAAGAAGAGATTTTATTAATGTCATTGAAGGAAAACATCAAGAAGAAGAAGATCCAAATGAGGAGATCAAAAGATCAAGGGTTGCACTTGTTGAAGAGCTGGCATTAGAATCAGACATTGAGAAAGTTTCCTCATGTTTACTAGCATTTCCTCCATGTGTTCAAGAGAACAATCAACAAAAAGAGGAATATTTGAATGTCATAATAGAAGAGGACATCCAAGGTGATCCAACTCAGCAAGTGGACCGGGGGCATCACAACTATATTGAAATATGGTTCCAAACATTCATTAAGTTGCATCAGCACACTCTTCTCCAACAATACTTGATACAATCCCAATCAAAGCAATTCATCTCTTATATTCAGGCACATGTAAGAACATGTATTCCAAGTGTGCATCTAATTTTATCTGTGATCTTGATGTGTACATGTCTCCATTGGAAGTATTCCTATACTTGAAAAAGGTTTTGTTTTTTCAAGTAGAATAGGAAAGTGAAAAAAGAAAAAAGAAAAAAAAGGGAAGAAGAATAAAATCTCAGGTGAAAACCTCCTTTGAGGTGCCTAGGCAGACCTACTAGTGGAAAACCTCATTGAGGCAGCTAGTAGGCATTAAAAAAAAAGCATTTCTCCATGTATCTCTCTCTAATGAATGCAGGTGCTCTCCAACCTTTGCAAGCAGAAAAATAGCAAGTTGGCACAAAAAGAAAATTCGGTCAACACCCCGGTTAAAGGTAGTCAAACTTGGATTTCATCCTCCTATGCTCAAAAGCTCCAAAAGGACCTCAAGCAGATTATCACATGCAGCTTTAGAACCAACGAAGATAGCTTCAACATCCATATCAACAACTTCAATATCACCTACAAAAACAAATCAATGGTAAGTCTCAGGTATGAAATCATTTAAAACTTTCTTCGAATCTATTTTAGCTTAAGAAAACATTAAAAAGTGTGAGAAGGAAAGTTTTTTTACAACTAAAATCAGTAGTCGGGCAACCTCAACCTTATCTAGAAACTAGCCTCACTTTTTCCACCAAGAAGAGGAACAAGACAAAAGTAAAAAGGACTTGAGAAAGTGGGTAGTAAGCAGTTCATGTAATGGAAGACAAGGAGTGCCAAAGGGGTAACCAAGGATGAACTCAGTTCACAGAAAAAGAACTGTGAGTTTATTCTGCATGCAATTAAAAAAATAATAAATAAATAAAATAAAAGGTGGACCCACCACCTCTCGACATGCAAAATACAAATTTTCTTAAGGCATATGAGGGCCTCCATGTAGCACCCACAAGAAGAAATGCAAGAAGAATAGCAATAATATTAGCAAGAAGATTAGCATGAGGAGCAGTGCATGGGCCAATAAACAGAAAACGAAATAAGCCAGTGTGTAGGAAGAACTAGAAGGCAAGGAGGATGAATAGGTTGCTCAGAGGATGAGCAACAATTTCAGTAGGTGGTGATGATGGGCCTCTAAATTAGACATAAAGTAAGGCTCATCTAACCTTCCTTATGCACATAAAAGATATACTAAATCTCTCCTTATACACTTAATACTGTTTTCTTATGCTTTAATATTTTCTTAGGAAGGTTTAAAGGTAATTGCATATTTGTGCCTAATATTGGTTATTTTTGTAGAATATTGTGAGAATATTTGGCAGATTATGCAGATTTAAAGAAGGAGATAATTTAGGGTCTTGCTCCCTGCCACTAGAAGATCAAGATTAAAGAATAAATGAGCACAATATCAGGAAATTATTGAGAAATCTTGGAGATATTAAAGGGGTTTGTCCACCCTCCTTAACTATCAAAGGTAGCCAAGAAAACTGAAGACAATGTGCACTCAATCTATGGTTTACTTGGAGTCAAAGTGGGCTCAATCACTATCTTATAGGGAGTTGTTGGTAGCTACCCTTGAGGATAAATAAATTTGATCAAGAGCTAATTAGGGTTGATTCCAGTTAGTTTTTCGATCCATTCGATGCTAGTCGATTCCGTTTCCATTCCATCCCATGCCATTATTTTCCATTCTATTAGGCTTTTGTTGTTTAAGACCTTTGGGGTGTAATAAGACTGTATTTTTGTAATGAAATGAGTAGTCAGATGTTGTTTTACTGATCTAGTTTCAGGGATCGAGGCTCGTGGGTCAGGGCCCAATCCATGTGCCTCAGCTTCTCTGATGTTTCATTCTTTCCTTTCTATCATTTACCTAGTTTTGTTTATGTTATTTAGTTAGTTCTACTTCTAATAGTTTCATTGTTGTTTAGTTTTTGCTTTCACTTTGTTGTTGTAGTTATTCATTTGCTTACGAGAGTAATAGAATAGAGGAAAAATCCAAATTCTGTGGTCAAGCATTCCCCTCTCATCTTTGTCAATAGAGTTCGAGCATGGTTGAACTCCCCACAAGCCAAAAAAATTGCTTTCTTTTCATTGTTTTTATCACGTATTTTGTCTGTTTCGTGCATGAATCAGCAGGTTTGATTGCAGGAATAAGTATCAACAGTCCCAGAAAAGTTCATCAAGTCATGCCGCTTCATTTTCCAGCTTTGTTTTCACGCATGAACACTGCTATTGCACCTTCTATTCCCTCCTTCTCCTCTCCTTAACAGCTGCCGCACCCTTTTTATTCACAAAAACCATTAAAAGTTTCACCTCCGCCTTTCTCCTCGAAACTCCCACTTATCGCACTTCGCATCTCGCAGGATCTCTTCTCCCCTTTCTTTTTCGTTCTGCAACTCTTTTGTGATTTTCCTTTTTACTTTACCTTTGCCGATTATTAACGAAAATAGTCAAAAATACTTTAGAAATCAACCTTACCCTTTTCCCTTTAATACTTATCGCAATTCCTTTTCGCAATCGCATTCGTAATCTCCATCCTCTTTGTTAACACTTACCGCTCCCAACCGCCGATTGGGACATTACTATAGCACTCCGCCACGTCATCCCTATCACATTTCACATTTCTCAATTTCTATCCCATCGCATTTTGCATTTCACAATTCCTTTTCACAATCGCATTTCACAATCTCCATCCGCTCTCCATTAACATTTCCCCACTCCAAACCCCTATTGCGATATTACCGTACTTCTTTGCCACGTCACCCATCGCATTTCACAACCTTTTCCCTCTTTCCTTTAAGAATTACCACAATCGCAAATCACATTTTTCATTTGGTTCTCGTTAACACTTACAGCTCGAAATGCCGATTGCGATAATTCTTGGTACTCCGCCACATTGCAAATCACATTTTTCATTTGGTTCTCGTAACACGTTTCGCTCCCAACGCCGATTGCGATATTGTTGTCGTACTCTGCCACTGGTCTTGCTTTTCCACGTCACCCATCACATTTCACAACCTTTTCCCTTTTTCCTTTTAAGGCTTACCGCACTCGCAAATCACATTTTCATGTGGTTCATGTTAATACTTCCCACTCCCAACGTCGATTGCAATATTGCTATCGCATACGCCTCCCGAACCAATATCGCATATCGCACTTCCATCCCTCCATCACAATTCTGCCATCACACTTTTCATTTGCGATATTATGCGCTTTAGTAAAGTCAAAACACCTTTTTTCACTCCTTTAAGCCTTGTTTTGTGTGTTAAGCCTTCCATTAGCATCTTTAGCCCTTTCCCTTCAGACTGCAATCAACAACTTTTCAATTAGAATTAAGTCATGGATAACTTAGCTACATGGATAGAAGCATGGTAGATAGAGCATAAGATAAGTAGGGTGTGTTTAGCCAATTGACCAAGTTAAGTGTGATTTAAATTAGTTTATTTTCTGCCATTTCTTTTCAGCAAGTTAAATTAGTTTCCTTTCCTGTCATTTCTTTTCAGCAATATAGTTTAGTTTCCTGTCTGTCATTTCCTTTCTGCAATTTATTTTAGTTTCATTGAAGTGTGACAAACTTCACTAAGAACCCCTAGAAGTATCACCCTTTCATAGAGCGGAAGAGGATGACACGAATAGAATGCATCTGTTGTGTATATAACACTGTCACCTCCAAGTTTGTATGAACCCCAGGTTGATAAAGTAAATTAGGGCAGCCCTTGGGAGTTGCAGCACTCTTGGTGCAATACCAGGGCTCACCAATACGTCTTCCTATTATCTAATGTTGCATAGATCCACGGAATGCTCTGCCCAACATCCCCAACTATTTGCACTTCTTGTGCACTATAAATCTGATTCCTACCACCTTGATTATGCGGAAAATCCCTCTTAGGACGCTTTTTACCACATGTCCACACTAGAACCGTCATGTACCATCACCTCTATTATGCTTCCCTCCATACTATGACCCATGTTCCTGTCTAGCTAAATTGAAATTCTTGTAAGGTGCAACATTTTCTTTCTCTTTTGCATTTAGAGGTCTTGTTTTTTTCGGCTACCATTTACCTTTAGTTTTATCCTTCCCCTTCCAACCTTGCTGCGATTTGGTATTAAGCTTTGACGACTCATAATAGCGATTCAATTTCCCAATGACCTCCTCAAGTGATCGAGGCTCATCATACTCAATCCAATCTCTGAATGCTAATGGTAATCCATTGAAAATTTTCTGAACTTTAGACTTTTCATCCTTAATATATGGTACATAACTCAATAACTCCAAGAAATTGGTTATATACTCCTCATCTGCCATCGATGCCATCTTTAACTCATAAAAATCCTTAGCTTTACTATCATAGTACCTCTCTGACAAGTAATTATTCCTGAAAAGTCTCTTGAATTCATGCCAACCCAAATCTTCTATCCTATGTCTCTGACACGCTTCACGTCTTCCCACCAGATGTTTGCTTTCCCTTTGAGGCTGAATACATATATTACGGCCTTCATGTTCTCTGTGTACTCATGCAACTTAAAGAACTTATTCATTCCAAGTAACCATGCCTCTGCATCTTATGGCTTCTTCAAATCCCCATCAAAGTTAGGTGTCGCAACTTTCTTGAACTCATATGGAAAATATCCCCTGACACTCCTCCTATATGGATGATAACGACAATGATCATAGTGCCTGTTAGAACCAGAACTAGAATAAAACGTGTGTCCATCACTTCTCCTATCCATAGTATCCAAGAGTATGCCATCTATGATCATGTCATCCCTATCTGACATGTGCCCACTGTGAGATCTACTTCCATATGCCCCATTAGTCTTATCCTATTTCCCATGCTTGATCCGAAGTGGTCCCTATCTCTGCAATTTTGACAAAATCTAAAGGATTGCTACATTAAATTCTACTTGTTTCTCTTATGCCTGAATGATTTTGTCATTATTTGCCTTGCAACTTCTTATTTTTTCCTTCAAGCTTCTCAATGTGTTTGCTAAGTCAGAAGGATTCCCACCACCACGCTGCTCATCTGACCCATAGGGAGAATATTTTGAAATGTAGTCTACCATCTTGCTAGTAATCTTTGATCTCTTCTTGCAAATATACCATATCAGCTAAACCAAAAAATAACATAATCAACATACCTCGGTATAGTTCAGGGGAGGATATCTCATCTTCAAGGTCAACCAGATTTTCACAATACATGTATAAACATAATCATGTTAGCATATAATCATAATCATAACAATATATAAACATCATTTCAACCATTGTCCAGTTATCAATGCATGACCATACCGACCACATACCATGATCTCAAGCACGACAACTATCACCATGTCAATGTATGCATAAAAACATATAAACATTGACATGCATATAACCGATGCATAACCGACATACACTCATGATGACCACAACCATCAACTTCCACATGGCGACACAACTACCACCATAACCACCACAATGCATGCACAACAAACACACATACCACAAGCATGAATAACACATATGCAATCGACATGTATGCATGACCAACACATTGCCCATCCAGTCCAATGGGTCAACCATGATCTAATGCCACCCTGTAACACCCTCCTCCCACATTTACCCAAGCTAACCAGTCCCTTGGGGTAAACATATGATTACTATGATGTGATTCAACTCCCCATGTATAGTTAAGGAAGTGGATTCGACATAATGAAACCAAAATAACCTTCCACACATGTTATAAAACCTTTAGGAGCCAACCAACCCTTCCAGGGGACAAACCCCTGAGACAACTTAACATTTTACTAATATGGACCCTCAACCGCTCCCATGACAAGCCATGCATGCGACTGAGGTCTTCCAGTCAACCCCACAATAAGGCAAGACAATGACTTTGGAATTTTCTACGTAGTTTTGTGCTAACGACCCTGGATTCTGAGCCACTTTTTCAAGGCTAGTGTTAACACCAGAAAATCATGCACTACAAAAGACATTATAAGTTGTCTGACAAAAGGTACAAATCAAGATTTTCCAGCCGAAGACATTATGAAAATTACAAAAATTTAACTTTTCCTAAGGTTATAAGGGAAAATTTTTGACTGCGCACTAGGATAAAGGAAAAAATGCGTGACTGTGCAACTTTCCTTCGAAAATCGCGCGGTCAAAGGAAGGGTGAACTAAGCATTCTAGAACCACTTCCCACACTTAGGGAGGAGATTCCTTGACATGGCCACTCAAGGGCAGTCAACTTGAGGTCACCCTGAAGATATGAAACCCTCAATGGAATCATATTGTCATACTCTCATTTCATTATCACTCTTGAACCAAGGGAGGGAAGAGGGGTTCAAAATTTTCTATATAAATAAGCCATGGGAAGAGAAAAACATGAGACATTGCTATGCTAGTCAAATTGCTATGAGAGCAACACCAAATTTCATTGTTGAAGAAAAGGAAGTGAGAGCACTAGCATGTTGGCCACATTGCTTCTAAGCAATCAAACATCTTAGTGAGAGAAAAAGAGTCCACCATTGGAGAGTCTTCACACTTCTTTTGAGAGAGAAGAGAAGCTTGGAAAGAGATTGAGGAAAGGGACCTCCTTGTTGAGGATATGAGCACCATAGCTCAAAGGATTCTCTTCAAATGTTTTAGCATTCTATTGTATTCTTCTACCACCAACAGTCAATAAAGGGAGTCTTTCTCCATTATTCTATTGACATGTTTGCCCCATTGAGTATTGTGTTGTATTTGTATTTTTTATTTAAGCTTATGTTTCTTCATTCATTTCTTCCATTACTAGTTATTCTTTGTTTTGTTTAAGGTTGTTCACTAACAACACCAATTATATTTGTGATCTTTTGCAGGGAACAACCAACTATTAAGGAGGCTTTTTTTGGTACTCCATTGCCACAAAAACACTAACACAGAATTGGTGACTCCATTGGTTCTTTTTTTTTTTTAAATGGTTGTTTTGCAAGACCTCGTCTTTGCATAGACCACACTACAAGGTGAGCATTACCTCTCTGGAATTTTTACTGGACCCCTGGGACCTCTTTTGTGCCTTAGACAACGAATTTTCATTATTTGTTCTCCCCCGCGCATCTTTTGATCTAACAGATGCATTGTGATGCGTTTGTGTTGGAAAAACATGCGTGGTATCCAAAAAGCAAGAAAAAACCTTCTATTTTCATTTTTCAGGTGATTGGCAGCCTTTAGTGAATTGGCTTCACCTATGCACTATGTTATTTTGTTGTTTAGTTTGCTTGATTGTTGTGCTAACCATAATTAGTGGAGAAATTAGAGTTTTTTCCTAATTTTTATATTTGCAAAAACACACAGCTTAATTAGGGAGAAGAGTAAGTGGCCAAATTCCACACATGTTTTTCAAAATATTTTGCTAAATTTTAGGCAAATCACATAGTTTAATTAGTAAAGGAGTAAGTTCCCCATCACCCACAAATATTGTTATTGTTAGGGTCCTATGATTCATAGGTTCAATTGATGATTATTTATTTTCTTTCAGTTGATGAAATTGTAAATAATATTGTATTCTATAAATGATTTACAAAACAAAAAAAATGTATAAATAAATGAAAAGAGGGTATAAAACGCACCCCACCCCCCCCCCCCACCTTCATTTTTTTCCTCATCTTGTCCCTCCCCCCTCTGAAAAAGTCCTCCAACTTTGACAGTTTTCCCCTCCTCCAATGCCTATCTGCCATGACACCCTACCCGACCCCACCATCACTCCACCAACCTCATCGTACCTTCCTCCACTCACCGTCCACCAACTCACCTTCGCTGACCCCACCTCCCATCTATTTACTTCTTCCTGAGAATCTGTCTCGCTCCCAATTGAAGGCCGCCATCTGCCACTCCCTTGCCTACATCAGCAACCTGTTACAACCATTAATGCTTCCCGCTTCTTCTGCAATGGCGTTAGCTCCCTATAATACTAGTGCATTCCCTTATTTTTATTGTTAGTGTATCCCCCTTATTATTATTTTTGTTCCCATGTAGTCACCATATTGTTATTATTGTGCCCCATAGAAGCCCACTATTGTTATTTTTGTGCCCTTACATTGTTATTGTTATGTCAGCTAGGATTTTATTGTGACCCCTTGGACTCCAATATATAGAAAGAAGGTTTCGTCAATTGTATCATCCAATAATTGTTCATTTATGTAATGTAAAGGAGGTTTACCCCTCAAAGAGGCTAATTTCTAAGTCGTTGATCTATCTTTTCTTCAATTTTGTGAGCTTGTTTCATAACATTTGGTATCAGAGCTTTGGATTCAAGGGTTTTGTAGCTGCGAATAGGCCATCTTAGAGTTTTCGCTATAAATTTTTTTATACGAAGGTTCAGAAGCTAAAAAAAACCCATTTGAGCCGAAATCCTGAGGAAATTCATGTAAAATTTTTAGATCTTGTTTCGCTATAGTTTTTGAGACATGATATGAGGAAGTTAGGGTTTTTACAGGCTCTAGAATTCATCTCAAACAAGTGGTTGAGGGAAAATCGTCGTAACTTTCGTTTCAGACATCAGATTGGAATTCTGTAAAAAGTGGATGAAAGTGCACAAACTTTAGTGTATTGTATATCAATTTCAGAGCCGAAGGTTGGAAAAATGACACGTGGCACGTCGTACAAGTTCGCTCCACTGAACTAGTCCATAATTAGGTCATTGTGGGAGATCGGGCATAAATTTATCTTGAAGAATCCAAATTAGGTCTGACCTAAAGCATTGGAAAGAAGACGCATAGGGATAATACATGACCGAAGATCAAATATTGGGGATTCAAAATTACAAAGATACATCAGTTTCAATATCGAGCTCCTCAAAAGCAAGAAAAAGGTTTGTGTATTTTTTAAATTGCATAAGTCTTGTTTGAAAAATTAGTTTGAAGTGATTCCAAGGGCATATTGAAGCATAGATATCAATATTGGGTTCTAAAATACCCCCCAAAAAGAATTCCACACCCACTAAGCCCTCAGAAGACTCTACTATGAATCATGAAGAGGACGAAGTGCAACATGATATATCAAAATTACAAGACCATGTGCAATAAATTTCGCTCTCACAAAGAGTAACAAAAAATTAAATGGAAGCTAAGACGGATGGTTTGAAGAAAGACATGTATGGATTGAAGAAAAGCGTGGAAGCTAAGTTGGATGGTTTGAAGAATGGCGTGGAAGCTAAGATCGATGGAATAGAAGAAAAATTGAAAGGCAACATGGAAGACATAAAGAATGACATGGAAAGTTTGAGGGAAGGTTTGACAAAGCTGCTACAAGAAATGATTCCTAATGGTGAAACGGTAGTAGATGAAACTCATGTGAGAAAAAAATAAATGTTAATCATGATTTCATAGACTCTAATGTTGGATGTAAGACCCACCATATTCCAAAGATCGATATGAGGAAGTTTTATGGCAAGGATCCGGTAACATGGATACTATAGATGGAGCAATATTTTGATCTCCATAATGTGAAAAACACATAAAAGGTACGCATTGCAACTTTATATTTAGAAAAAAAATTATTTGTATGGTATCGATGGCTTTGCTATCGTAAAAAAATGTCACTTGGTCAATTTTTACGGAGGAAATGATCACACATTATGAAGATACAAAGAGAAACACATTCTTTATCCAATTGATAAATCTCAAACAAAAGGGCTCGATGGTGGAGCACATTTAGGACTTCCAAAAATTTAATATAAGGGTAACTGATATTCCATAGGAACACAAGATCGATGTCTTCATTGGGACTTTAAAGGATAACATCCAACATGAGATTCACCTTTGGGAACATGATTCATTAGAGGAGGCATTCAGGTTGGAAAGAAAAATTGAAAGCAAAAATATGGTGACAAGGAAGCCTACCACTCACAACTATAAAGATGGAAGTGTTGCTACTCCTAGACTTCCACAACCTACAAGGTTGACACCACAATAATTGGAAGAAAAAAGAGCAAAATGGATTTGCTACAGTTGCGATAAAAAATGCACTAAGGTCATAAGTGTGCTGAGAAGAGATTATTTTATAGATTGTGAAGAGGAGGAAGAAAATGAACAAAAAAATTCAAAAGAAGATGATATACACCAGGAACCAGCCCCAGAGGAAGAAGAAATAAATCTAACCATATCCTGTAATTCATTGGCAGGAATTACCACTCCTCAAACTCTCAAGCTAGAAGGACATATCAAGAAGAAAAATGTAATGGTGTTGATTGATTCAGGTAGTACCCATAATTTTATTCATTGTAAGGTAGCCAAGGAATTGAATTGATTCCTATGCCTAGCACTAGAGTGTCAAGTGATGGTTGCAAATGGAGGAACTATAAATTGCTCTGGAAAGTGCCATAATATCAAACTAACCATGGGGGAATATGTATTGAATATTCCAATGCTCTCCATCCTAATGGGTGGTGTTGATGTTGTACTAGGAGTACAATGGTTACAATCTTTGGGGACAATAGCTTTTAATTTTCAAGAACTTTTCTTGAATTTTTTTTTTGGAAGGAAAGGAAGTTGAATTATGTGGTATCGTAGGGAAGCTAGGAAAGATAATCAACTCTAATGTCATGATAAAGCTTCTGAAGAAAGAACACCGAGGCGTAATTACACAATTATTCTCACTACATGTTGAAACATCAAAATCATATATTTCTCCAGATCTCTAGAAAGTGTTGGACAATCATTCCAAAGTATTTTAGATTCCCAAAGGACTCCCACCTATTCGTGATCATAATCATGCTATTCAATTGATTCCAGGAAGTGTTCCTCCAAACATCATGCCTTACAAATATCCTTATGCTCAAAAGAGTGAGATTGAACATAAGGTTGCAGAAATGGTAGAGGCTGGTATAATTCAACCTATTCAATTTCTTTATCTGCTCCAGTAGTATTGGTGCACAAGAAGGATGGATCATGGTGTATGTGTCCAGATTATAGGGAGCTCAACAAGCTTACTATTAAAGATAAATTTCCCATCCCCATCACTGATGAATTATTTGATGAATTACATGGAGCAATTTACTTCACCAAGTTGGATCTTCGTTATGGATATCATCAAATTAAAATAAATACTAAAGACATTCTAAAAAAAACATTCAGAACTCATGATGGTCATTATGAATTTTTGGTTATGCCTTTTGGCCTTACTAATGCACCTTCCACATTTCAAGGTTAGATGAATTCCAATTTTAAACACTTCCTTAAAAATTTTGTGTTAGTATTTTTTGATGATATACTAATCTACAACAAGTCTTGGAAGGATCATGTTCAACATGTTGACATGGTGCTCAAACTATCGGAGGAGAAACAATAATATGAAAAAACTTCTAAATGTTTCTTTGGAGTACATGAGGTGGAATATTTGGGTCATATTGTATCTCATGAGGGTGTTAAGGTAGACCCTAACAAAATTAAATCCATTAAGGAATGGAAAATCCCTACAATCATAAAGCATCTTTAAGGATTTCTGGGGTTAACAAGGTATTTTAACAAGTCTATTAAGAATTATGGGAGAATATTGGCACCTTTAACATCATTAATGAAGAAATATGCATTTTATTAGACTCCAAAAGCAATGAAGGCCTTTGAACATCTTAAAGAGGCAATGTGCCAATCACTGGTCTTAGCTTCACCAGATTTCACAAAAACCTTATTGTGGAATGTGATGCCTCGGGAAATGGAATTGGTGCGGTTTTAATGCAAGAAGGAAGACCCATTTCTTTTGAAAGTCATCTAATCAAAGGAAAGTATTCACTGAAACCTATTTATGAGAAGGAAATGTTGGCAATACTACATGCACTAAAGCAATGACGACCTTACCTAATGGGAAGACACTTAAATATAAAAACAAATCATGATAGGTCACAAAGATGTTGGGTTGTGAATTTGAAATCATATACAAAAAATGGAAGCAAAATGTTGTTGCAGATGCACTCTCAAGAAAGGATGAGGATGTAGAAGCATTGCTTTGTGTCATTTATATTATCCAATCCGAGTGGATAACCAAAGCAAGGGATTAATGTAAGAATGATGAAGAGGTTTGGACACTCATTCAAAAGTTGCGGAAAGATCCCAGTACATCTGGACATTTAGATGGAAAAATGATTCATTATGGTACAAAGATCGCTTATATCTTTGTAATAATTCCCAAATTAAACAAAATATTATTTTAGAATTGCACACCTCTCCCTTAGGGGCACTCAAATTTTTTAAAAACTCACCACAGGGTCAAGAAGGAATTTTTTTGGGATGACCTTAAATATTATATTCAACAGTTTGTGGCAGAATGTTTGGTTTGCCAACAAAATAATTTTGAGACAATTAGGACCCCAGGTATGTTACAACCTTTATCCATTCCAAGTCAACGTTGGGAGGAGGTGTCAATGGATTTTATCATAGACTTACCCAAGTCCAAAGGAAAGACTGTCATCATGGTGGTAGTTGATAGACTTACATGCACACTTTTTTGCATTATCTCGTCCATTTAAAGCCAGTTTAGTTACTGCTGCATTTATGGAAACAATTCAAAAGCTACATGGAAAACCAAAGATTATTGTAAGCGATAAAGATCCCATTTTTACAAGAAATTTTTGGACGAAATTATTTTCTTGTTTGGGTACTCAATTAGCTCACAGCTCATCATATCATCCTTAATTTGATGGGAAAACTGAGATAGTGATTTTTTTTTTGTAATGATATCTTCATTACTTTGTATCTGATAAACATACACAATGGGTCAAGTGGTTACCTCTAGCTGAATGGTGGTATAACACTTCCTTCCATACTGAAGCAAAAATGACCCCATTTATGGCACTTTATGGGTATCATCCACCCTCCATCACATCATATTTAAGAGACAATTCTAAGGTTCAAGCAGTGGAAGATCACATCGAGCATCAACACCAAGTTCTCCAACTCTTAAAGGATAACCTCACCTTGGCGAAAATCGAATGAAACAACACGAAGATAAACATCGCAGCGAAAGAAGTTTTGATGTAGGCGACTGGGTATTTTTACGGCTACAACCATACAACCAAATGTCCCTCAAGCAAGTTAAGAAGGATAATAAATTATCACCAAAGTATTATGGTCCTTACAAAGTGCTGCAAAAGATTGGTAATATGGCATACAAATTGGAGCTTCTTGCATATTCCCAAAAAATTCATGCTTAAAGAAGCTAATAGGTGACAAGCTCCCAGTTCAAACAATATTGCCAAAACCTAATGAAGAAGGAAAAATCATATTGGAACTTGGAGAAATCACTAAAACAAGAACTCGACATCTATGAAATCAATCAATTTCAGACTATCTCATCAAGTGCAAGAACTTACCCGCTGAAGATTCGACATGGGAGGATGAAAATTTTATACAGGAGCATCCAAAACTACTTAAGCATTGAGGACAACACTTTTTTTAAGGAAAGGGGCATGCTAGGTCCCTATAATAATAGTGTATCCCCTTATTTTTATTGTTAGTGTAGCCCCCTTATTGTTATTGTTGTTCCCATGTATTCCCCATATTGTTATTAGTGTGCCCCATATAAGCCCACTATTGTTATTGTTGTGCCCTTACATTGTTATTGTTATGTCGGCTAGAATTATATTGTGACCCCTTGGACTCCTATATATAGAAATGAGGTTTTTTCATTTGTATAATCCAAGAATTTTTCATTTATGTAATGTAAAGGAGGTTTCCCCCTCAAAGAGGTTGATTTCTAAGTCGTTGATCTATCTTTTCTTCTATTTTGTGAGTTGGTTTCATAACAAACGGACCCGCTCCCAGCTGACGGTTAACATGTAATGGTAATTTGAAAAATTTCTCTATTAAAACACAGTAAAGCCATAAAAATATCTTCCCCCCAGTGTTTTGCACAACTAGTTGAGTTTTATATTCTTCCACACTATCACAACGACTGGTAATCCAGTGACAGTAATTTGATCTCCATCAGTGACCCCACCTCTGCACCCATCAGATAGTTTCCCTATCCAAGTAATTTCCATCCTTCATCCCTTTGTATTATCTATTTTTTGATAATGGCCCCAAAGGGTAAATCTCCCCCCAAAAAAGGCAAGAAGCCTAAAGATAATCCAATGTTGCCCACTCCCATAGACCTTGATCATTTGCCTTTAGTCGACCTCCACTTTAAAATTGCTGATACCTACTGTGAATTCAACCTGATCGAACTTCACAATTGGTTGAAACATAAATTTGTAGATCAACACGATGAATTGGGCCTATGGGAGTCTTCCCTGCCCCAATTCATGTTTCCACAGATGCATCAATTCCCCAAACTAATTTCCTGGTGTCAGAGCAGTTATGTGCCATCCCAAAGAGCCATTGTGAGCCATAATGGTGAAGTTATTCTCACCATTACATTTGAGACTATTTTACAGATGTCGCAAGTAAACCAACCACAATATTCCAAGCCATTTTCTATAGACTCTCTCACAAAGCTCTACAAAAATTTGACCTTCGAAAAAAGAGCTAAGATCTTCAAATATTTCTCGTTGAAGATTCCCAATTGCCCAAATCAAACCCTCCATACTAATCCTCCATGTTCCCTGAGGTAACCAAACATATCATCTGCATTATCTCATACATTTTTGGTTACCATTTTGATTAGTGGGTTGATGAGGCCATTGTTGGCTTCTTGTCATTTTTTACCACTGATGAGAAACCTGTTATTTTTAATTACAATCAATTTATTGCAGATTCCATGCATGATCAATTTATTAAGTTTCCTATAGAGGGAAATTTCAAATACTTTGCAGTTTTATTCCATTTGTTCATATATCATCACGCAGACAGGTTTCCCTTTACTTTGCAGAAGATGGATGAGCATGGAAATGCTCAATCAGTGATACATTGGACCTCCTTTGTGAGGAAGAACACTACATAATTTACTTTTACAGAATATGTTGATCAATTATTGTACACAATGGTTTCCTCGCTAAATAGTGACTTGGAGCCTAGGATAGGGGAAGATATTCAAAAGGTTGTGCATCTTAGTGACTAGGTGAAGACATGTGACTGGTATTTATACCATAACTACATAAAGATCAGGATCTATGGGTGTGAATTGCCACCCTATAAGCTTCCAAAGTTTGTGCCTATGATAATTTTCTCATTAGAGTATATTAGACAAATGACACATATGGATGACATGCATGTTTTAGTAGCCAAGAAGAAGCCACAATCTAAAATTAAAGCACATGTTGAACCTTTTGTCTACAATAACAGAAAAATTGGTAAAGAAGTTGATTTGTTGTTAAAGAAAATGAATTTCAAGTTTATCTTCACATGGTCTTATGACCCTTTTGGCTTGATTTCAAAGCTAAGGGTGGAGCAAAAGACTACACCCCACACACATACTCCTCGGCCAGAAATAGAGGAATACATCTACAAATATCAGTGGGATGAGAACACTCTGCAGGAGGCCGAATAACAAGTTATATCAACAACATCATCTAAAACTCCTACACCTCAAGGAAAGCAGGAGAAAAGGATGAGAGAATAAGAATCTCCTCCTCTGACAGAAATTGGAGCTAAGGAGTTCCTAATATACAAGAAAAAGTAAAAAACCAATTTTGCACCAGTTTTTCCGCAGGAGAACAAATAACGAGAAACAGTAGTTATTACAGGTCCTCATGTGTCTATCAGGGATGATGAATTCTTCACAGGATGTCCCTTGTCATCAACATCAAAAGAGCCTCCAGAAACAATAGAAACAACTAACTTGGCTCAAGACACTGTTGAGACTAATATTTTTTCCAAGTACAATGCAATCAAACAAAAGAATTAGATGCTTAAAACTACTACATATACACATTTTTGGAAGTAGACAACCACATCACAACACAAGCTCTTATCTGCCTTTTACATAGAGCAAGGCAAGATGCAAATTTCATTCCTTGAGGAAAAAGTGGCAGCCCTAAAGACCCCACCAGATTGCAAAGAACATGTATTTTCATTTGATGCAAAGAAAATCCATCCAATTGACCAAATGGAAATGCATATACAATCCAATGAGATGATTTATTCAACTCTAACTAATGCTGCCATGCCAGCTCCCAGATTGCAGGTATCAGTCAACAACACACATTTACAGCTCAAGTTGGAAATGATTTCATCCTTAGACAAATATACCAAGATCAAGTCACTTGAAGACTTGGTGATCAAATTGGGATACAATCCCAATGATGTGAAGGCAGCATAAGAGATAGTGAAAAGAAAAAAATGTTCATATAGAAGCATTGAGGAAGCAAATTTAATTGCCTACCACAGAGGATCCCCAAGCTAAGGAAGTCAGAGAAATGGAGAATGAGAAAGAGGACATGTTCAAAATAATCACTGAACAAAATAGCCAGATCCGTGACATGGAGGTGGAGCTCGACAAACTGCTCAAAGAGAAACAAGAGGCATCACAATTGGCCATAGTTCCACTCACAACTATCCCAATTGCAGTGGTCACAACCTCAAGAGCATCTACATCAACTTCAACACCAACATAAACATTAGATCCTGCAAATGATCTAGTTAAATCCATGGACAACTTGACTATTTAAGGGCAAGAAATTTCTAAATTGAAAGCTCAGCTCAAAACACTGTTAGAGCATAAATTAAAAATTGTTACTTATTATGTTGCAGAGTTGCAGAAAAGCCACTAGCTCGCTCTAAAAGTTGAACAATTTTAAAGTGAATCAACAATGGCATAAGCAAAGGAAAACATATGGATAGGGATCAATGAAGCCCTCACAGAAACATGGCCTTCAATTCATATTATTTTTAGCAACAACAACTAATACAGAGATCGAAAGAGGTATTAAAGCAAATTAAAAAAATTGGGACATAAGCCTGGAGAAGCAACATCCATCATCAAAATCTTGAATTCAAAAAACAAAGAAGAATTAGAGCAGCTTAGAATTCAAGACAGAACATAGACAGTTTTAAGGTGAAAAGAATACACACCAAAAGGAACTTAATGCTGCAATTGGAAAACAAATATCAAAATCTGGAAACCAACATTAAGAGATTTCACAGGAAGATGCAACTCCTGCACAAGAAAGGACTACCAAGACTGGTGGATGAGGAAGAAAATCTGATAAGCTTGACAGAGTAACATGAAAAACTATGAACTATTGCTCAACAAAATGCCCAACAACTTGCCAAAGTAAAATATGGGTCTCAAGGCACTTGAAGATGCAGTATTCAATTCTATATCAAATTTGATATATCTTATAATAGCTTTAGACAAATCAGTATATCAATAAGATAATGGTGTTAAAACCAATGCCCAAAAATACGAAAAATTCACCAAAATAGAAAAAATAATTTTTGAGGCCTCTTTAGATGCGTGATTCAGAAAATTTGCAGACTTGATTCAATAATTTATGCAGTAAATTACAGCAAGAAAATGTTTTGATCTAGGCTAGATCTAAAGCGACCAAAATTTAGGAGAATTAAAAATTTTCAATTTTAAGTGATTTTGACCAATTTAAATTTGATTTTAGGGCTATTATATCATTGTTATAACTGTTGTAATAAAAAAGAGGCCAAATGAGGGTTTAGAAATCAAACCTTAGGCCAAGGCCTTGAATATGAACTTGCCCAGGTAGCCCAAAAATTATCCAATGATCTTGTACTTGAAAACAAAGTTTTGAGCAAATTTCTCCTGCAAAATCACCAAGGAACCAGTCTTGAAAATTTCTGAGATGGAACAAGGGAAAACTAGGGAAAAAAAAGGTCAAGGAAGGCGAATGCTAGGCCTAATAAGGCTGGAGTTGAGGGCTAAGGAGGCTAGAAAGGTATATGAGGGGTCAAAGGAGGCAAAGGAAGCCAAGGAAAGGCAACGTTGGAGGAGGAAGGCCCTTGAAGTCTATACATTGGGATTTTTGAGGAAATTTAGGGCCCTAAAGGGCCACAAAAAGCCTTAAGGGCAGTTGTTAGGGTCAAGGAATGGTAGCCGTGTGGCCTAGGGACCACGAATAAGCATTTTAAGTTCTTAAGGCCGTAATGTTGGGCCTAGAAGGGGGGATTGAGGCCTTTAAAGGCTACGACTTGCCCTAAAAGGGCTAGAAAGCTGACGCAGGGGAAGAAAAGGCTGAAGTTGGCTGAGGGAAGGAGGACACTTGCCATATAGGGGCTGGATTTGGGCCTAGGAGGCCTGAAAAGTGAAACCCTTGCTTCAAAAAAAAAAATCTCTTCTAGATCTGAATTTTGTTGCAAGATATTTAGTTATTAGCCCTGCAAAATTTTCTAGAGACTAGATCTTACCCTCAAGGGCCTAGATCTAGCTCTACTTCAGCTTGATATCTTGATTCAACCTATAAAAATAAAAATAAAACACCCAAAGCCCAAATATATACAAAAATTCTTAAAACCCCAAAACCCAAGTTAGCAAAAATAATTTACAAATTATATTTAAAAAATTATTTACAGAATCTACAAATATAAAAGGGTTTTGAAAATTTAAATTTTTGATAAAAATATTTTTATGGCTATTTCTTTGATGAATGGCTAAAAACACTTTAGAAACCCCATGCACATTATAGCCTTAGCGAATATTTAATCCACCACACAAATATTTGTGATCCAAGGAAAATGATTCATGCCCAAGTTTGTGGACTTGGAGGCCAAGGACTGAAGTACCTATAAACACATTATTCAACAGAAAATAGGAAATCCTGTACTCAGTACATACCACAAATAGATTAATATGAACACCTTGAATTTCACCCCAAAGTATTTATTATGATAGAAAAAATAGTTCCCAGTGGAACAATAGTGTTACAAAGATGCTTCAACAACAATTTTCTAGCCAGAGATCCTCATGGTAGAGACTCAAATGACTCTCTAATTTATAGATAAATCCTCCAAGTGGAAAATTAATGACTAGTTTCTTTTATGCTTGTCAAATAATCTCGCTCGTCGAAAAATACTTGGTCATCTTTTAATCTTAGTCGTTGAATTTTTATTTTTGAATAATTTTCGAATTTATCATTTAATTCCACTTTTATTAGCTCAAAATTAATTATTTTGAGCTAATTTCCTCAAAAAATTGACTTTGAGTTAACCACCAAGATCCAAGAGTCTAATTTATCTTGAAATATACAATATTTTCTTAGTGGAGGACCTTCAAAAATTAATTCCTTTAAGACCCACGAATTTTTCCACTTGAAGAATTAATTTTCCTAAGATTTTTTTGATTTTTTTTTTTAAAGCTTGGCAAGACTATATCTTCATCATGTCCAATATATCACCTCGATCAGGGTAGGGAATTGAACTGGTGACTTCATATTAAGGAGTGCCTTAACATAACACCTGATCACCGTCTATCCAAGACTCTGTGGACTTTCCTAAGACAATTTAATTTGACTCTAATTAATTAATTTTCTAGCTTAGGATTTAATTTATTTTGGCCAGAAAAATTAATTAATTTACACATAAGGGGATTTAATATTTTTTCTACCCTCCAATACATAATACTTTTACATTTACAACCCTCAAAGGGGGAATACACATTTGTCTTAGACCTTCTATACACATACCCAATTCTGCGACACAACATGATCTAATAGACCAAGTGATTTGCAACGAAATAATTTAGCCAATAGCATAAAATATTCCCAAATATATTTTACATAAGAATCGATTAGAACACTAGGACTCACCTAAGACTTTGACGAATAAATCCACCCTAGCTTAGGGGTGAGGCTGGAGGGAAAAACTCTATCGACCATATGTGTTTAGAAACACATGAGTCAGCGAGACGAAAGACCTCCTAGGATGAAACTTTTCGCCAAAATAATAGGCTTACCTAGGTTTTTACATACATTCAAGGTCCTACTAGGATCATGTACATTACATAACTTGTAGAATGAGTTTACAAAAACACATAATACTATTTATATATGATCTGATCACGTTGAAAAAAACTATACTCCCACTTCCTTGGAACTTTGAGAAATTGAGTGCAATAGGGTCATAATATTTTAGGAGATATGAGCAGAGGAAGTCGAGCCTTCTGAATGCTCCTAAAATAAGGCCTCAAACAGGTCATGTTGGAATTTCTATTATAATTTTTCTTCTAGGAGGTATCAGGTGCTAAAAAAATTGTCCACATTGAGCATAAATCCCATTGATAATGTAGAAAATTTTTTAGATGTTGGGTAGCTACATTTTAGGAGATATGACAAGTAAAAGTTGAGCTTCCTCAATGCTCCTAGAATTGTGCACCAGATAATATTGCGTTGGTATTTTTGTTATAAATTTTCATATGAGAAGTTCCATAAGTTGAAACTTGAACCATAGTGAGGGAAACTTCCACTGATAATCTGGTTCATTTCCCATAATGTGTATTGCTACAATTTAGGATATAGGCACTAAATCATTCACATTATTATTTTGCATGTGAAGTGTTTGATGACATGCTTAAATGGTTCAATGATTTATTGCATACAAATTTTTTGATGAAATGTCACAATGAGTATGTTGTTCTGTGGATGGATAGTATTGTTAATTTTGTTGGAGGCGATCTATGCCTATTTTCATGCAAGGAATTTGAAAATTTGCATGTAAAGAAATATAAAAGTGGCATTATTATGTGGCATGTTTTTAGTTAGTATGTTACAAGTGGAATAAGTGCAATGTTTCTGATTTAATCTCACACAAAATGTTGACAAAACATATACAAGGGAAATACTATTCAATTATTTGTATATAAAAATATTTGAAGAAAGGTTTACTTACAAAATGTTTTACAAAATTTTATGAGAAATGAAAATCAAGTTTTGGCAAGTTAGACCCCATTTTCGTAACTGCATCTTGGAAATTGGGTTATGCATAGTAACTCTCAGCTCATGTTGACCCTGGTAAGTATGTTAAAGTGGGTATATATGGGGTGGGGTGTAAAGAGTGGTATCAGAGCTAGTTCACAACATTGGACCTCAAAGTAAAAGCAAATTGTTATGCATATAGATCTGCACAAGTCTATGTGTTTATCATGCATGCATGTTAGTTATTGTATTTGTTAGTTTTGATTATGTTCTTACAATTTTGTGACATTATCTTGATTCATGTATGAACTGATATTCTCTTGATATTATTATTTATCATGCCAATTTGGATTGACCTATGCATATGCAATAGCCTCACAAGAAGTAAATTGAGGTAACACGTTTGATTGTGCCTTTTATTTGGTTTATCTAACAATGATATGTTGCAAGAAAATAGTAGGATAAGAGATGAAGAGTGTTGTAGCTCCTAGAGACAGCGTTGAGTTCCAAAATACCAGTGCCTAGGACATCTTAAAATCAGAGGTTAAATGTGGACAATTATATAAATGCCTCTGACAGAATATGGGTCAAGAGAATAATGGTTTTGGTGGTTCAAGGATGGAGAAGACCACTGGAGTCGATTAATGTGAATTCCCTATACTGTGAGAGGGATTAGAAGGCTGTGAGGCTTGATGGATTTCAAATGGGCCAAGTATAAAACAATGAGAAGAAGCTTTAAAAATATGCAGAGGCGTTGAGAAAGAACAGAGAAGGAACCCACAATAGACATGCTTAGAGGATTAAGAAAGTGTTGCCCCCCCGTGAACTCAGAGGAAGTGGATGTGAATGAGATATGGACAACAACAGAGGTTCATGGAGCGCGAATTAAGGGAGTGTAGCAAGCTTAATACATGAGAATTAACACCTGAGTGTTATACAGACACAAATACATGAATAAAATTGCAGACCACCGACAGCTACATTACACGAACCATCAAAGCCATTATTCTCTTGACCCATGTTCTGTCAAAGGCATTTATACAATGGTCCACATTTAACCTCTGATTTTTTATTTATTTTTAACATGAACGATTAAGTTTTGTTTATGAAGATAGGTTGGGCCGCAGCCTAAACAACCCCTATTGCATATTATTTTTTTTTTCCAAAATTCCCGAAGAGTCGAGTTCTGCTTTTGCATAGCTGGGGTTTAAGGGATAGGGAACCAGATAGGGGCTACATAATTTTTTGAGAGTTCTCCTTGAGCTAAGAGGCAACCTACATTTTCTTTTGCATCCGCTTCCTTGTTTAGATTTTGTAGAATATGGAAGGAGCTGGAGGTGTAATTTTGTAGCGCTTTCCTGAGTCCCTGTAGAGTCTTGTTGAGGGCTGAGTTGTTGAAATGATTGCCAGCGTTTATGATCTTAATCAGGATTTCTGAGTCTCCGAAGACCTAAATGTCTTATTCTCCATGATCTTGTGTGATTTGGCAAGCTTTGAGCAGTCCTTAGATTTCTTCTTGATTGTTAGTATTCTGCCCAAGGCCCCAACTAAAGCTGATTTTACTTTGCCCTGTCCGGGAGTAGATAAATCCCCTTGCTCTAGTTGTTCTCGGGTTTCCCTTGGAGGCTCCATCAAAAAATATTGTGGCTTTGTCCTGGTTCTTCCACCAATTTTTAAAATTAGTCTCAGGGATCCGAAGCCTCCACTCAATATTGTATATGGGGAGAGATTGTTGTCTGACTTGTGGGATAGATTCACCAAGGACTCGACGAGTAGATATTTCGCATTGGCTGCAACCACTGTAGGGGAGAAAAGTCTATTGTTGAAGATGGCATCATTCCTTGCCAGCCATACTTCCCAACATACGAATTTTGGGATGGCAAACCACATATTGAACCACATAGATTTTCTGTTTAATTCGTGGGGAGATCGCCTTTTCCATGTGATGAAGAAGCTTGTAATCATGATCTGCGAAGGGATTTGAACTTCCAACCCATGCAGATTTTTTGCCTAGACTTATTGGGTAAAAGTACAGTCCAAAAACAAGTGTTCAATTGATTCCAATCCTGCACACCAGAGCAAGCATTTGTGAGGGCCAATGATGCCTCTTTTTACCAAAATGTCACGAGTTAGGATATGCTTGTGGATGAGGAGCCAGGAGAAAAAATTGACCTTTGGAAGGCCGACAGGATCCCATATCTGATTCAACAACGATGGGGAGTGAAGGGGATCAATCCACGACTCTCCTATACAAGCTTTAATTAGCCTAATAAAAACAGAGCTTATGCCGAAAGCGGAAAGAACTTGGAGGAGAAAAGTATGTATCACACGATCGAAGGTGTTCGCCATGTCTAGCTTTATAATCACTCCTTTCTCATGATGATGGAGGCTTGAGTGGATGGTTTCCTGCACTAGAGCCATGTTGTCAAGAATGTGCCTTCCTTTGACAAACCCACCTTGACTGAAAGAAGTAAGATTTTCCAACAGAGGCTTGATTCTGTTCGCCATAAGCTTGGAGAGGATCTTCTAAGATGCATTACAAAGTGAAATTAGACTGAAGATATCAAAAGAAACCAGGTTCACTGCTTTTGGAATAAGAGCTAGGAAAGTGGAGTTTATGCTTCCTCCAATTTTGTCTTTCTACTAAAATCCCTTTATCATTCGGATCAGGCCAGCCTTTATAATATCCCAGAAAATTCTGTAGAAGTGTATGGAGAAGCCATCGAGACCAGGAGATTTATTTGGTTCCATCATCCAAATGAAGTTGCTAATTTCCTCTTCTGTGAAGGGCTTCAGGAGGCTAGAGTTGTCCTCTTCCTTTATCAGTCTTGGGATGTGAGTAAGAAAATATAAAAATTCCTCCTCATTTTTTGCTCCATTTTCTGTGTACAACAAATGGAAGTGAGAGGTAGCAACCTCACATATCTCAATTATTCCTTTATGCATAGTCTCATCTGATGAGGTGATTTCTGCAATGTGGTTTCTCAAGAGGCAAGTTCGGATTTGCTTGTGGAAGAAGATGAAATTTTTATCTCTCCAGATTTAAGTTAGAGATTGCGAGATTTAAGTCTCAAGGTCTCCTCAACTTTGAAGGTGAACATAGTGCTTCGTTGGACAGCTTGCTCACACAACATTTCTGAGGAGGTGATGTCCTGCTGTTCCATGTCTATTTGTAGATCTGGAAGTCTCTCAGAGGCCTGCTTTCTAAGACTAGTGGGTGAAAAAGAGGACTTTTTTAACCATTCTTTCAGGGCTATTTTGGTGGCCTTGAGTTTTTTTTCCCACACATAATTAGTTGATCCACTGATAGGGATAGACCAAGATTTTGTGATTGTCTCCAAAAACCCATCCCTTTCTGACCATAAAGCACTGAACCAGAAAGGGATGGGCTCCAGGTTTTCCTCTTCTTCTAACAACAGTAGGATAGGTTTATGATTAGAATTAAATTTGGGCAGAATTTTGGTGGAGATTATCTTCTTCTTGGAGAGAAGGGTGCTCTGTATTAGGAATCTATCAAGCCAGGGAGAAATGTGCTCCTTCCCTGCTCTATTATTTGACCAAGTATAGAGGCCTATTTTAGGTTTGAAATCAAGTAAATCCCATTCTTGGATCAAGTCTTCTACTAGGGGGAGGATGTGATCCTTTCTTATAGTGCCTCCTCTTTTCTCCTTTGGCTTGAAGACAAGGTTGAAATCTCTGGCAAGGATTATATTCTTAGGTGAGTAGGCTTCAAGAAAGTCAGAAAGGGTTTTCCAGCAATCCTTTTTTTCGGCATAGAGGACCGGAACATAAAAATTAAAGAGGGTGAGGGTGGTCTTACTTGCTAGATGTTGGATTTTGATATAGATATAATGTTGCGTTTCAAATGAGCTGTCGAGATGGAATTTGTCATCCTCCCAGAGGGTTGCTAGCCCACTGCAAGTACCCCTTGCACTTAATGCTTTCCCAGATTTTGTTTTCCATCTGTTTCTACTAAGGTCTAGAATGGCTGCCCCTTCTATTTTAGTCTCTTGGAGCGTGAGGATCTCAGGGGTTTCAGATTTCAAGAGGTTCTTCACTGCTGCCACTTTTGAGGGATTCCTGAAGCCTCTGAAATTCCAAGAGACTATACACATTATTTTCTTGAAGAGGGGTGGCATTTGGGAGACCTGGTTTGAGTGTTTCTGCCTATGGACATCTCGATCGTAGACTAGCTGCCTTGCATTTTTTGTTTCTCATCCTCTTCTTCTCTTGCCTCTCTGTCAGACTTCCTCCTGACTCTTTTCATGGGTCTCTCGAAAGTTTTTTCTTCTGAAGATCCAAAGGATTCAAGGGGCTTCTTTCTTGTCATCTCTACATAGGACGGGGAGGTGGAGACTCCTCTTGGAGATCCAATTTGTATTGAGGCAATTTCTTCTTATATTTTATCTTCTGCTATTGGATTAAGCTGTGGTTCTACCGCTTCGGCTTCTGTTGTAGCTTGTGGTTCTTCTGGGGTACTTATAATTTCAAAAGGGTTGGAGTTTGCATCTATACTTGGAGGGGCAGAAGGCCCCTCCCCTTGTGTCGCCGAGGCAGGGGCAGCGCTACCTGTTGTCTTACTTTTCCCTTTTGCTATGTTGTTATGTTTATTAGAGGCATATTTCTGGACCTAAGTCCATTGATCCTCCTTTGAGCTCTCGATCTCCTCCACTGTCTTCTTTTTGCAATATCTGGCGAAGTGACCGTATCCATGGAAATACCGACATTTAAATGGGAGCTACTCATAATAAAGCTCTGGGATGAGAGACCAATCAGCCACAGTGAGTTTAATAGCCTCAGAGAGGCCTTCCTCCAAGTCAACTTCTACGCAAATTCTTGTGCAGGAGTACTGGTCCCTCCTTTCTACTCTGTCTATGTACTTCCCAAGTTTGTTGCCGATGGTTTCTAAGGATTTGGGGTTCCAACAGTGAAGAGGGAGGTGGGGAAAGTGAACCCAAACCAGAACAGTTAAGGGGAAATCTCGGCTCAGGTCAAAATCAGGGGTCCATTGATTCAAATATAGACCCCGAAGGCTAATGAAATATGGGTCATTTTGAAATATCATGTTCCTATCTTCTACTGCTTCAAAGACAAAGAAAAAGAAGCCCTTACCGACTAGGTAGCTTCTGATTCATTCTTTGATAAGGGGAGACCATTTTTTCTAGATCCAAGCTTCGACAGCTTTGGGCGAGGGCCAGAGCCTAGTGAAATGCCCAATGAGTCCGCGTTCTACAAGGTTTAGGGCTGATCTACAAGGTTCTTCAATCGACAAATCAACTGTGGGGATTGAATCCAGTCTTTTTGTGAATTTTTGCTAGAGCTCGTTTGTTGGGCTCTTGGTGCTGCTAGCCACCATATTCTTGAAAGAAAATAGCTTGGGAAGAAGAGTGGTTTCAATCTCTGGGCCCCCTCCTGAGGCCATGGCGATGGAGCAGTCTCAGAAGCGCAGAGTAGGATCCAGGCTCAGTGCATGCGATATCCCTCTTTTCCACAATCCTAATTTTGATTATCAAGTTGCACATCAACTTAAAACACCTCCATTTAACTTCTGATTTTAATATGTCCTTGGCATTGGTATTTTTAAAATCAAGGCTGTCTCTAGGAGCTACAACATATTTTTGGCGCCGTTGCCGGGGAACGAATTAGAAAATATTTTCCCTCACCTTGGCGACTCCACTATTATCAAAGTTCAAATCAAGTGTAATTCTGGCTTACACCAGGCCTCATACCTGATCAGATACTTCTCAGTAGAGAACCCCTTCTGTATCTAATCCTAAAAAGACCATATTTAAGAGAATTTGGAGGGAGAAGCAACGCATCTAGGCTGACCTACCTTCATTTTCTCTAGAAGATTTTCCTTACTCCTCTTAGAAACCTGACATCTATGGCCATGGCTCTATAGCCCGCGTACTTGAGTATCCTCAAAAAACCTCTACTTTATCCAATTTAGACATAAAATATGAAGCCGAATCCGCTGATACATCTCTGCCTCCCTTGCGCCCTACTCCTGAGGCTGAAGAATTCAAATGAGTTACAACACTATAAAGCTCTTCACATATAAATATATCAACCACTACTCATCATATACCTGTTATACCACAACCAAATCATCCTCAAAACTTACCATCGCCACCCTCATGGCTGTTCCTGGCTTCCTCCTGAACAAGTATGCTCCGTTAGCTCTACCCTAAGTATTGAATGATATGCCTCAAGATTATTTAAAGCTCCTACCTCGGTTCATAGGGAAAGATAGTACTTTTGCGGAGAGACATATTGAAAACTTCTGCGCCTTTGCTAAGAATGTGAATGTGGAGCACTTAGGTGTGGTGTTGAGGCTTTTCGTCCAATCCTTCGATGGAGAGGCTCAAAAATGGTTCAAGTCTCTAGTTGATAACACAGTCAACACTTGGGAAGAAATGGATAATTTCTTCACACTAAAATGGGGAGAAAAGAGGGACCATGGATACGTTCTCACAGAGTTCAATGCTCTTAAAAAGAGACATAATGAGGATGTAACATAATTCATAAAGAGGTTGAATAAACTCTATAATAATCTCCCTACTGAAATAAAGCCTCCCCAAGCAGCTGCTAAGGTGGTCTTCATAGGAGTTTTCAAACCAGAGTTTGGGTTCACCCTAAGAGAAAGAAAATCCATATCTCTGGATCAGATCCAGACTGATGCACTGGAGGTAGAAGCAAAATTTTATTCTACTGGTAAATTCAAATGGAAGACAGAGCATGAAGCCAGAAGAAAAAGTAGGGAGGAGGCTTCTACTTCAAATCAGGAGAGGGAATCATAAGAGTATAGAATGGAAGAAATGAATAAGCTGATCAAGAACCTCTTAAATAAGCTGGTTAAGCTTGAATTGGAGGCCAATAATTCCCTTCCTTGTTCCAACCAAATTATTCCAAACCGTGGGTTTAATCCCCAGTATCAGAAGCCCCCTCTACAGTTGTTGCAGTGTGAAAGGAAGGAACAACAAGACCACATTCAACCTCCTCTATACTTGGAAGGAGAGCTGGAGGAACGGACTGAGGAAGTCATAGACAACCAAGAGAATCAATTCCTCGCTTACTCCGATAATGAGGAAGGTGAACTCACCCTGCAAAAGGTGCAAGAAGAGAAGAAAGTACCTTCAAAAGACCAAGATATTGATAATTACTGCAGGAAGTTCATGGATTTCATGCAAGCTCAACTCCATAATAAGTATGATCTGAGGTCCTCCAGGAAGAGAACCAAAGTACAAGAACAAAATGAAGAGTCAATATCAAGAGAAAAGAACCCTCTTAGTTCTTCTAGTAAGGGGAAAAAACCATTAGAAGAGTTTGGCCCTCACAAAGTCACTGCATCCACTTCCACGAAACAAGGCTTTGATCCTCCCAAAAATGAGAAGTCCACAACTATACCCTTGAAACTGCCCGACCCTCCTAAAGAGAAGTTCAAAGAAGTTATTACAAAAAAAGCTCCCACGAACTTTAACCTCCAGAAAGAATTAGAGAAAGTTAAGATCCTGGTTCCCCTGAACGAGCTCCTAAAACAACCTTCATACAAGGCCGAAGTGTCCTAATTCATGCTACCCCATGGTGTAAGCCCTCTGCCTGACAACCTCAATCTCCAAGAAGAAAGGCCTATGGTAGTTTTTGGACCTCATATAGAAGAGTAGGACTCAGCCACTCCCCCATTCTATGTGACTCTAGTCGTACATGACCTATTATTGCACAATTTCATGTTGGATTTTGGGGCCTCACATAACCTATTTCCATTGTCTATCATGGAGCAGTTGGGGTTGCAGATTACCAACCCTTATAAAGACCTGTATTCTTTTGATTCTAAGAGAGTGAAATGCATGGGCATGATAAAAGATCTGGTATTAAACTTAGCCCAGATTCCGGCCAAAAGTGTGGTAATGGACATTATTGTAGCTGATATCCTGACTCGGTTTGGAATGTTGTTGTCCAGATCCCGGGGTTCCAAAATTGGAGGATCAATAACACGTGACCTCACCTATGCCACCATTCCAGTATTTGGTGGGGAGGAAAGAAGATTATACCGAGAATCCAAGTTTGTGAATATGGTCACTAAAGCCAACTGTTCGAAAAATTCTCCGGCCTATGGTAAAGAGGGTGAATTATATTGTCTTATGCTCAAGGAGGATGAAAAAATCCTACAAGAAACGAAGGTTTGTCCTCTAATAAAAAAGGATCCTATGAGCAGAGAGGAAAAAAAGATATGGAACTTGCAGTTTGATGGAGCTTACTCACAAGAAGGAAACGAGGCTGGGGTACTCTTGATATCACCAGAAGGATGCTTGGTTCCCCTCTCCTTTAAGCTGGAATTTGAAGCCACAAACAACGTGGCTGAGTATGAAGCCCTGCTGTTGGGATTGCAGACAGCACAGAACATGAACATACAAAATCTCAAGGTGTTCGGAGATTCAGAGCTTGTAGTGAGGCAATTTAGGAGCGAATTCCAAACTAAACACCCGTGGCTCAAAGCTTACAGAAATGAGATATGGGATTTGGTTGAGAACTTATTTTCTGCTTTTAATATTCAGTTCATGCCAAGGGATAAGAACATAATGGAAAACTCACTAGCTATGGCTGCTAGTAATTTCCGCCCCCCGCAAAATCCTTTTCTCAGATATGAGGTTGAAGGGCGATACCACCCCTCCATTCTAGACAATGTAAAGCCTTGGAAAGTCTTCGAAGATGAAGAGTAGGTCCAACGTTTTATGGAAACAATGGGTGAGTTCTCAAATATGGTGATCGACTTAGCCACCAAGGATGAAAGTGAAGAGCCAAAAACCAGATGGGAAGAGACATCGGGGGGGGGGGGGGGGCACCGTGTTTTGTAATTAAAGGGAAATTTCATTCCCACGGGTCTCGTACCGTTGGAGAGATTGTTTGAAAAAAATGATATCCCAATTAACCCCAGATAAATGACCCTTGACGAGCCTGTCAGGGACATGAATATTAGGACGGAGGAAGATCCGAAGGTGGTGAAGCTGTCAAAAGGGGTCCCTGAAGAATACCAAGATCAATACCTCAGGTTGTTTCAATCATATAAGGATGTTTTCGCCTGGTCATACTAGGATTTGAAGACTTTTGACATTGACATTATACAACACAAGATACCACTCAAAGAGGGCGCTAAGCCTCATAAGCAGAAGTTGAGACAGATCAATCCTCTTCTTCTCCCAACTATTGAAAAGGAAATAAAGAAGCTCCTACAGGAAAATATCATTGTCCTACTGAGGTACTCAGAATGGGTGGTGAACCTGTTACCCATGTGGAATAAGATGGATGAGCATGGCAATGCTCAACCAGTGATACATTGGACCTCCTTTGTGAGGAAGAACAATACATAATTTACTTTTACAGACTATGTTGATCAATTATTGTACACAGTGCTTTCCTCACTAAATAGTGAGTTAGAGCCTAGGATAGGGGAATATATTCAAAAGGTTGTGCATCTTAGTGACTAGGTGAAGGCAGATGACTGGAATTTATACCAGAACTACAAAAAGATCAGGATCTACGGGTGTGAATTTCCACCCTATAAGCTGCCAATGTTTTTTCCTATGAGAATTTTCTCATTAGAGTATATTATAAAAATGATACATATGGATGACATGCATTTTTTAGTAGCCAAGAAGAAGGCACAATCTAAAATTAAAGCATAAGTTGGACCTTTTATCTACAATACAAGAAAAATTGGTAAAGGAGTTGATTTGTTGTTAAAGAAAATGAATTTCAAGTTTATCTTCACATGGTCTTATGACCCTTTTGGCCTGATTTCAAAGCTAAGGGTGGAGAAAAAGACTACACCCTATACACATACTCCTTAGCCATAAATAGAGGAATACATGAACAAATATCGGTGGGAGGAGAACACACTGCAAGAGGCTGAATAACAAGTTATATCAACAACAACATCTCAAACTCCTACACCTCAAGGAAAGCAGGAGAAAAGGATGAGAGAAGAAGAATCTTCTCCTCTGACAGAAATTGGAGCTAAGGAGTTCCTAATATACAAGAAAAAGAAAAAAACTAATTTTGCACCAGTTTTTCAGCAGGATAAAAAATAGCAAGAAACAATATTTATTACAGGTCCTCATGTGTCTATCAGGGATGATGACTTCTTCATAGGATGTCCCTCGTCATTAACATCAAAAGAGCCTCCAGAAACACTAGAAACAACTGAGACTAATATTTTTTCCAAGTACAAGGCAATCAAACAAAATAATGAGATGCTTAAAACTACTACATATACACAGTTTTGGAAGTAGACAGCCACATCACAACACAAGCTCTTATCTGCCTTTTACAGAGAGAAAGGAAATATGCAAATTTAATTCCTTGAGGTAAAAGTGGAAGCCCCAAAGACCCCACCAGATTGCAAAGAACATGTATTTTCATTTGATGCAAAGAAAATCCATCCAATTGACCAAATGGAAATGCATAAACTATCCAATGGGATGATTTATTCAACTCTAACTAATGCTGCCATGTCAGCTTCCAGATTGCAGGTATCGGCCAAAAACACACATTCAAGGCTCAAGTTGGAAAGGATTTCATCCTTAGACAAATATACCAAGATCAAGTCACTTGAAGACTTGGTGATCAAACTGGGATACAATCCCAGTGATGTGAAGGCAGCATAAGAGATAGTGAAAAGAAAAAAATATTGATATAGCAGCATTAAGGAAGCAACTTTAATTGCCTACCACAGAGGATCCCCAAGATAAGGAAGTCAGAGAAATGGAGAAGGAGAAAGAGGACATGTTCAAAATAATCATTGAACAGAATAGCTAGATCCGTGACATGGAGGTGGAGCTTGACAAACCGCTCAAAGAGAAACAAGAGGCATTGCAGCTGGCCATAGTTCCACTCAAAGCTATCCCAATTGCAGTGGTCACAACCCCAGGAGCATCCACATCAACTTCAACACTAACATAAAAATATGATCCTGCAAATGAGCTAGTTAAAGCCATGGAAAATATGACTATTCAAGGGCAAGAAATTGCTCAATTGAAAGCTTAGCTTAAAACACTATCAAAGCATAAATTAAAAATTGTTACTTATTATGTTGCAGAGTTGCAGAAAAGCCACCAGCTCGCTCTAAAAGGTGAACAATTTCAAAGTGAATCAACAATGGCTCAAACTATGGCATAAACAAAGGAAAACATATGGACAGAGATCAATGAAGCCCTCAAAGAAGTATGGCCTTCAATTCAGATTATTTTTTAGCAACAAGAACTAATACGGAGATCGAAAAAGGTATTAAAGCAAATCAAAACAAATTCTGGACATAAGCCTGGAGAAGCAGCATCCATCATCAAAATCTCAAATTCCAAAAACATAGAAGAATTAGAGCAGCTCAGAATTCAAGACAGAACATAGACAGTTTTAAAGGTGAAAAGAATGCACACCAAAAGGAACTTAATGTTGCAATTGGAAAACAAATGTCAAAATCTGGAAACCAACATTCAGAGATTTCATAGGAAGATGCAGGTCCTGCATAGGAAAGTACTACCAAGACTGGTGGATGAGGAAGAAAATCTGATAAGCTTGACAGAGTACAAGGAAAAACTATGAACTATTGCTCAATAAAATGCCCAACAACTTGCCAAAGTAAAATATGGGTCTCAAGGCACTTGAAGATGCAGTATAATGCTAGATCAAATCTGAAATATCTTATAATAGCATTAAACAAATCAGGACATCAATAAGATAATGATGCTAAAACCAATACCCAAAAATACGAAAAATTCACCAAAATAGAATTTTTTTTTTTGAGGCCTCTTTAGATGCGTGATTTTGAAAATTTGCAGACTTGATTCAATAATTTACACAGTAAATTCCAGCAAGAAAATGTTTTGATCTAGGCTAGATCTAAAATGGCCAAGCGGCCAAAATTTAGGAGAATTAAAAAATTTCAATTTTAAGTGATTTTGACCAATTTAAATTTGATTTTAGGGCTATTATATCATTGTTATAACTGTTGTAATAAAAAAGAGGCCAAATTAGGGTTTAGAGATCAAACCCTAGGCCAAGGCCTTGAATATGAACTTGCCCAAGTAGCCCAAAATTTCTCTAATGATCTTGTACTTGAAAACAAAAGTTTAATGCAAATTTCTCCTACAAAATCACCAAGGAATCAGTCTTGAAAATTTCTAAGATGGAACAAGGGAAAACTAGGGAAAAATAGGTCAAGGAAGGCCAACGCTAGGCCTAATAAGCCTAGAGTTGAGGGCTAAGGAGGCTAGAAAGGTATATGAGGGGTTAAGGAGGCAAAGGAAGCCAAGGAAAGGAAACACTGGAGGAGGAAGGCCCTTAAATTCAATACATTGGGATTTTTGGGGAAATTTAGGGCCCTAAAGGGCCACAACAAGCCTTAAGGGCAGCCAGTAGGGTCAAGGAAGGGCATCTGTGTGGCCTAGGGACCATGAATAGGTGTTTTAAGTCCTTAAGGCCGTAATTTTGAGCATAGAAGGGGAGGTTGAGGCCTCTAAAGGCTACGACCTGCCCTAAAACGGCTGGAAAGCTGACGCAGTGGAAGAGAAAGCTAACGTTGGCTGAGGGAAGGAGGACACTGGCCATATAGGGGCTAGATCTGGGCCCAGGAGGCCTGAAAACTGAAACCCTTGCTTCAAAAAAAATAAAAATTCTAGATCTGAATTTTGTTGCAAAATATTTAGTTATTAGCCCTGCAAAATTTTCTAGAGACTAGATCTTACCCTCAAGGGCCTAGATCTAGCTCTACTTCAGCTTGATATCTTGATTCAACCTATACAAATGAAAATAAAACACCCAAACCCCAAATATATACAAAAATTCTTAAAACCCCAAAACCCAAGTTAGCAAAAATAATTTACAAATTATATTTATAAAATTATTTACAAAATCTACAAATATAAAATGGTTTTGAAAATTTCAATTTTTGATAAAAATATTTTTATGGCTATTTCTTCGTTGAATGGATAAAAACACTTTAGAAACCCCATGCACATTATAGCCTTAGCGAATATTTAATCCACCAAACAAATATTTGTGATCCAAGCAAAATGATTCATGCCCAAGTTTTGTCGACTTGGAGGCCAAGAACTGAAGTACCTATAAAAACATTATTCAACACAACATAGGAAATCCCGTAGTGAGTACATACCACAAATAAATTAATATGAACACCTTGTATTTCACCCCAAAGTCTTTATTATGATAGAAAAAATAGTTCCCAGCGGGACAATAGTGTTACAAAGATGCTTCAACAACAATTTTCTAGCCAGAGATCCTCGTGGTAGAGACTCCAATGACTCTCTATTATAGATAAATCCTCCAAGTGGAAAATTAATGACTAGTTTCTTTGATGCTTGTCAAAATAAACTCGCTCGTTGAAAAATACTTGATCATTTTTAATCTTAGTCGTTGAATTTTTAGTTTTGAATAATTTTTGAATTTATCATTTAATTCCACTTTTATTAGCTCAAAATTAATTATTTTGAGCTAATTTCCTCAAAAAATTGACTTTGAATGAACCACCAAGATCCAAGGGTCCAATTTATCTTGAAATATTCAATATTCCCTTAGTGGAGGACCTTCAAAAATTAATTCCTTTAAGACCCACGAATTTTTCCACTTGAAGAATTAATTTTTCGAAGATTTTTTTGATTTTTTTTTTGAAGCTTGGTATGACTATATCTTCATCATGTCCAATATATCACCTCGATCGGGGTAGGGAATTGAATTTCTGACTTCATATTGAGGAGTGCCTTAACATAACACCTGATCACCGTCTATCCAAGACCCTGTGGACTTTCCTAAGACAATTTATTTTGACTCTAATTAATTAATTTTGTAGCTTAGGATTTAATTTATTTTGGCCAGAAAAATTAATTAATTTACACATGAGGGGATTTAATATTTTTTCCACCCTCCAATACATAAAACTTTTACATTTACAACCCTCAAAGGGGGAATACACATTTGTCTAAGACCTTCAATACACATACCCAATTCTGCAACACAACATGATCTAATAGACCAAGTGATTTGCAACGAAATAATTTAGCCAATAGCATAAATTATTCCCAAATATATTTTACATAAGAATAGACTAGAACACTAGGACTCACCTAAGACTTTGATGAATAATTCCACCCTAGCTTAGGGGTGAGGTTGGAGGGAAAAAATCTGTCGACCATATGTGTTTGGAAACACATTAGTCAGTGAGACGAAAAACCTCCTAGGATGAAAATTTTCACCAAAATAATAGGCTTACCTAGGTTTTTACATACATTCAAGGTCCTACTAGGATCATGTACATTACATAACTTGTAGAATGAGTTTACAAAAACATATAATACTATTGATATCTGATCTGATCATGTTGAAGAAAATTGTACTCCCACTTCCTTGGAACTTTAAGAAATTGAGTGCAATAGCGTCATAATATTTTAGGAGATATGAGCAGAGGAAGTCGAGCCTTCTGAATGCTCCTAAAATAAGGCCTCAAACAGGTCATGTTGAAATTTCTATTATAATTTTTCTTCTAGGAGGTATCAGGAGCTAAAACAATTGTCCACATTGAGCGTAAATCCCACTAATAATGTAGTAAAAATTTCAAATATTGGGTAGCTATATTTTAGGAGATATGACGAGTGAAAGTTGAGCTTCCTAAATGCTCCTAGAATTGTGCACCAGATAAGATTGTGTTGGTATTTTTGTTATAAATTTTCATATGAGAAGTTCCAGAAGTTGAAACTTGAACCATAGTGAGGGAAACTTCCATTGATAATCTGGTTCATTTTCCATAACCTGTACTGCTACAATTTAGGATATAGGCACTAAATCATTCACATTATTATTTTGCATGTGATGTGTTTGATGACATACTTAAATTGTTCAATGATTTATTGCATACAATTTTTTTGATGAAATGTCATAATGAGTATGTTGTTCTGTGGATGGATAGTATTTTTAATTTTGTTGGAGGCGATCTATACCGATTTTCATGCAAGGAATTTGAAAAGTTGCATGTAAAGAAATAAAAAAGTGGCATGATTATGTGGCATGTTTTCAGTTAGTATGTTACAAGTGGAATGAGTGCAATGTTTCTGATTTAATCTCACAAAAAATGTTGACAAAACATATACAAGGTAAATACTATTCAATTATTTGTATATAAAAATATTTGAAGAAAGGTTTACTTACAAAATGTTTTACAAAATTGATGAGAAATGAAAATCAAGTTTTGGCAAGTTAGACCCCATTTTTGTAACTGCATCTTGGAAATTGGGTTATGCATAGTAATTCTCAACTCATGTTGACCCTGGTAAGTATGTTAAAGTGGGTATATATCAGGTGGGGTGTTAAAGAGTGGTATCAGTGCTAGTTCACAACATTGGACCTCAGAGTAAAAGAAAATTGTCATGCATATAGATCTGCACAAGTCTATGTGTTTATCATGCATGCATGTTAGTTTTGATTATGTTGTTACAATTTTGTGATATTATCTTGATTCATGTATGAACTGATATTCTCTTGATATTATTATTTATCATGCTAAATTGGATTTACCTATGCATATGCAATAGCCTCAATAAAAGTAAATTGAGGTAACGCCTTTGATTGTGCCTTTTATTTGGTTTATCTAAGAATGATATGTTGCAAGAAAATGGAAGGCTAAGAGATGAAGAGTGTTGTAGCTCCTAGAGACAACCTTGAGTTGCAAATACCAGTGCCTAGGACATCTTAAAATCAGAGGTTAAATGTGGACAATTGTATAAATGCCTCCGACAGAATATGGGTTAAGAGAATAATGGTTTTTATGGGTCAAGAATGGAGAAGTCCATTGGAGTCGATTCATTTGAATTCCCTATACTGTGAGAGGGCTCAGAAGGATGTGAGGCTTGATGGCTTTCAAATGGGCCAAGTATAAAATAATGAGCAGAAGCTTTAAAAATATGCAGAGGCGTTGACAAAGAATGGAGAAGGAACCCACAATAGACATGCTTAAGAGGATTAAGAAAGTGTCCCCCCGTGAACTCAAAGGAAGTGGATGTGAATGAGATATAGACAAAAACAAAGGCTCATGGAGCGTGAATTAAGGGAGTGCAGCAAGCTTAATACATGAACGTTAACACCTGAGTGTTATACAGACAAAAATACATGAATAAAATTGCAGACCACCAACAGCTACATTACACTAACCATCAAAGCCATTATTCTCTTGACCCATGTTCTGTCAGAGGCATTTATACAATTTTCCACATTTAACCTATGATTTTTTTTTTTTTTTTTTAACATGAACGGTTAAGTTTTATTTATGAAGATAGGTTGGGCTGCAGCCTAAACAACCCTTGTTACATAGTCTTTTTTTTTCCAAAATTCCCAAAGAGTCGAGTTCTTCTTTTACATAGCTGGGGTTTAAGGGATAGGAAACCAGATAGGGGCTTCATCATTTTTTGAGAGTTATCCTTGAGCTAAGAGACAACATGCATTTGATTTTGTGTCCGCTTCCTTGTTTAGATTTTGTAGAATATGGAAGTAGCTGGAGGTGTAATTTTGTAGCACTTTCCTTAGTTTTTCTAGAGCCTTGTTGAGGGTCGGGTTGTTGAAATGATCGCCAACGTTTATGATCTTAATAAGGATTTGTAAGTCTCTGAAGACCTGAATGTATTCTTCTCCATGCTCTTGTGCGATTTGGCAAGCTTTAAGAAAACCTAAGATTTCTTCTCGATTGTTAGTATTCTGCCCAAGGCCCCAATTGAAGCTGATTTTGCTTTGCCCTGTTTGGGAGTAGATAACTCCCCCTGCTCCAGATGTTCCCGAGTTTCCCTTGGAGGCTCCATAAAAAAAGATTGTGGCTTTGTCCTGGTTCTTCCACCAATTTTTAAAGTTAGTCTCGGGATTCGAAGCCTCCACTCAAGATTGTAATAAGGTCAAGAGGGGGTATTTTTGCTGAAGGCAGTCTTCAGATGCAGACCAATCCAACTGATCATATCTGGGGAGATATTGTTGTCTGACTTGTGGGATACATTCGCCAAGGAATCGACAAGGGGAGCAAAGTATTTTGTTGAAGATGGCATCGTTCCTTGCCAGCCATACTTCCCAGCATACGAATTTTGGGATGGAAAACCAGATATTGAACCACATAGATTTTTTGTTTAATTTGTGGGGAGATCGCCTTGTCCACATGATGAATAGGCTTGTAATCGTGATCTACGAAGGGATTTGAACTTCCAGCCCATGCAGATATTTTTCCTATACTTATTGGGTAAAATCACAGTCCAAAAACAAGTGTTCAGTTGATTCCAATGCTGCGCAACAGAGCGAGCATCTGTGAGGGCCAACGATGCCCATTTTTGCAAAATTGTCGCCAGTCAGTATGTGCTTGTGGATGAGGATCCAGGAGAAAAAATTGACCTTTGGAAGGCCGTCAAGATCCCATATCTGCTTCTGCAGCGATGGGGAGTGAAGGGGATTGCTGAGTTGGAGGGCAACAAAGCCTTGCGCAACATAGAAAGCTCCTGCATTTCCCCAGCCCCACTTGTCGTTTGTGTGACAATGGATCGGAGTCAGTCCAGTGAGAGCAGCTTGAAGGAGAGATAATTAAGGCTGCACCCAATCTGGAGGGCGAGGGATATTCCATTCAATCCAATTACCAGTGACATTCCAGGAAGATATGTCTTCTAATTTGCTGAAACCAATACATTTTAGCCAATCACGCAGATCTGCGATTTCATGGGCAGTGTTGGGTGGTTGGAGGCCCATAATTTTGTCTTCCCATAGACTGATATTTTTTCCATTTCCCGGGATTCTGTAAAGGTGCTCCTTGAAAAATTCTCAGCTGCAACTGTAGAGTTTCCAAAGGATGGTGCCCTTACTAGCAGCTCCTTCTTCCATATTGTGCAAGGAGAGCCCATGCATATATTTTTTTATGAGGACTTGATTGACAGAATGTTGATGATTCGATAAGATTTTCCATAAAATCTTTCCTCCCAAGGTCATATTGGCCAGCCCGGGGTCTCTAACTTGCAGGCCGCCATCTGATAGAGATATTTTCACAATTTACCAACTCACCAAGTGGAATTTTTTATGATTCCCCTTACCTCCTTGCCACAGAAATTTTCTTTACAACTTAGAAAGTTGTTCAGTAATTAATTTAGGAGCCAATAACAAGGTAGCCTGGTATAAAGGGATGGAGGAGAGAACAGATTTCACCAAGATAAGATTCCCAATTGTGGTGAGCCACTGACCTCCCAAAAATTTCATTTTAGCCTTGATTTTGCTGAGGATCTCAACCCAATGGAGGGCCTTGTTGATTCCCAGGGTCAAAGGCAGAACAAGATACTTAATTTTATCCCAGCTAGCGTAGCCCACATAGCCAAGTACTTGGGAAATCCGATTCATGGTTTGCTGATCAATCTCCCAGCCATACACTACACTTTTCCTCCTATTGACTAGAGCTCCAGAGACTCTGTAGAAGCTATGAATAACCTCCTTCAACGCCCTTGCAATATTTAAGGAAGCTCCCCCCAGGAGTAAAGAATCATTAGCAAACAAGGCATGATTGATTGGCTTAGTGCCTCTCACAACCCTAATTCCAGGAAGAGTCCCTTTTATCTTCTCTGATGTTAGCTTCCGACTGAGGGAATCAACCATAAAAATGTACAAGAAGGGGGACAAAGGGTATCCTTGTCTAATGCCCCTTGAAACTTTGAAGTATCCGGCTGGTCTTCCATTAACCAAGGGGGCATTCCACGACTCTCCTATACAAGCTTTAATTAGCCTAATAGAAACAGAGCTGACACCGAAAGCAGAAAGAACTTGGAGGAGAAAAGTATGTCTCACATAGTTGAAGGAATTTGCCATGTCTAGCTTGATAAGCACTCCTTTCTCATGAAGATGGAGGCTTGAGTGGATGGTTTCCTGCACCAGAGCCACGTTGTCAAGAATGCGCCTTCCTTTGACAAATCTACCTTGACTGATAGAAGTAAGCTTTTCCAACAGAGGCTTGATTATGTTCGCCATAAGCTTGGAGAGGATCTTGTAGGATGCATTGCAAAGTGAAATTGGCTTGAAGCGATCAAACGAAACCAGGTTCACTTGTTTTGGAATAAGAGCTAGGAAAGTGGAGTTTATGCTTCCTCCAACTTTGGCTTTCTGCTAGAATCCCTTTATCATTCGGATTAGGTCAGCCTTTATAATATCCCAAAAAATTCTGTAGAAGTGTATGGAGAAGCCATCGGGACCAGGAGATTTATTTGGTTCCATGATCCAAATGACGTTGCTAATTTTCTCTTATGTGAAAGGCTTTAGAAGGCTACAGTTGTCCTCTTCCTTTATCAATCTTGGGATGTGAGTAAGAAAATCTAAAAATTATTCCTCATTTTCTACTCCACTTTCTGTGTACAACTGATGGAAGTGAGAGGTAGCAACCTCACATATCTCAGTTATTCCTTTATGCATAGTCCCATCTGATGAGGTGATTTCTTCAATGTGGTTTCTCAAGAGGCGATTTCAGATTTGCTTGTGGAAGAAGACGAAATTTTTAGCTCCAGATTTAAGCCAGAGATTGCAAGATTTAAGTCTCAAGGTCTCCTTCTCAACTTTGAAGGCGTGGAGAGTGCTTTGTTGGGAAACTTTCTCACACAATATTTCTGTGGAGGTGATGTCCTGTTGTTCCATTTTCATTGGTAGATCTAGCAGTCTCTCAGAGGCCTGCTTTCTAAGACTAGTGGGTGAGCAAGAGGGATTTTTTAACCATTCTTTTAGGGCTATTTTGGTGGCCTTGAGTTTTTTTTCCCACACATAATTAGTCAATGCACTGACAGGGATAGACCAAGCTTTCGTGATTGTCTCCCAAAACTCATCCCTTTCTGACCATAGAGGGCTGAACCAGAAAGGGATGGGCCCCAAGTTTTCCTCTTCTTCTAAAAACAGTAGGATAGGTTTATGATCAGAATTCAATTTGGGCAGAATGTTTGTGGAGATTATCTTCTTCTCGGAGAGAACGGTGCTCTGTATTAGGAGTCTATCAAGCTAGGCAGAAATGTGCTCCTTCCCTACTCTATTATTTTACCAAGTATAGAGGCCTATTTTAGGTTTGAAATCAAGTAAATCCCATTCTTGGATCAAGTCTTATACCATGGGGAGGATGTGATCCTTGCTTATAGTGCCTCCTCTTTTCTCCTTTGGTTCGAAGACAAGGTTGAAATCTCTGGCAAGGATTATATTCTTAGGTGAGTAGGATTCAAGAAAGTCAGAAAGGGCTTGCCAGCAATCCTTTTTTTGGCATAGAGGACCAGAACATAACAATTAAAGAGGGCGAGGGTGGTCTTACTTTCTCGATGCTGGAGTTCGGTATAGATCCAATGCTGCGTTTCAAAGGAGCTGTCGAGATGGAATTTGTCATCCTCCCAGAGGGTGGAAAGCCCACTGCAAGTACCCTTGCACTTACTAATTTCCCAACTTTTGTTTTCCATTTGTCTTTACTAAGGTCTAGAAGGTTTTCCCCTTCTATTTTAGTCTCTTGGAGCATGAGGACCTTAGGGATTTCATATTTCAGGAGGTTCTTCGCTGCTTCCGCTTTTGAGGGATTCCCCAAGCCTCTGCAATTCCAAGAGACTATACACATTATTTTCTTGTAGAGTGGTGGCCTTTGGGAGGCCTGGTTTGAGTGTTTTTTCCTATGGACATCTCAATCGTAGACTAGATGCCTTGCATTTTTTGTTTCTCATCCTCTTATTCTCTTGCCTCCCTGTCAGAATTCCTCCCGAATATTTTCTTGGGTCTCTCGAAAGTTTCTTCTTCCGAAGATCGAGAGGATTCAGGGGGCTTCTTCCTTGTCATCTCTGCATAGGACGGGGAGGTGGAGACTCCTCTTGGAGATCCAATTTGTGTTGAGGCAATTTATTCTTATCTTTTATCTTCTACTATTGGATTAGGCTGTGGTTCCACCACTTCGGCTTCTGTTGCAGCTTGTGGTTATTCTGGGTTACTTATAATTTCAAAAGGGTTGGAGTTTGCATCTATACTTTGAGGGGAAAAAGGCCCCTCCCCTTGTGTCGCCGAGGTAGGGGCAATGCTGCTTGTTGGATTACATTTCCCTTTTGCTCTGTTGTTCTATGTATTAGAGGCATCTTTCTGGACCTGAGTCCATTGATCCTCCTTTGATATCTCGATCTCCTCCATTGTTTTCTTTTTGCAACATCTGGCGAAGTGACCGTATCCATGGAAATACTGGAATTTAAATGGGAGCTACTCGTAATCAAGCTCTTGGATTTGAGACTAGTCAATCATAATGAGTTTAATAGCCTCAGGGAGGCCTTCCTCCAAGTCGACTTCTATGAAAATTCTTGTGAAAGAGTACTAGCCCCTCCTTTCTGCTCTGTCTATGTACTTCCCAAGTTTGTTGCTGATGGTTTCTAAGGATTTGGGGTTCCAACAATGAAGAGGGAGGTGGGGCAAGCGAACCAAAACTGGAACAAATGAGGGGACATCTCAGCTCAGGTCAAAATTAGGGTTCCATTGATTCAAATATAGACCCTAAGGGCCAATGAAATATGGGCCATTTCGAAATATTAGGTTCCTATCCTCTACTGCTTCAAAGACAAAGGCAAAGAAGCCCTTACCGACTAGGTAGCTTCTGGTTCCTTCTTTGATAAGGGGAGACCATTTTCTCTAGATCCAAGCTTTGATAGCTTTGGGCGAGGGCCATAGCTCAGTGAACTGCCCAATGAGTCTGCGTTATGCAAGGTTTAGGGCTGATCTACAAGGTTCTTCAATCGACAGATCAACTGTGGGGATTGAATCCAGTATTTTTACAAATTTTTGCTGGAGCTCGTTTGTTGGGTGCTTGGTGCTGCTAGCCACCATATTCTTGAAAGAAGATAGCTCGGAAGGAAGAGTGGTTGCAATCTCTAGGCCCCCTCCTGGGGCCATGGTGACAGAGCAGTCTCAAAAGAGCAGAGTAGGATCTAGGCTTAATGCGTGTGATTGCCCTCTTTTGCACAATCATAATTTTGATTATCAAGTTGCACATCAACTTAAAACACCTCCATTTAACATCTGATTTTAAGATGTCCTAGGCACTGGTATTTTTCAAATCAAGTCTGTCTCTAGGAGCTACAACATCTTTTTGGTGCCGTTGCTGGGGAACGAATTAGAAAATATTTTCCCTAGGATATGACATTATCTTCACCCTTCAATCAGGTGAGCACAAAGGGTTGAGAGTTTCATATCCCTCACCTTGGCGACTCCGCTATTATAAAAGTTCAAATCAAGTGTAATCCTGGCTTACACCAGGCCTCATACCCGATTAGATACTTCTCAGCAGAGAACCCCTTCTGTATCTGATCCTGAAAATATCATATTTAAGAGAATTTGGAGGGAGAAGCAGCCTAGATAGGCTAACCTACCCTCATTTTCTGTAGAATACTTTCCTTCCTCCTCCCAAAAAGTTGACATCTACGACCATGGCTCCATAGCCCGCGTACTTGATTATCCTCCAGAAACCTCTACTTTATCCAGTTCAGCCATAAAATACGAAGCTGAATCTACTGATACATCTCTGCCTCCCTTGCACCCTACTCCTGAGGCTGAAGAAGTCAAAGAAGTTACAACACTCCAAATCTCTTCACATATAAATATATCAACCTCTACTTATCATATACCTGTTATACCACAACCAAATCATCCTCAGAACTTACCACCACCACCCCTCATGGCTGTTCCTGGCTTCGTCCTGAACAAGTATGCTCTGTTAGCTCTACCCCAAGTATTGAAAGATATGCCTCAAGATTATTTAAAGCTCCCGCTTCGGTTCACAGGGGAAGATAGTACTTCTGCGCAGAGACATATTGAAAACTTCTGCGCCTTTGTTGAGAATGTGAATGTAGAGCACTTAGATGTGGTGTTGAGGCTTTTCGTCCAATCCTTCGATGGAGAGGCTTGAAAATGGTTTGAGTATCTAGTTGATAACACAGTCACCACTTGGGAAGAAATGGAGAATTTATTTACACTAAAATGGGGAGAACTTCTTCACACTAAAATTTCTTCACAGAGTTCAATGCTCTTAAAAAGAGACACAATGAGGATGTAACATAATTCATAAAGAGGTTGAATAAGCTCTATAATAATCTCCCTGCTAAAATAAAGCCTCCCCAAGCAGCTGCTAAGGTGGTCTTCGTAGGAGCTTTTGAACCAGAGTTTGGGTTCACCCTAAGAGAAATAAAATCCATATCTCTGGATCAGATCTAGACTGATGCATTGGAGGTAGAAGCAAAATTTTCTTCTACTGGTAAATTCAAAGGGAAGACAAAGCATGAAGCTAGAAGACAGAGTAGGGAGGAGGCTTCTACTTCAAATCAGGAGAGGGAATCATAAGAGTATAGAATGGAAGAAATGAATAAGCTGATCAAGAACTTCTCAGATAATCTGGTTAAGCTTAAATTAGAGGCCAAGAATTCCCTTCCCTTTAACAACCAAATTCTTCTAAACCATGGGTTTAATCCCCAGTATTGGAAGCCCCCTCTACAGTTTTTGCAGCGTGAAAGGAAGGAACAACAAGAACATATTCAACCTCCTCTATACTTGGAAGGAGAGCTGGAGGAAAAGACTGAGGAATACATAGAAAACCAAGAGAATCAATTCCTTGCTTACTCCGATGATGAGGAAGGTGAACTCACCCTGCAAGGGGAGAAAGAAGGGAAGGAAGTCCCTTCAGAAGACCAAGATATTGATAATTACTGCAGGAATTTCATGGATTTCATGCAAGTTCAACTCTACAAGAAGTATGATCTGAGGTCCTCCAGGAAGAGAACCAAAGTAAAAGAACAAAATGAAGAGTCAATTTCAAGAGAAAAAACCCCTCCTAGTTCTGCCAGTAAGGGGAAAAAACCATTAAAGAGTATGGCCCTCACAAATCTGCTGCATCCACTTCCACGAAACAAGGCTCTGATCCTCCCAAAAATGAGAAGTCCACAACTATACCCTTGAAACTGCTTGACCCTCCTAAAGAGCAGTTCAAAGAAGTTATTACAGAAAAATCTTCCATGGACTTTAACCTCCAGAAAGAATTAGAGAAATTTAAGATCCTGGTTCCCCTGATCGAGCTCGTAAAACAACCTTCATACAAGGCCCAAGTGCCCTAATTCATGTTGCCCCATGGTGTAAGTCCTCTGCCTGACAACCTATATCTCCAAGAAGAATGACCCATGGTAGTTTTTGGACCTCATGTAGAAGAGTAGGACTCAGCCACTCCCCCATTCTATGTGACTCTAGTTATACATGACCTATTATTGCACAATTGCATGCTAGATTCTGGGGCCTCACATAACCTGTTGCCATTTTCTGTCATGGAGCAGTTGGGGTTGCAGATTACCAGGCCTTATAAAGACCTGTATTCTTTTGATTCCAAGAGAGTGAAATACTTGGGCATGATAAAAGATCTGGTATTAAACTTAGCCCAGATTCCGGCCAAAAGTGTGGTAATGGACATTGTTGTAGTTGATATCCCGACTCGGTTTGGAATGTTGTTGTCCAGATCCTAGGGTTCCAAAATTGGAGGATCAATAACACTTTACCTCACCTACGCCACCATTCAATTATTTTGTGGGGAGGAAAGAAGATTATACCGAGAATCCATGTTTGTTAAGATGGTCACTAAAGCCGACTGTTTGACAAATTATCCAGTATATGGTAAAGAGGGTGAATTATCTTGTCTTATGCTCGAGGAGGATAAAAAAATCCTACAAGAAACGAAGGTATGTCCTCTAATATAGAAGGATCCTATGAGTAGAGAGGAAAACAAGATATGGACCTTCCAGTTTGATGGAGCTTACTCACAAGAAGGAAACGAGGCCGAGGTACTCTTGATATCACCAGAAGGATGCTTGGTTCCCCTCTCTTTTGTAGAAATTATATGCACTACGCATGCATATGTCTAAGATTCTCCCGATCACACACAATTTTAACTTCATGCACAATACATAATCTATTCCACCATTGATCATCACATGCGGAAATTAAATCAATTGCATGCACACATTAAAACCATAAAAATTCACACATATGAACACAATAATTTATGGGAAAGCTTAAGTTGAAAACCCTCAACTATTTGTATATTATATGTCATAGATATCATGTAACAATCATCATACAAAGCTCCTCACAAGCTCTCAGTACAATCTCCAATTGCTACACACTAATCAGGTCCGATCTAGCAAATCCCATGCACCGATCTATGCCACCTGCTAGCTTGCCTCTATTGCGTAATCACTGCTGAAGAATGGCTCTGGATGAACTCCAATTGGTCCAGCCTTTCTCACACAATCCTGATTGGCATCTCCAACCATTGTGTGTTGCAAATCATGCAACACTATAGTCACAACTAATAGTCACACTGCTCTTTCACCTACCTCTTCACTGGTCTCCACTAAAACTATCCATGCACTGTAGTTAATTGATGTATTCTTTAGTTGATTAATGAGTTAATAATTAGTGAATTAATTAATTATTAATTCACACCACTCTCACTAATGAATCAATCAGTTAGACTAGATACAACTAGCTCAACTATGTTTAACTAAGTTAAATTGAACACAACTCCACCAACTACCTCAATAACTCCACCAAACTCCGTCACATGAGTTCTAACTGAAGTCTCCATGCAATAGCTCCACTTAACCCTCAGGAATAGTGTAATCCCTTCTGTCAGCTCCTGTGAGAATAAGATAATGTTTAGAGTCCAAATATTATTAAGAGCTAATAATATTTGACATATCTTTTTTTAGACTGGCAATCTAAAAATAGATTCTGCCCAATATGTCTAAAAATAGAAGTCCATCTATTTTTCCAACTTGACCAACCATCCAAAAATAGCATCCCGCAACTCATAAAATATGATCGATATGTCTAAAAATAGACATAGTCTAAAAATAGACTGTGCGACAAAAATCACTTGTGTGGGCCCCACCTAGTTTAGGTGATCACTTTCCAACTAGGATAAGGAATGATGTTTCAGGATGCCTCCTTCACTGTTTCTTGTTGCAATCTTCAACACTCCCTCTCAACAAGAAAGGTCTGTCTTTGCATGCGACATGAAACTCCATGCATTCACCCTGCAACCTTTGCAAGCGCCCTGCAACTCCATGCATCCGCTCTGCAACTCTTGCTACAACACGTCTGAAACTGAAAGGCTCCAAACAACTCAATCAGTCTAATGCATCTATAATCAAAGTATTCGACTTCTGCTTAGCTACTGCACATGTCTTAAGGAACCAATGCGCTGTTGAACTTTGCACCCATGCACTCTGCACTTGCTGTCAACTCTAATCGTGCTCTAGTATCTGACATTGTCACTTTGATCTGCCTACATCAATCCAACTGATGATGCTACTACTGCTCTGTGGGCACCTCATAGCCAGGTTCAATTCATGAGATCCAATCCATCTCCATGAATCCTTCCCAGAAATCTCCTTTTGGGATTACTCATGCATGTCGCCCCACCTCTCACCTGGTGGTATAGCTGCATGCACTCTCTCTGCCCATCTGGCACGAAATTTCTCTGCATGACTGGTTGTTCCCACTCCATGATCCTCATCTTGTGGTTGCTCCACATCCTGAGGTTCACTCTTACTTGCATGCAAATCCTGTTTCCTCTCAAGCATCAGTTGCATGTCTTTCTTGCACTTCCCAACAGTAGGAAGCTCCGTAGAAATCCCATCTACTTCAAGTCTGTAGAGATTCTTGGCTGGAATCCCAACCTTCTTGACTTTTCCTGTTGCTTTTTACCGAAGGAAAACTTTTCCTTCACTAAAGACAACATCATACCCTTTATCCTCTAACATTGCGACTGAGATTAAATTCTTCTTTAAACCTGGAACATGCACAACATCTTGCAAAAGAATGAGTTTACCTGACTCCCACTGAAAGGTAATGGTACCAATTTCGGTCGCATTGTATCGTCCATTGTTGCCCAAATCAACATGCAACTGGAGATCTTTCTCCACCAAGTCACTGAAAAGATTCACATCTCCCGTCATGTGAAAGGAAGCGCCACTATCAAAATACCACCTCGATCCCAATGCACTAGACACCATGCATGCGATCAATGAGAAGTCCAGCTCAAATTGCGAGGCAAGAGCCTCACTAGTTGCAGCTCCAGCAACCTACTTTTTCTTCTTCTTCTGTGGACAATGTGTGGCGAAATGCCCATGTTTGTGACAGTGAAAACACTTCACTTTGGACATGTCACACTCTTTGCCATCCGGACCGGATTGAGAAGGATTTTTCTTCCCCTTCCCTTTCCTTGCTTTGGCAGCCAAAGCACAGTCCTCTTCATCATCATTCTTTGATGAAGAGCCATCCCTAAACTCTGCCTTATCTCCTCCTGCACAAGATCTGACCAAAGTTGCTCCCATCCTGGCAGTTTCTTCCGTCCATTGACAGAGTCCTGATAGGAATGCAAACTATTCAGAAGCCAAGGGAGAGCCAAGCTCACCAAGTCCTCGTCATCCACACTAACTCCTACACTCCCAAGCTCATCCTTGCAGTGGACAAACTTTTTCAAGTATACCGGAATAGTGTCATTCTTCTCCATTTTTATTTTCCTGAGTTTATCCTTGAGCGCCAACTTCCTCTGGTCGCTCTTGCTTTGGAACAAGTCTGTTAATGGTTTCCACATAAAGAATGGAGAAGCTTTACCATGAAGGCTAGACACTATGTGATCCTTCACACCTTCCAACAGAATTCTTCGACACCTTGCTACCTTCTTTTGCCATGCGTCAAGTGTGGCTGCATTGCTAGAAACCGGTTTAGGAATATCAACATCTACGAACTCCTTCAACCCATTATCCTCCAGCACCACCTCCATCCTATCCTTACATGAAATATAATTCGAGCTGCCCTCAAGGGCATACTCCAATTGCAATCCGTTGAAAGACATTTCAATGAATGCTCAACTTCGACACCAAGAAAACACTGCAGCAATTTCGAATTCCACCAGCACAAAACTCAACTGCTTCAATGTTTTGCAATTGCTCCAATGATCAATATCGCTCTGATACCTTGTATAAATTATATGCACTACGCATGCATGTCCAAGATTCTCCTGATCACACACTATTTTAACTTCATGCACAATACATAATCTATTCCACCATTGATCATCACATGCGGAAATTAAATCAATTGCATGCACACATTAAAACCATAAAAATTCACACATATGAACACAAGAATTTATGGGAAAGCTTAAACAAAAACCCCCAACTATATGTATATTATATGTCATAGAGATCATGTAACACCCATCGTACAAAGCTCCCACAAGCTCTCAAAACATTAACTCAATCGTTACACACTAATCAGGTCTGATCTAGCAAATCCCATGCATCGATCTCTGCCACCTGCTAGCCTGCCTCTACTCCACAATCACTGCTGAAGAATGGCTCTGAATGAACTTGAATTGGTCCAGCCTTTCTCACGCAATCCTCATTGGTATCTCCAACCACTGTCATCTCCAAACAACATTTGTGTGTTGAAAATCATGCAACAGAATTTATAGTCACAACTGATAGTCACAGCACTCTTTCACCTACCTCTTCTTGGACTCCTTTGAAGCATCCCCATGCATCGCCAGTTGGCCCCAGATGTATTCTTTAGTTGATTAATGAGTTAATAATTAGTGAATTATTAATAACTAATTCACACCACTCTCACTAGTGTATCAATCAGTTAGACTAGATACAACTAGCTCAACTATGTTTTCGTAAGTTAAATTGAACACAACTCCACCAACTACCTCCGATAACTCCGCAAACTCTATCTTATGAGTTCATAAAGTCTCCATCTGATAGCTCCACTTAACCCTCAGGAATAGCGTAGTTCCTTCTGTCAGCTCCTGTGCCACATCTGTGCACTTAACTGAAGTGCTCCAAGAGAATAATATAATGTTTAGAGTCCAAATATTATTAAGAGCTAATAATATTCGACATATCTATTTTTAGATTGGAATCTAAAAATAGATTCTGCCCAATATGTCTAAAAATAGAAGTCCATCTATTTTTCCAACTTGACCAACCATCCACAAATAGCATCTCGCAACTCATAGAATATGATTGACATGTCTAAAAATAGACATAGTCTAAAAATAGACTTTGCGACAAAAATCACTTGTGTGGGCCCCACCTAGTTTAGGTGATCACTTTCCAACTAGGATCAAGAATGATGTTTCAGGCTGCCTCCTTCACTATTTCTTGTTGCAATCTTCAACATATTTTAAGCTAGAATTTGAAGTTGTTGGTGTCCTGTGATTTAGCAGATTGGTAGACCAAATGCACAGGTTAACATCAGACCAGTCTTTGGAGTCCTAGGACCTAGCCTTCCTGAACTCATAGAGGGATCTCTCTATTATATGCAAAGGATGTGAAATTTTTTGCTTTAGTTGGTTTATTTTACGCTAGTTATTAAGTGTAGGGTTTTTTGTTGTTTTGGTTGGGTAAGATGATCTAGCAAAATAGATGGAATGAGGAAATTTTCAAGTCATTGGGCAATGGAGTTTATAAATGTCTTGAAAGGTTCATCAATAGATCAGGGAGTATCACAGGGAAAATCTAACTTGGTCAATGGATCTTCAAGGTTTTTAAGGGCAATGAGATGGACATCAATTGTGAGAATAAAAGTAGGACAAAGGGAAATCAAGAATCCTTTATCATGTACCTTTAACAAGAAGGGACTTAAATATCATAAGCATAAAGAGGCAATCAATAGACAGGGAAAACCATAAATTCCTTGATTCAACTCAAGCAGACAATTATTCAAGACAAACATTCCAATGAAATATAGAAGGCGAGAAACTCATTTAACTTCTAGTAATTTCACCTTCAAGGACAGAAAACATTCAATACACACATATAACTGTAATCAGAGAAGAGGGAACGCCTAAAAATCTTTGATTATAGCTATGAAGATCTCAAAAACAATTATTTAAGCAAGTACAAAGGGTATGATCAAAACAAAACTTCTTTGGCAGACCTAAGTAACGATACTTTAGAGAGAGACTTCAAGAACAATGTTTAGTGACATCAAACATGCAAGGCTAGCCATAAATCATCTTTGATACCTATTGTATTAAACCATTCGTGAAATAAACAAGCTTAGGGGGTCTAGAGAGAAATTAAGAATTCTCTAAAATGTCCTAGCAGAGGAAAACATAAAGACAATGAAGTACAAACAAAGCTAAGGTGCCTTTGAAAAAATTTCTTAGTCTAAATCCTTTGTTCTAGTGCAGCATAGAAAGATGGAAACATAATGAAATAGGAAAAAAAATAACATAAAAGAAGCACTTCACTGTAAACCAAGATCAGGGATCCTACAAGCAAGCCTCCTCCCTCAACAAACAAATTAAGGTCTTCACAAGCTCCAAGACATCAAATTAACCTCCAAAGACTATGTATACTTAAAAGAGTCATCAAATGCCAACAAGATAATGAGCTCAAATGCAATATTTATCTGTAAATGTGGAGGTGAAGCTAAGTCTTAGGGTTTGGGTGTCATTTATTACAGAGTTAATGAATTTTCTGCCTTGAAGACCATGCAAGGCTCAAGGCAGGAATATCTGAAGATACTTCTCTGAATAATATATCCTATCTTAACTGTTGAGGGAATATAGATGAAATGTTTGAATTTAAGGCCTTTTTAATAACTTTACAATAACTGCTTGGTAGATAGAAAATATTTCTGATTGGGTTCAATAACTGTTTAATTATTTATTGAAGGAAACAAAGCATTAGGTGGCAAAAATATCTTTGAAAGAAGTAACTGCCTGTAGGTGCAGTTAATTCGAATCTGATTTGGATTAATCTGCCTCTTATTTTATCTTTAATCCCTGCGTTTAGGCCTTAAAATTCTATCTTTAAGCTCTGACTGTCTGTTTATATTTATGTTTTTTCTTTAATCTACTTGATCTCTGCCTGTCATTAAACCTTATGATTTATCTTTCTGATCTTTTGTCTTCATCATTTAATCTGTTAACTGTTTGCTTATATCCTTTAACTTCTGATTTAGCTAGCTAATCTTCTGTTTTTTGCTTTTGATCATTGATTAGCCTTTTAATCCTTTAATCTTCCTTTCTTCACTGTATCCTTTGACTGTATTTGTTTGATGCGTGTAGGGAATGCAATTATATATGTGATATGCACCGGGGAACATCAGATCATGGGGTGAAAGGTCAACGACTATCACGTGTTCTGGAGGCAGTGAGCAGGTGGTCAAATCGGCGGAGTGGAGGACAGGTGGTGTATTTATATTGGGTCGTAGGGTTTGACGGAGGATGGGCCCGAGGTCTAAATAAATCAATGAAAATATGTTAATTTATAAGGTTCCGGAGGGGCGTCGTGTATGGTGGAGAGCGGGGCCCTGTCTTTATATATCAAAGGTTTATGAAGCCTTTTTATAAGGGTTTACGGGGGTTTATGAAATGGAAAGGGTGGAGGAGAATTCTGTATAGGGAAGGAGCTTATGGATAGGTGGAAGCGAGGTCATATGAGCGCAAGGGGGCTGGGGGTTAGAGGAGAAAGGGACTTAGGCCTATATAACACAAGGGCGGGTTTTTAACATAAAACAAAGTTTTATATATAAAATAAAGCATCCGATAGGCTTAAGTTCTATTTTTAAACAATGTAAAAGGGGAAATTTACATTGTTTAATATATACAAAGAAAAAGGAGGAATAGGAGTGCCCTTTTGGGAAGGTTATGAAGGGAAAAATAGGTTTTTTAGAGGAAAAAGGGAGTGAATGAGAGTGTGGGTAGGGGAGTGAAAAATGAGGTCAATAAGCCCAGAAATGAAGTCCTTTTGGAGCAGTAAGGTGAACTTTAGAAGGCAGAGAGGGAAAAAAACATAGTAAAACAATTTGATTTAGGATAATGAAGGCAGTGAGATTTCTAAAACTCACAATATTTCACAAATCTTGTTTTTAGAAATCTATGACCATAACTTAGTCATCTCCAGAATAACAAAAATTATTGATGACTAACAGTGGCTCCACTTGGGGAGGGAAACTCCCTTACTGGAGGTGTCCAGAACTTTCAGATATCAAATCTCTGAGTTTATGAAGACCAGTGCCTTTTCCATTGATCAGATTTTTCCTTCTTTTCATTTTGCTGATGTTGCTTTGAAGTTGTGATCCCAACAATCTGAAAAACATAACCACTTCAACTTTATTTCTACCTACCCAACCTACTTAGCCTAACATTTTTTCTTCTTTGAGTGCATTTGAATTGGAAAAATTTTGACATTATTTTATTTGAAAACAAAAAGAAACTATATACTTCTATCCTTATTGCTTCCAAGAGTTCATATTATGCTAGTGAATTCTTTTATTCTCTACCTAGAATATTTGACTGCCAAGATTAAGTTGTTTGGAAGATGTGATTCTCTAAACTATTGACATGAAATTGAAAGCATGGTTCAAATCAGGATTAGGCAATCTGACTTACCATGGTTTGTGGAATTGGAACAAGCTGCACACAAATTATTTTTGCAGAAATAGTAACTTAGAAAAACAAGGGTTGTGATCTATCATTTACTATGCATCCTCATCTTTCTCTTTGGTTCAGTTTTGAGCATGTGGAACCAATATCTTTCATTCCTAATCTATCTTTTCTAATAATTCAAGCTTGAATAAATTTGACAATCATTTTTACACTAACTTATCAACATAAATTTAAAACATGTTTAACCATGATTAGGCTAGATGACTGAACAAGATCTTCTTTTGAACAAGCAGTGGCATTTACGCTTGCACACTTTCAATATTACTATTTTTGGGTATGGGGCTGTACCTCTTTTTCAAATCTGCCCTCTTTTTCCTTCTTTCTTTGTTTTTTGTATTTTTTGTTTTTGGATCATCATTCTAATATTACAAACTAGAAATATGCTCATAGTGCTGAGCTTATTTGCTTTCCTATCTATCCTAATCTAACTTATACATGATATACATTCAACTGGTGAACTCTCTTTTCCAACACAACCAATCAAGCAGATGATTCCACGAGGGATCTTGGTTCAATTTTTGAGGGTTTTGACAAAATCAAAAGGCCACTCCCACCTCACTTGTGTTTGAACAGTAGTGCCTAAACTTTTCTTTAATCCTTGCATCGAACTGCTCTTGACATATTTTAATCCTCCTTCAAATGTCGCTAATAAATTAGCAAAGGGATCTTGAAACAATAATTGAGTGTGAGGATTTAGAAAATGAGCTTGATCCAGGACTGCTTCTTCCTCCACTAGGCTGAACTTGGGATTATTTTGGGAAAGACACTCCACCTCTTCCTCATGATCGTCTGTACTATTAGACTCATCATATATTGTAATGTTGTCCTCTAATAAACCTGATGTGCCTTGATAGAGCGAGCTGAATTCTTCGTGAAGGCCATCATTTTGATGAGCAGGAGCACTCTTTGGGAATAAATCTTCTTGAGAAGGCAGTGCAACAACTCTTATATGATTATAAAATTCTATGCCTTCATTTGAAATTTGTAATTCAATGGAACTTGGTGGCTGCAAATATGAAGCTGAGGAGGAATCCATGTCCCAAATTATTTCTTTAACCATTTCAGGAAAAGGTTTCTCATTGACAACTTGCTCAAGAAGTTCATCATCCTCCTCAAACTCAACATCAAAGCTGAAATATTTAAAGTTTCAAGGCTTTCCTCATCAGTGTCATAGGTGACCCGTTTTGGTTGATTACTGCTTTCAAGCTGATGATAGTGAACTTCATCCCATAAATCAACTACATATTTCTCTACAAGATCGACTTCTATTTGGAGAACATCATCATCATCATCAAATTGATCAAAATTTGGAGAATCATCAATATAAATAATTTCACCAATCAAACATATTGGATTACCAATTTGTTCTTCTTTGAATTGATCTATAAGTTCACTTTCTGATTTATGGTAGACAGGATTAGTAGGAGAATGAACATAAATGTTTTGTTCGCATGAGGGCTTAGAGGCTGTCTGCATGTTTAGAGGCTGATTTATTTCTTCTTCAGTTAAAAAAGGAGGCATTTTTCTCTTTCTTTGGAAATAACTACAACAATTTTCTTTCTCTTGTGAAAGTTGATTGAGAGGCTAGGTGCCTTCTTGAGCCTCACCTAGAAGAGATGATGAATCATCACTTGTGCCTTTAGAGAGATCCTGTGGGTTTTCTTTCATTCCCTGATTGATTTCATCTTCAACCAACTCTTCCTGATTTTCGTGGTAGTTACTTTGAGCATGAGATTCATGAGTTGCCTTTGATAGGTTCTCAGGGTGCCAAATTATTTTTATAATCTGAAATGAATTAAAGCATAAGGGTAGAGACTCTAAATGTGTTGAATCCTTCTTTATTTCTGATTTTGTGATTTCAAGATGGCTAATTGATTCTTTAGAGAACTCCTCTCTGTTTCTATTTGCAACTTGCTTGTAATGCTCTCTTAATAGTGAAGCATAAGATGTAGGAAAGTAACTAGTACCTACTTGACAACCTTCTTCATTCTCTTTTTTGCAATATTGCTCATCATGCAAATTTTGTTTGTTGTTCTTGTTTTGTAGTGACTGAGTTTGTTCTTGTAGTGACTCAGTTTTTCCTTCCCAAAAAAGTATAGGTTGTTTTGAATAAGAAACACCAACCTCAACCTTGTACTTTTCCTCTTTCCTGCCAAGTATATGCATCATTTTGTTGATTTTATCTATCAACATCTATAGCTTTGCCTCTCTGTTTATACTTGGATCCATCTTTTTTTTAATAAAAAAGGGTCACTACATCTTTTCAACTAGTCTAGAGTCTTCTACCAGTGGAGTCATTAGGTCTATTGAGAGTTGTGGAGTCTCCAGGTGGAAGAATTCAAATTTTTTGTCCACCATCAACAATACTGGGATTGATTAATGTATTCCTAGGGGAATCTTTGAGAACTAGTGGGGTTTAATTGAGGGTTTAATGAGTCTTAAGATGTATTCAGGCAACTATATACTCAGAGGTCTCATTGTGATCACCATTATGTTGGTGTGGTGTGATTTAGCAGATTGGTAGACCAATTGCACATGGTAACATCAAACTAGTCTTTGGAGTCGTAAGACCTAGCCTTCCTGGACTCAGAGAGGGCTCTCTCTATTATATGCAAAGGATGTGAACTTGTTTGCTTTAGATGGTTGATTTTAGGCTAGTTATTAAGTGTAGGGTTTGTTGTTGTTTTGGTTGGGTAAGATGATCTAGCAAATTTTCAAGTCATTGGGCAATCGAGTCTATAAAATTCTTGAAAGGTTCATCAATATATCAGGGAGTATCACAGGGAAAATCTAACTTGGTCAATGGATCTTCAAGGTTTTTAAGGGCAATGAGATGGACATCAATTGTGAGAATAAAAGTAGGACAAAGGGCAATTAAGAATTCTTATCATGTACCTTTAACAATAAGGGACTTAAATATCATAAGCATAAAGAGGCAATCAATAGATAGGGCAAACCATAAATTCTTTGATTCAACTCAAGCAGACAATTATTCAAGACAAACATTCCAATGAAATATAGAAGGCGAGAAACTCATTTAAATTCTAGTAATTTCACCTTCAAGGACAGAAAACATTCAACACACACATATAAATGTAATAAGAGAAGAGGGAATGCCTAAACATCTTTGATTATAGCTATGAAAATCTCCAAAACAATTATTTAAGCAAGTACAAAGGGTATGATCGAAACAAAACCTCTTTGGTAGACCTAAGTAATGTTACTTTAGATAGAGACTTCAAGAACAACATTTAGTGACATCAAACAAGTAGGGATAGCCATAAATCATCTTTGATACCTACTGTATTAAGCCATTCATGAAATAAACAAGATTAGGGGGTCTAGAGAGAAATTAAGAATTCTCTAAAGTGTCCTAGCAGAGGAAAACACAAATACAGTGAAGAAAAAATAGAGCTAAGGTGCCTTTGAAAACATTTCTTACTCTAAATCCTTTTTTCTACTGCAGTATAGAAAGATGGAAACATAATGAAACATGAAAAAAAAATAATATAAAAGAATCACTTCACCATAAACCAAGCTCAGGGATCCTGCAAGCAAGCCTCCTCCCTCAACAAGCAAATCAAGGTTTCACAAGCTCTAAGACATCAAATTATTTTTAACCTCCAAAGACTATGTATTACTTCAAAGAGTCATCAAATGCCAACAAGATAATGAGCTCATATGCAGTATTTATCTGTGAATGAGGTGGTGAAGCTAAGTCTTAGGGTTTGGGTGTCATTTATTATAGAGTTAATGAATTTTCTGCCTTGAAGACCATGCAAGGCTCAAGGCAAGAATATCTGAAGATACTTCTCTGAATAATAACCCCTATCTTAACTGCCGAGGGAATATAGGTGAAATGTTTGACTTTAAGGCCTTTTTAATAACTTTACAATAACTACTTGGTAGATAGAAAATATCTCTGACTGGGTTCAATAACTATTTGATGCTTTATTGAAGGAAACACAACATTAGGTGGCAAAAATATCTTTGAAAGAAGTAACTGCTTGTAGGTGCAGTTAATTCGAATCCTCTTTGGATTAATATACCTGTTATTTTATCTTTAATCCCTGCGTTTAGGCCTTAAAATTCTGTCTTTAAGCTCCGAATGTCTATTTATATTTATGTTTTTTTCTTTAATCTGCTTAATCTCTACCTCTCATTAAACCTTCTGATTTATCTTTCTGATCTTATGTCTTCATCATTTAATCTATTAACTGTTAGCCTATATCCTTTAACTTCTACTTTGGCTAGCTAATCTTCTATTTTTTGATTTTGATCATTGATTAGCCTTTTAATCCTTTAATCTTCCTTTCTTCACTGTATCCTTTGATTGTATTTGTTTGCTGCATGCAGGGAATGCTTTCTGTCATGGTAGGAGGGTTACTCGACCATCGATGATCAATTTTCATCAATGGTTTGTCTTGACACAAGACCTCAGGCCACTTTATGATCAAATTAAACTCCTGGATCATCACCCAGAGGTTGATTTGGTCATTTTTGGACCATCAGAATGATTTTTAGGCATTCCTTCATTAAAAATGCACACAAAAAATAATTTTTTAGTTTGAAAACCTGCGGGGATGGTGCTGAATGCATTTTTCTATGTTTTGGATTGGTCGGAAGGGTTTGCAGAGGAATAAAAGGCATAAGAGGCAAGGTTTCGGAGGCGGAACCAGGTAGGAGTTTGAATGGAGGCGAGAGGATTTTAAAAATGGCGTGGAGGGATAAGTGGTTTCGAAAAACCGGAAGTGGTTTATCGCGTGGCTGAAGGGTGGTAAGCGGTTTTCGGTAGAGGGCACGTGATATGGCCCATCACGTGACACGTGGTAGGAAAAAACCACTTATTTCACATGGGTTGGAAGATGTTAACCCTGACGCAATTATATATGCGATATGCGCTGGGGACCGTCATATCGTGGGGTGAAAGATCAACGACTATCACGGACTCTGGAGGTGGTGAGCAGGCGGTCAGATTGCTGGAGTGGAGGATAGGTGGCATATTTATATTGGTTCGTGGGGTTTGACGGAGGATGGGCTCGGGGTCTAAATAAATCAGCGAAAATATGTTAATTTTTAAGGTTCTGGAGGGGCGCCATGTATGGTGGAGAGCGAGGCCCAGTATTTATAGATCAAAGGTTTATGAAGCCTTTTTGTAAGGTTTTACGAGGGTTTATGCAATGGAAAGTGCGGAGGAGAATTTTGTATAGGGAAGGAGCTTATGGATAGGTGGAGGCGAGGTCATATGAACGCAAGGGGGCTGGGGGTTAGAGGAGAAAGGGGTTTAGGCCTATATAGCACAAGGGCGGGTTTTTAACATAAACATAGTTTTATATATAAAATAAAGCATCCAATAGGCTTAAGTTTTGTTTTTAAACAATGTAAAAGGGGACTTTTACGTTGTTTAATATATACAAAGAAAAAGGAGGAATAGGAGTGTCCTTTTAGGAAGGTTATGAAGGGAAAATATGTTTTTTAGAGGAAAAAGGGAGTGAATGAGAGTGTGGTTAGGGGAGTGAAAAATGAGGTCAATAGGCCCAGAAATGAAGTCCTTTTGGAGAAGTAAGGTGAACTTTAGAAGGCAGAGAGGGAAAAAACATAGTAAAATAGTTTGATTTAAGGTAATGAAGGTAGTGAGATTTCTAAAACTCACAATATTTCACAAATCTTGTTCTTAGAAATCTATGACCATAACTTAGTCATCTCCAGAATAGCAAAAATTATTGATGACTAACAAAAACCACAAACAACATGGCTGAGTATGAAGCCTTGCTGTTGGGATTGTAGATGGCACAAAACATGAACATACATAATCTCAAGGTGTTCGAAGATTCAGAGCTTGTAGTGAGGCAAGTCAGGAGCCAATGCCAAACTAAACACCCGCGGCTCAGAGCTTACATAAATGAGGTATGGGATTTGGTTGAGAGCTTATTTTCTACTTTTAATATTCACTTCATGCTAAGGGATAATAATAGAATGGAAAAATCACTAGCTGTGGCTGCTAGTAATTTCCGCCCCTCGCAAAATCCTTTGCTCAGATATGAGGTTGAAGTGCGATACCTCCCTTCCATTCCGGACAATGTAAAGTATTGACAAGTCTTCGAAGATGAAGAGCAGGTCCAACGTTTTATGGAAACAGTGGGCGAGTTCTCAAATATGGTGATCAAATTAGCCACCGAGGATGAAAGTGAACAGCCAAAAACCAGATGGGAAGAGACACTGGAGGGGCACCGTGTTCTGCAATTAAAGGGAAATGTCATTCCCAAGGGTCTCATATCGTTGGAGAGATTGTTTGACAAAAATGATATCCCGATGAACCCCATCAAAATGACCCTCGACGAGCCTGTCAGGGACGTGAATATTGGGATGGAGGAAGATCCGAAGGTGGTGAAGCTGTCAAAAGGGGTCCATGAAGAATATCAAGATCAATACCTCAAGTTGTTTCAATCATATAAGGATGTTTTTGCCTGGTCATACCAGGATCTGAAGACTTTTGACATTGACATTATACAGCACAAGATACGACTCAAAGAGGGCGCTAATCCTCATAAGCAGAAGTTGAGACAAATCAATCCTTTTCTTCTCCCAGCTATTGAAAAGGAAATAAAGAAGCTGTTGCAGGAAAATATCATTGTCCCTCTGAGGTACTCAGAATGGGGGGCAAACCTGGAACTCGTGAGGAAGAAGAATGGCGAAATCAGGCTCTGTGTGGATTTCTGCAATCTGAACAGAGCTTCACTCAAAGAAAACTATCCCCTCCCGAAGATGGACCAAATCTTGCAAAAGGTGGTGGGATCCTCCTGCATGTCCATGATGGACGGCTTCTCAGGATATAATCAAGTGGCAGTGCTCCCAGAATACCAAAAGAAGACGACGTTCACTGCTCCTTGGGGAACTTTCATGTATGCTCAAATGCCTTTCGGGCTGATAAATGCCAATGCCACATTCCAGCATGTTATGGAAATCACTTTCATAAGAGAGAAGGATAAGTTTGTGGTGATTTACCTGGAAGACATCACTGCCTTCTCGAAGAGTGACGCTAAACACATAGAACATCTTCTACGAACCTTCAACAAATGCCATAGGTATGGCCTATCCCTGAACCCTAAAAATCCATGTTTGCCCTGGAAGAAGGAAAGTTACCAGAACATATAGTTACTAAGGATGGAGTGATGGTTGATCTGAAGCAGGTGGAGGTGATAAACGACATTTCTCTACCAAGAAACAAAAAGGCAGTACAATTTTTTCTGGGAAGGATAAATTTCCTAAGAAGATTCATACCCAATTATGCTAAAATCGTCTGAAACGTCACTGAAATGCTAAAAAAGAACAATGAAGTGAGGTGTACCCCTTAATCGGGGGATTATTTTGACAGAATCAAGCAGGTGTTTGCTGAAGCTCTAGTGTTGAGAGGTCCAGATTATGGGAATCCCTTCATGATCTTCTCTTTCGCCTCTCCTCATACAGTAGTTGCAGTGCTGCTACAGAAGGATGATAAAGGGCATGAACGACCTATTGCATTCTTTAACCAGGTTTTGTGGGATGCCAAAGTGAAATTTAATATCCTGGAAAAGCAAGCGTACGCTTTGGTCAAATCTCTAAAGGCATTCTGGGTGTATGTGTTACAATCTACCATAACAGCCTATGTTCCCACAGCAGCAGTGAAGGATATCTTGGTGCAGGGAGACACTGAAAGAAAAAGGGGAAAATGGATAGCTAATATTAAGGAGTACGAGATGGAGATAAAGCCTACCAAACTCATTAAAGGCGAAGGGCTGGCAAAGATTCTGTCTAAATCCAACTGTCAAGCTCTGGGGATAAATCTGTCTATGACAGGAGGAGAAGCACAAGAGGATACATGTGGATAGCAGGGCATAGAATCTTCCACGCAAAAGACACATGTGAAGTACCTTCTATCCTCATGGTATAAAGATATAGTGGAATATCTTTTAACACTGAGATGCCCTCCTAACTATGATAAGGCCAAGTACCGCACCTTGAGGCTGAGGTCTCAAAAGTACATCGTGGAAAATGGGAGACTATATTGGAAGGACCCGGCGGGGATCCTATTATTGTGTTTAATAGAGAAAGAAGTTGACCAAGTAATGACTGAGTTCGACGAAGGGATATGTGGCGGGCATTATAGCTAGCGATCCACTGCACACAAGATCCTGAGGGTGGGTTTCTTTTGGCCTAAACTTTTTGGTGATATAGATGCTCGCATCCAGGCTTGCGAGAAGTGTAAAATGTTTGTCGAAAATAAAAGGTATGCACCTCTCCCATTGATCCTAGTACATGTTGAAGAACCTTTCAAACAGTGGGGAATAAACTTCATAGGAGAGATTCACTCGACTTCTAGCAATCAACATAGATGGATCCTCACCGCCACAGATTAATTCACTAAGTGGGTTGAAGCCATGCCTGCAAGGAATTCCACCGATGGGGTAGTGGTCAAGTTCCTGGAGGAGAATATAATAGCTAGCTTTGGATGCCCTGCTAAAATCATCACTGATAATGCCTAGGCTTTCAAATCGGCTAATTTCATGAATGTTAAGTCCCTATATTAATAGTGTAGTTCCTTATTATGTTAGTGTAGCCCCCTTATTGTTATTGTTGTACCCCGGTAAACCCCATATTGTTATTATTGTGCCCTTACATTATTATTGTTAGGTCGGCTAGGATTACATTGTGGCCCCACTAGGATTACATTGTTGCCCCATGGACTCCTATATATAGAATGGAGGTTTTGTCATTTGTATCATCCAAGAATTATTTATTCATGTAATGTATTGGAGGTTGTCCCCTCGAAGTGGCTTATTTATAAGGCATTTATATCTCTTTTCCTCTCTTTTTGGAGCTGGTTTCACAACATTTGGTATCAGAGGTTTGGATTCTAGGGTTTCACTGCTCCAAACAGGTCATCGTGGAATTTTCGCTATAAAATTTTTTCTACGAAGGTTCAAAAGCTGAAATTTTTAGAGTGCGAAGCTGAAATCTTGAGGAACATCGTCGCAAAATTTTAGAGCTTGGTTCGAAATATTTTTGGATATATGATCTGTGGAAGTTAGGGCTTTTTGCAGGCTCTTGAATTTAACCTAAACAGGTCATCGCGACATTTTCTCTATAAATATTTTTATACGAGGTTTCAAAAGCTAAAATTTTCACAGAGAGAAGCATAAATCCTAAATAACCTCCTGTAAAAATTTCAGATCTTGTTTCAAAATTTTTTTGGATTTGGTTTCATAACATCATCGCAAAATTTCAGAGCTTGGTTCACAATATTTTCGGAGATATGATCCGTGGAAGTTAGGTCTTTTTTAGGCTCCTAAATTTCATCTCAAAGAGGTGATCATGGGAAAATCTTCATAACTCTTTCTCCGAGCATCGGATTGGAATTCTATAAAAATTGGCTGGAAGTACACACACTGTAGTTTCCTGTCTATCAATTTCAGAGCCAAAGAAACAAACAGTGACACGTGGCAAGTCGTACAAGTTCGCTCTATTGAACCAGTCCATAATTAGGTCATTGTGGGAGATTGGACATAACTTTTCCTTGAAGAATCAAAATCAGGTTAGACCTATGGCATTTGAAAGAGGATTCATAGGGCTACAGTAGGGCCAAATTTCAAATATTGAAGATCTGAAATCGCAGAGATAATTCAATTTCAATATCGAGCTCCTCAAAAGCAAGAAAAATGTGTGTATTTTTTTCGAATTAAATAAGTCTCGTTTGAAAAAAATTAGTTTGAATTTATTCCAAGGGCATATTTTTGAATTTTTTATCAGTATTGGGTTTTATAATTCCTCCAAAAAATAATTCCATACCCATTAAGCCCTAAAAAAGCTATACTATGACGCATGAAGAGGAAGAATTGCAGTATGAGATATCAAAATTACGGTACCAAGTGCAACAAATTTTGATCTTATGAAGAGCAACCGAAGATGACATAGATGGTTTAAAATTAGAAATGGAGGCTAAGTTGGATGGTTTTAAGGATCAAATAATAGCTAGTATGGATGATAAATTAGTGGAAGATCACATCGAGCATCAACAACAAGTTCTCCAACTCTCAAAGGATAACCTAAATTTGGTGCAGAATCTAATGAAACGACAGGAAGATCAACATCACATCAAAATAAGTTCTAAAGCAGTCACAGAAACAAGAACTCAACAAGTACGATTAATTTCAGAGTATCTCAGCAAGTGGAAGAACTTTCCCGTAGAAGATTCCACATGGGAGGATGATAATTTTATATAGAAGCATCAAGAAATAATCAAGCGTTGAGGACAACACTTGTTTGAAGGAGAGGGGCATGTTTAGTCCCTATATTAATAGTGTAGTCCTTATTATGTTAGTGTAGCCCCCCTTATTGTTATTGTTGTAACCTTGTAAACCCCATATTGTTATTATTGTGCCCTTACATTATTATTGTTAATTTGGCTAGGATTACATTGTGGCCCCATGGACTCCTATATATAGAAAGGAGGTTTTGTCATTTTTATCATACAAAATTTTTTCATTCATGTAATTTATTGGAGGTTTCCCCCTCGAAGTGGCTTATTTATAAGGCGTTGATATCTCTTTTCTTCTCTTTTTGGAGCTGGTTTCACAACAATGAAATTCTATCATCACTATAATATCATTCTGGGACACTCCACTGCATATTATCCATAAGGGAATGGGTTGGTGGATTCATCTAACAAGACACTGGTTAGGATTATGAAAAATACCATCAATGAAAACCAAAAGAACTGGGACTCCCAACTCAAGTTTGCACTCTGGGAAAATCACATCACCACTAAAAGATCCATAGGGAAATCCCCTTATGAACTGGTGTATGGCAGAGCTATAGTATTTCCTATTCATCTTGCATCACCCCTGGCCCGATTCTTACAAGAGAGTGAGGAAGAGCCAAAAAACCTTATCAGAAGAATGAATCAATTGGTCGAGCTAAATGAAACACGTGAATAGGTAAGCCTCAGACTAGCAGAGTACCAGGAAAAGATGAAAGGCTTATTTGATCAAAGATTGATCCCGGAGGTGGATATTGGTGGTCACTAGCCTATTCCATGAGGCCCCACCATTGTCTATTTCAGTTTTTCGGTTTCGGTACAGGTTTACTATTTTTAGCGAGTTTTTCGGGTTTAAACTTCGAACCGTTTGAGGCCTAGCGACGTTTTTGGGAAAACGAGGAGGGCAACATGGGTCCATGGACCAATGTTGCCGTTTCCAGAATTGTAGTCCTCGGATAGAGCTTTCTAATGATGTATCATGTGCGTCAAACGGAGATAGTATGCCAAAGTTACGTCCCTGGGAAGTTGAAACACCAATTTACCCAAACGGGGCCCATAGTTTGGCGCTTCATCTCCTAGGGTTAGGTTTTTGGGATGTTGAGGGTTCTCCATTGTTTCTCAATAATAAATAGGCCCTCGAGCCTCATTGTAACTCAGTTCAGAGGCCTGTAGCCGCCACATCTCTTCTCGGAGATAGCTACCAGTGCCCTAGCTAGTTTTATTTCCATTCTGTCTGTAAGCAAATTTCGGTTCTTTGATATTAATGAAATGAAGAGTTATTTCTGCTGCATCTCTGTATTTATGGTTATGTGTTTATTCTGTTGTGTTCCTTGATAAATCCGGATCAGTGGTATCAGAGCGGTCTGCTTTTTCTCGATCCTTCTTTGCATGTCCCCAACGAGGTCGGGGTATAAGGAGCTAGGGCTTGATCTGGTGGAACCTTTGCAAGATCAGCCTCGCAAACCTCGACGGACGCCAATGGGGGACGAAAAGAAAGATGAGGGAGCAGGAGATCCTATCAAAATATTGCTCGAGGAGGCCCTCGAAAGACAAAGGAACGTGATGATGGATAACTTTGCTCAGATCCTTCAACGGCTACCCACCGGCGACGCATCTGCATCCAGCAGCCACTCTGGAGGCGCGACTCCTTTTAAGGTACAAGTAAATTTTGACATTCCCATATTTGAGGGTCAAATAGACGCAGATGCCGTAGATAGATGGTTGAATCTGTTAGAAGGATATTTCTCGGTTCATGACTTTTCAGACCGGGAGAAGATTATTTTGCACTCCTCAAAGCTACCCCCCATGTTAAGGACTGGTGGGAAACCTACTGTGAGAACAAGGACCAGACAGAACCCTCTCTGTTCTCGGCCGTACCAACTTGGAATTCTTTCCGAGACGCCGTCAAGGAACAGTACTATCATGTGGGGAGCTATGAGGACAAGTACATACAATGGACCACGCTGCGACAACAAAGGGATCAAGATGTGCACGAGCTGACGAATCTGTTCCATACCCTGCGCACAAAATTGGGTATCAAAGATTCAGAGAAACATTTGGTGCTAAAGTATCGCAGCTGTCTGCACAGATACATTCAGGAGGAAATGGAGTTCCTCGACATCTCCTCGCTTGGTACGGCATACCGGTATGCTGCCAAGATTGAGCAGAAATTCAAGCAGAAGAAGCGAGACTTTGGGTCTGCGAATCAAAAGCAAGGGAAAGGTGCTTCCAAACCGCAGAACAAAGGACAGAGCCAAGGCATGGAGGCTAAAGACAACTCATCGAAGCCACAAGAAAAGAACAGCACCGCAAAGCCAAAGAAGGACACGGGAAAGTGGTGTGAGTTCCATAAGAGCTCCACTCACAACACGAGTGAGTGTCGGGCCAAGCAGTCGCTAGTGGCCGAGATGAGGGCTTCTGAGTCAGATGCATGCTCTGACTCCGAATCAGAACCTGAAAAGGCGAATGAAAAAGGGAAACAGATTATTGATGCGGAGCCCAATGCCATTGTTGCCACTGCAAAGATCCAAAAGGAGGAACCAGAAGATCCAGAGGAGGAGGAACGTCTCTTCCACTCCCAGATGTGGGTAAAGGGCTCCCCGGTACGGTTCATTGTCGACAATGGGAGCCAAAAGAACCTCATTTCAGCAGACGCCGTGAAGCGGTTGGGCTTGCCGACCACAGCTCACCCACATCCATACACCATCGGGTGGCTTCACCAAGGACGAGATCTCCGCGTCAGCCAGCAGTGTCGCCTTCTCTATAGCATCAAGCCCTTCACGGATGAGGTATTATGTGACGTTGCTCCTATTGATGTTTCTGATGTATTATTAGGACAACCATACTTGTGGAAGCGTCATGCTGTGTATGAGTCTCGACCTCGTGCTGTTATTATTACTTTGGGAAATAAGTTGTACGGGATACCAGAGGTACCACCTCCTACGACTATCTCTTTGGTTACTGCAAAACAATGCAGTAAGCTCATTTCCCAAACCAGGAAATTCGTTTTCCTGATGATCCACCCCCAGGGCAAGAAGAAGACTGTGGCCACATCCTCCAGACAGGGCTCCTCTGCACAACAACAACAAATGGATAAGGTTGTGGAGGAGTACGAAGACATATTCACCTCACCCACAGGGGTTCCTCTGCACTGTCAGGTCAAGCACCCGATTGATCTGACCCCAGGTGCGCCACTACCTAATGGACCGATCTATCGGCGCTCTGTTCTGGAGAATGATGAAATCAAGAGACAGATTCAGGAGCTGTTGCAGAAAGGTCACATCAGACCAATTTCATTGCCCTGTGGGAGCCCGATCGTGTTGGTACAGAAGAAGGATGGGACATGGAGACTCTGTATTGACTATCGGGCGCTGAACAAGATCATTGTCCGGAATAGGTACCCAATCCCACGGATTGATGACCTTCTGGACCAACTCAAAGGTGCAAAATATTTCAGCAAGATCGACCTGAAGTCTGGGTATCACCAGGTACCAATTGAACCCTCTGATGTGTGGAAGACTGCCTTCAAAACCAAGGAAGGCCTTTTCGAATGGCTGGTCATGCCTTTCGGGTTGACGAATGCTCCCGCCACCTTCATGAGGATGATGGATGACATCTTGCGGCCATTCACCAACTCATTTGTGGTGGTGTACTTGGATGACATTCTGATCTTCAGCCAGACTTGGGAAGAACACCTTCACCACATCCGACAAGTCCTCCAAACATTGCGGCAACACAAGTTGTGTGCCAATTTGGAGAAGTGCACTTTTGGCATGACCCAGGTTCAATATCTGGGATACATTATTGATGAAAGGGGGGTGCATGTGGATCCGGCCAAGATCCAAGTCATTCGGGATTGGCCAGCCCCAACCACTATAACAGAGCTTCGCAGCTTTCTGGGTCTTGCTAATTTCTATTGGAGGTTCGTGTTGGGATTCTCTCATATCACTTGGCCCTTGAGTCAAGTCACCAAGGGAGGAGCGAGAGAAAATTTTTTTTGGTCGGAACCTCAACAGAAGGCGTTCACAGAAGTGAAAAACCGCCTCTGTTCTGCCCCAGTGCTCACTTTACCAGACTTACAACAACCATTTGAGATCGAGACAGATGCCTCTGACTATGCTATTGGGGCAGTTCTTACTCAACAGGGACATCCAGTGGCATTTCATAGTGAGACATTGTCTGACACAGTTCGCAAGTATCCCACTTATGACAAAGAAATGTATTCCATTGTGCAAGCTTGTCGACAATGGAAGCATTACATTTTGGGGAAGGAAACAATCATCCACACAGACCACCAGCCCCTGCAGTTCATACAGACACAAAGGAAGTTGCAGAATGATCGCCATCAGAAGTGGTCCACATATCTGCAACAGTTTCATTTGAACATCAAGTACAAGAAGGGTAGCACCAATAATGTTGCAGATTGCCTCAACCGACCACCGATCGTGGCGCTCACCACCGTGCTCAACTCTTGTGGGCACGAGACTTCTGATTGGCCGCTTCTCTATGAGAGTGACCCAGAATTCGGCCACACTTACAAGGCACTCTTGGGGGGCACGCAAGTTCCAAATTTTCACCTCAAAGATGCACTTTTATGTCACCTGGGACACCTTTGTGTTCCTTCAAGCGAGCGTGCCAAGATGATATGGGAAGCACACTACAGTCGAGTCGCTGGGCATTTCGGGGTCGAGAAAACGGTAGCAATCCTGCAGAAGTATTTCTATTGGCCGAACCTTCGAAAGGATGTCGAGAAGCACATCAGATCCTGCACTGCTTGTGCCATTGCCAAACCGACCATCAAGAAGCAAGGCCTATATACTCCTCTACCTACCCCTAGTCGACCTTGAGAATCCATCTCCATGGATTACATGTCGGGCCTGCCTTCTACTAAGCATGGAAATGACTGTGTTTTTGTGGTCGTCGACAGATTCTCGAAGATGGCCATTATGGCGGCCTGCAAGAAGAATATCACAGCAGAAGCCACTGCTAAACTCTTCTTTAAACGAGTGTGGGTGCACTTTGGGATCCCACAGTCTATCATATCAGATCGAGATAGCAGGTTCCTCAGCACATTTTGGTCCAGCCTCTGGTCAATGTTGGACACAAAGCTCACCAAGTCCACAGCTTTCCATCCCCAAGCAGATGGCCAGACAGAGGTCGTCAACAGAATGATTGTACACATTCTGCGCATGTACAACTCAAAGCATCCACGCACATGGGACGAGAGCCTCCCCTATGTACAACACAGTTATAACCGGGCTCTCCACAGTTCAATTGGCCATAGCCCCTTTCAGGTGGGCTTGGGATTCCGGCCACTATGTCCCATTGACATAGCCATGCCGTTTGCAGCTGCTCAGGCCGATTCAGCTCATGTCCAGTCTGAAGTTGACAAAGCAAGTAGCTTCATCGAGCGCATTCAACACATCCGCCAACAGGTTCATGATATGTTGGACAGAGCCAATGCGAAGTACAAGCAGCGCCATGATCAACACCGGGTGCCACACCACTTCCAGGTGGGCGACAAAGTATGGCTACATTTGCAGAAGGAGCGCCTCACTGGACCTCACCGCAAGCTTCGCCCGCTCCGATACAGGCCGTACACCATCACCAAGGCTGTAGGTAACAATGCCTTCGAGCTTAGTATTCCACCATTCCTTGGTCTGCACCCAGTCTTCAATGTGGATCGCCTTCGTCCTTACTTTCCACCTCTACTGGACACCTCGGACATTGCAGAACAACTCACACCAACAGAGTTAAACCCAGACTGCATGGAACAGGCCACCACAGATTGTATCATGGACATGCAAATCAAGAACACTCGTCAACAGAAGATCCAACTGTATCGGGTTGTCAAAGCTGGCCAACTCCTGCACCAAGGAGAGTGGTTCACCAGGGACCAAGTTCAGCAGAAATTTCCTCATCTCATGGAGGAACTTAACGCAATGGGGACCATTGCTTCCTAAGGGGGGAGGAATGATCCAGGTGGATATTGGTGGTCACCTGCCTATTCCACTTGGGGCCCCACCATTGTCTATTTCAGTTTTTCAGTTTCGGCACAGTTTACTATTTTTAGCAGTTTTTCGGGTCCTAAACTTCTGGAGCCGTTTTGAGGCCCTAAACGACGTTTTTTGGGAAAACGGAGAGCAACATGGGTCCATGGACTGATGTTTCTTGTTCCAAATTTGTATTCCTCGGATAGATCTTTCTAACGAGGTATGGTACGCGTCAAACGGAGATCGTATGCCAAAGTTACGCCCCTGGGAAGTTGAAACACCAATTTACCCAAATGAGGCCCATAGTTTTGGTGCTTCATCTCCTAGGGTTAGGGTTTTTGTTGTTTAGGATTTCCCATTGTTTCTAAATAATAAATAGGCCCTTGAGCCTCATTGTAACTCAGTTCAGAGGCCTGTCGCCGCCACATCTCTTCTCAGAGATAGCTACCAGTGCCCTAGCTAGTTTTATTTCCATTCTGTCTGTAAGCAAATTTCAGTTCTTTGATATTAATGAAATGAAGTGTTATTTCCGCTGCATCTCTGTATTTATTGTTATATGTTTATTCTGTTGCATTCTTGCATAAATCAGGATCAAAGATCTAAAGCTAGGGAAATCCAAGTATGGGATTTGGTGCTACGATGGGATGTTAGGCGGGTGGACAAAGGGAAACATGGGAATTTCAACTCCCTCTAGTCTGGTCCTTTTAGGGTGTAATATCCCAAAATGGGGATGCAACAATACATGAACAAAAAACTGGAAGTAGCTGTGTAAATCAAATCATAAACATGGGAAACCAATATGGAGATATAAAATAATGTATTATACCAGCAAATCAATACATAATAGTGAGGCATGAATCATATACAATAAACGAATAAGCCTCCCATAAGAAATCACTCCACAAATGAGCTGCTGTAATAATACAAGAATTCCGGAGACTGCTACAGCGCAGTTATAAACACACTGCTACAAAAAAAGAATGCACAAAAGATGTAGGGCTGTTATATTCCTAAAACAATATGCCCAATACAGATCTAAGCTCAATATAAACTCCTACAAGAACCCATAAAGGGTTTTCAGAAATACACCCTATACAAGATGGGATCTAAAGCCCAATGGCTGAAGATTCTCTGCAAACTAAAGAAAAAGAGTTTATAAGGCTGAAATATAATAGATTTGATGCAGATCCCTTCAAATGTCTCCTCCCATGCAAGGATAAAACCCTCAATCACAAGAAAACACTGCAAAGGAACCACAAGATCTTCCACTGAAGCTGCCCTCCAAAATAACGCAAGTCCCAGCTGGAAATTACGGGAAATATATGGCCTGGTGCAAAATATATGAAATATTCTCAAGGACTCTCCAAAAAAATCTCCCAAGAGAAGGAAACCTTCCTCCTATGAGAAACTAGATTAGAAAGAGGGATTCTAACCCCTCCACTGCTGCACCTTGCAACACAGCACAATAACCTGCAGAAACTGCGCTGATGAAGAAAGATGTAGCTTGGCCTGAAAACCTGAATGTGGAAATGAATACAATAATATTTCAAGAGGCCTCTCAAGGAAAGAGGTGGGATTCATGCTAAACAACACCCGATGCTAAACAACACAACAACCTTGCTAAACAGTAAAAGGAAGAAAAAGTGTAAGCAAACCAAAATAATAATCTAAAACATGAGCTCAAATGGCTACCATCCTCTTCCTTAAATAGAATATGAGCTTGCTTGCCCTTGGCCCACTCAATTAGGTAATTTCCTTCATAAGATCCATCTCCCTCCAAAACTATGTTATTACTCAATCAATCTCCACTCCTCCATAACAGCACTGTTGACTTGGTCAAGGTTGACTGAATCAACATGATCTAACCCTGTTCACACTTGGAGATGCTTTATTTAGCTACTGAAAAAGGTATCCTTTCACACTTAAAGTGTTTTTATTACTGCTAAGGAGACTTATGGGCCTCCCCACGCACTTTTTTCACCTACCTAGTGACAAAAAAAACTATAATATTCCATTTAGCTGAAGGCTGAATTTTTGGAATATTACAGTCCTCCCCTCGAAAATGTTGCTTGTCCTCAAGCAACTGTATAATGAGAGAAAAATTCCTCCCCTCCTCCTCTTGTGGCCTCCTCATCAATAGTCCCCACCAGTGCTCAAAATAATCTGCAATAAATCTTCCCTCCAATGTTTCCTCCCAAGTATGCAAAACCAAATGGCTCACATCATGAAAAGGTGGAAGGTGTAAGTGGAAACCTTATTTCTGTCCAATGGCCTTCTCAAGGTATGAGTGATGACAAGCATAGGGGATATCATTCCCAATGAGAAACTCCCAAACCCATGCTATCATCCAAATGAAAAGAGCCATTCTAGGTAGCTCATCAAAATGATCCTCAACCCCTGGTTCATGCAATGTATTGGGGCTGGATGGAGAGATTAGATTCTTCCACCCAAGTTGTTTGTAACTCCATTTATGGTATGTATGGGGCTACTGCTGATCTTGGTCTGAAATAACATGGCCTCCAGGAATGGCCCAAGCTACCCCACCAAACAATTCAGCCATGAAGTGCCTCCTCCAAGAACTCAAGTTCTCCAAATGGCTCCTCCCACATGAAGAAAAGAGATGTAGTATGGCAGTAATGGTTTTCCCATTGTTTCTCCTGAAACATGCAACATGTATAGTAGGGATAATCATACTACCAATGGGCATCTTCAACTCTTGTCCCACTTTCCAAACAAGGCTTCCCATGAACATAGGAACATTAGCAATATATGGAAGCAAAAACCAATGAAAACAAGTTGCCGTATGACAACCGGAAAGTGGATCATAGTTCCACACATGGAACTAGCGTAGCGCATCCCTTGCCTACCTCAAATCAAAGAACAATAAGTGATTTTACAGCCACTTGTTTGCTGCCACAATCATCTTACAAGATAGGATCATGAAAGTAAAATGTGGTGCCAATGGTGCACATAAGGAATCATGTGGCTTCCCCCACAAACCACCAAAAGGATAGCCTATCTCAATGCTACATTTGGCCTCAAGTACATCATAATATAATGTATAAGAAGGACTGAACCTCCTTAATACAACATGCTGCTCATAAAAAGTAAATAAGTACAAATCATAATGCAAAATTGTACCTTCTACACCATGTACTTTGGTCCTTTGCATTAGGGGAATTTTGAGGTCTAAAATGGGCCTCCTAAGGAAATAATAAAATAATAGTTAAACCAATAAAATAATATTTATGAATTTTCAATTCACTTTTTGCACCATAATCCATGTAACCATAGTTAAATTCAATTCAAAATTTGTACCAAAATAAAATTAATAAAAAAATTGTATTGATGTGACTATAAATAAGAATGAGTTTTTCAAGAAAAAATCATTATCATTGAACAACTAATGCATTTGTTCTTTGTACTTAAATAACTTAAAATAAAATATAAATATAAATTCATAAATTCTTAATTATATAATATGTTATTAATTAAAATTTATATTATTTAAATTGTGTAATAACATGTAATTAATGTACTATATAAAAATAATATAATAAATGTAATATATTATTTTATGCATGAATTTTATTCAAAAAGTGTAAAATGACATTTATTATGAGTACTTTACTTTGACTTTAAAAGTACTTAGAGCACTACCATGGTTAACCATGAGTTTTTATCCACCATTGAGAATGTGACAAGTAAGTACCTTTAACTCAAGCAATGCCACCTCAACCATTAGGGATGATGTCATCCCCTAAAATGTGATTGGTTATCATAAAGTGAATTTTGATTGTACATTTTCCTTAGGAGGCCCATTTTAGACCTCAAAATTCTCCAATGAGGCCAAAATGGCTCAACTAGAAATTCTCCCTCACTCTCAATGAGTAGGGAAGTGGTTGTGCCAACCTCTCCATCAACTTCTGGGCTATGCATCTCTCCATATGCTGAAATATATCATGCTGGATGCCCTCCCAAGTGAACTCCTCCATCAAAGAATGATATGCATCAAAGTGCATAGAAAGGAAGTCCTCATATGCTGCATGTAGCAGCTTCTCCTTGAGCTCAGAAGCTTTAGTCAAGAAGACTCTACCATAAGAATATATGACCACATCATCCACCACATATATATAATCTCCATCCAGGTCATCAAGAATCATGCAAGCACCAATATCCTTGGATTACTCTAGTTGAGATCTCCAATATGGATCAATCCTCCTAAGAGACAACGCTGATGATCTAAAATGTGAAGCTTCCCACATGTTTTTGTCTACTCCTTTGACATCCCCCAAGCCAAAGTCATCCTCCAAAGTGCTGCCATGCCCATCATGCAGCTACTCATGCTCAAATAGAAGTGGTGACCTTTGGAAGTTGGCCTACTATGAAAAGATACCCTCCAAAAAGAATCTTCTGATCTTGGCCAATGCAAGCATGAGTGGCCTCCATCTACTCCAATGTGTGGAAGATTCCTTCCTCAAAGGAAGTACCTTTTGTTTCTCCAAATCCATGGAGCAGCTCCCTTGCACCTGAAGGTGCCATCCTCCATCACTGCAACAACTTTTGTCAGTGCAGTATGTGTAGTGAGAGTGGGTAATGCTAAGAATGGGAGAATGTCCCCCTCCTTGAGTCTACCCCAAACTCTCTGTGCTGTAATAGACCCCTCCAAAGTATCCACCCCTCTGGGATCTAAGAGTGGTGCTATCCAATGTGAAACATTCCTCATCATCTCCTGATCTGGTGGTCTCCCCGGTGGAATGCCTCCATGTAATGAGACATCAATGTCAAGAGTAGAATACACATATGGATGGAAAAATTTGTCCCTGCCCTTACACGCAAATTAATCTGCCTCTTCTTTTCATTAACCCTCTGAAATAGATAGGGGTGTGTGCTCCTCATCATGTGATGCTGACCTTCCTCCCTACCTTCTCTTTCCATCTGCAATGCTTCACAATCATGTTGTTCATCGATTGTGCCTTGATCTCCACATATGAGATCCTGGGGAATTCCTTGCAAAGAAAAAAGAATCCCTCTTGTTGGATTAAGTGCTCCATCTACCTCTGCATGAGGTGCTATATGTGCTCTAGATATGATAGCGCTGTTGCCCCCATCCTTCTCTTCCTATCCAATATGAATGGAAGTCACCTTCTCAATAAGAGGATCCCCTCTTGGGAAAGGGATCTTCATGCCCTCTTGTTCACGATCATGGGACAGAGTTCTTGCCTCTAGCAAAGTATTATGCAATATGTGAGCCTCTTCAATAGACTTCTGAAGTGGATTTGAGTTCATAGGTTCCTCCATCATATGCAGAGGTTTTGTGTTGTGAAACTAGCTCCAAAAATAGAAGAAAAGAGATATCAATGCCTTAGAAATAAGCCACTTCGAGGGGGCAACCTCCAATACATTACATGAATGAACAATTCTTGAATGATACAAATTACAAAACCTCCTTTCTATATATGAGTCCATGGGGCCACAATGTAATCCTGGCCAGGCCTATGATAATAATTTAAGGGCACAATAATAACAATATGGGGTTACGGGGGTACAATAATAACAATAAGGGGTTACACTTACATCCTTACAACAATAAGTACATGCTAAATATGAGACTAACATTTTGTTTTTTTGGTTCCACCAATGATGTTTCAGAATGTTTTCCATCAAACCTTTCCACTAATCTCTTAGTGAACTTTGCATAAGAAGAGATATTTGAATTTCTTAATGAAAAAGACTCAAATATCAACCAAGCATAGGCCTTACCTCCAAATTGCAGCGCTGCAACTTTTATGGCTTCATCTTTAGAAACTTGGTGCTGCTGCAAATAGGTGTGTAACTCCTCCACCCAAGCTCTAGCTGAACATGTTGGTGACCCATCAAAAGTAGATAGGAAAAATATACCCTTTTCATGCTGCTTGCTCCTCTCCACCTTGATCTTGCAAAACTCTTGGAAAGTGATATGATCTCTAAACTTCTTAGTTTGAGACTCATATTCTTGCAGATAATCACCAAGAGCTTCCCTTCTAGGCATTTCTTCTTCTCCCATCTCCCTCATAGCAGATCTGGGCATATGACTGCACTGTGAATAATAGTGTGTAGCTGCATGCTCACACACATCATGTGAAAATGTAGAGTTGGCTTTAGATCCAGACTCCTTTGGAGATTGTCTCTCTCTTCTCATCTTCTTGAGATCTCCCTTGCTATTCTGCATAGTTTGAAAGAGAAGCTTTGAGAGCTCCTCCTCCTCTCTTCCTCCAAATAATGGGGTCTTATTTTTGTTTTATCTATACATCTTCTCTTCCAGTGAAGGGCTTCTCCTCATGGTGACATATTGGCTGAATGCACAGGCTGAGCCAAGATTATGCTCCGATACCACTGTAATATCCCAAAATGGGGATGCAGCAATATATGAACACAAAATTGGAAGTAGTAGTGTAAATCAACTAATAAACATGGGAAACCAGTATGCAGATATAAAATCATGTTTTATTCCAAAAAATCAATACATAATAGTGAGGCATGAATCATATACAATAAAGGAACAAGCCTCCCATAATAAATCACTCCACAAATGAGCTGATGTCACAATACAAGAATGCCGAAGATTGCCTAAACGCAGTTATAAACACATTGCTACAGAAAAATAATGTAAAAAAGATGTAGGGCTATTATATGCCTCAAAATATATGCCCAATACAGATCTAGGCTCAATACAAACTCCTACAAGAACCCAGAAAGGGTTTTCAGAAATACACCCTATACAAGACGGGATCTAAAGCCCAATGACTGAAGATTATATGAAAACTGAAGAAAAAGAGTGTAGAAGGCTGAAATATAACAGATCCGATGCAAATCCCTTCAAAGGTCTCCTTCCATGAAAGGATAAACCCCTCAATCACAAGAAAACACTGCAAAGGAACCACAAGATCTTCCACTGAAGCTGCCCTCCAAAATAACGCAATTCCCAGTTGGAACAGTGCTGGAAATGATAGGAAATATATGGCCTGTTGCCAAAGACCTAAAATATGCTCAAGGGCTCTCCAAACAGATCTCCCAAGAGAAGGAAACCTTCCTCCTATGAGAAACTAGCTCAGAAAGTGGGATTCTAACCCCTCCACTGCTGCACCCTGCAACACAGCACAATAAACTGCAGAAATTGCACTGATGAAGAAAGATGTAGCTTGGAATAAAAACCTAAATGTGGAAATGAATACAATAATCTTCCAAGAGGCCTCTCAAGGAAAGAGGTGGGATTCCCGCTCGGGAACACCCAGTGCTAAACAACACAACAACCTTGCTAAACAGCAAGAGGAAGAAAAAGTCTAAGCAGACCAAAATAATAATCTAAAACATGAGCTCAAATGGCTGCCATCCTCTTCCTTAAATAGAATATGAGCTTGCTTTCCCTTGGCCCCACTCAATTAGGTCATTTCCTTCATAAGATCCATCTCCCTCCAAAATTGCGTTATTCCTCAATCAATCTCCACTCCTCCATAACAACGTTGTTGACTTGGTCAAGGTTGACTGAATCAACATGATCCAACCCTGTTCACACTTGGAGATGCTTTATTTAGCTACTGAAAAAGGTCTCCTTTCACACTTAAAGTGTTTTTATTGCTGCTAAGGAGACTTATGGACCTCCCCACTCAATTTTTCACCTACCTAGTGACAAAACAAACGATAATATTCCATTTAGTTGAAGGCTAAATTTTTGGAATATTACATAGGGTGGCAGAGGTCAAAGGAAACAATACTTTTGCATTGGAGAAATTAGAAGGAGACATACTTAAGGCACCCATGAATGGGTAGTTCCTCAAGTTCTATGTTCATCACTGATGAGGGCTAATCCAACTCACTGTATATATCATTCCATCGTCTATACTCCATTTTGTTTCCTCCATTGTTTACATTTCTCCCATTTCATCTTCCATATCATCTTCCACTGTTCCCTTTTGTTTCATCCACTGTTTGAATTTTTCATTTAATCTTCCATATCATCTTCCATTTTGTGTCCACTTGACTGTTGGTATAAAACGTTGTCTAATTAGTGTGCATTTGCGACTCCATGTTCCCAATAAAGCACAAGCATTCAAGTCTGCAGGTTCTCAGCGCATTGAGAACAACACGTTGTCTGCAGATGGAGCTAATGTTGGCCTGTGACCGCACACAAAGTGGAGAAAGAGAAAGGAATGGAAATCCTGACTGTCAAAGAGCTTCAAAGGAATCAATCTGCCTTTCCATTTAGTAGAAAGGGGAAAGTGTCGCTGATAAGGTGTAATGGTGAGAAAAATTCATTTCTACCCTCATTCATCTCATTTATCCTCTTTACCTTCATTTACCCTTTTTTACCCTTCATTTTTCCATTTCTAAGGTCTCGCAGTACATTTCTCTATTCGTAGCTCCACCCCCCCACTTAAGGCCGCTTGATATATATATATATATATATATATATATATATAACATATGACATAGACCGCACCTTACCCCTTCCTTACCTTCCAGCATCGCAAGATCGCAAAATCATTCGTAACACCATTCACCACTTATAACTTCGTCGATGCGATATAAAGGGACCCACCTTCCTGTATGAGCCTTTATCGTAAACAATCCACTCCTTTCCATTCAAAACCTTTATCGGCACTCAATTACCTTTGCACACTGCCAACCTCTCCACACATCGCATTTCGCACTTCGTAGAATATAACTTCTACCCTTTGCTACTTCCATGAAAATATGGGGGATTGCGGTCTGTGAGCGGGCCCACTTCCTTGCCATGTCATCCTCACCTCACGACGCTTCACCCATCACATATCTTATCATTCACCTCGCGCTGTTTATAACAAAGGTTTCCAATTTGTGATTTGTGATATGGATTTGGGCCCCACCTTCCCGCCATGTCATCAATAGCCCTCCCGTGGCCTTTGTCCCTCTCTTTCCATGCTAATTATCCCAATATCCTCACCATTTCCCCTTCATCTCTAGCATAAGCATGGCATTTTGGTGGAAAAACACAGGTATGGTTGATTTAGTTTATCTAGGAAAACTCCGCTAAAGTGAGAGGCATGCGCAACAAAATTGGCCATTTCATTTTGGTTAAAATGAATCATGAGAATTAGAGAGTGGAGGCCTCCCACATCAGATGAAATCAAGTGGTGCAAACCAGATTACCCAATTGTTCGTGGTCAATCCTTGCCGTCCCCACAGAGGATTCTAGGATTTGGCCTACGTGGCACATCATTTTGTTCCTTTTTACTTTTTTATTATGATTTTTGCTAGTAAAATCCTGATTTCACCTTATTCTATTTTGATTTTCTGTTACGGGAGTGATTTCTTGATGCACACTTAGTTAGTTTGTTAGGATATTTTTATTTTCACATGTGTGGGCCAATCATGACTCATTATTCGATCGGGAATCCTCAATAAGAACTCTATATGTAGGAAGTTCATAGATGTAATAAGGGTTCTATAATTTTGAAGAATTTTGCTATAGTTTTGTATGATTGTGCTCCCTGTGCTCTGAGATACATATTTGGGAGAGTTGTTTAAACTTAATATGATACAGAACTGTTATTTGGATTCTAGATGGAGCAATGAGTAGTATGTATGTGTTTCCTTCTGTTATCAGTAATATCCTTTTTATGTGTAATCATCCTTCATGCTATGCTGCTTTGATGGTTTGTGTAATGTAGCTGCCAGTGGTTTGCAATTTTATTCATGAATTCGTGTTGGTATAAAACTTAGGTGTTAACGCTCATGTATTAAGCTTGCTGCACTCCCTTAATTCGCACTCCATGAACCTCTGTTGTTTTCCATATCTCATTCACATCCGCTTCCTCTGAGTTCACGGGGGGACAGATTCTTAATCCTCTTAAGCCTATCTCTTGTGGGTTCCTTCTCCGTTCTTTCTCAATGCCTCTGCATATTTTTAAAGCTTCTTCTCATTGTTTTATACTTGGCCCATTTGGAAGCCATCAAGCCTCACAACCTTCTGAGCCCTCTCACAGTATAGGGAATTCACATGAATCGACTCCAATGGTCTTCTCCATTCATGAACCACCAAAACCATTATTCTCTTGACCCATATTCTGTCAGAGGCATTTATACAATTGTCCACATTTAACCTTTGATTTTAGGATGTCCTAGGCACTGGTCTTTTGCAACTCAAGGCTATCTCTAGGAGCTACAACAAAGAGCAGGGTGGTCGAATATAGTTCATATGAATCCTTGTATAGGTCGGAAGAGAAATCAGTGGGATGGGAGAAATTAGTTGAGTAGTAGGGAAAGGGATACTCTCATGATATTATAGATACATTAAGAATTATGAGGGCGGAAATTAGAACTTGTAAAGTTGGTAATGAGCATTTGATTGATGCCCAGGAAAGGATTGGAAAAGCTCAAGAAAAGAAAGATGAGGTTAATGCAGTTATTCTTCAAAGCCTTTCAATTTTAAGAAAACATGGATAGTTGGGAACCAGTCATGGAGATAGGAAAGAAGAAAAAACTAATGGAGCAGATGGAATCCGATCTCAGAAAAGGTATAGGATGGACCATGTTGACACATTAAAGAGTGGAATATCCTTGGGGTCACATGAGCAGAGGGATAGTACACATGGATTTTATTCTAGCACTACTTCTAGGAGACATCATCCATCCCCGCCAACATTATCATAGGAGGAGCGGGAAGGAGTATTTTCCAAAGGAATTCAAGAAAGAGCTGCCTCCTACTTTTGTTGGTGGGATGACAAAACCAGAAGATGCTAAATCATGGCTTCTTGGAATGAGAAAATTTTGCAGACTTCATGATTACTCAGAGAATATGAAAGTCAAGATAGTTATAGTTTTTTTTTTTCCAAGTGGTTCACGTTCCTATGTGCCCGCACACATGTACTAGCTACATCCACGGTCTTAATGAATCACAGTAAATCACCCTAAAGGAATCTACTGTCGGCCTAACACTGAGGCCTAACCCCGCGGGCGTCTAGGTGATTTGACCTTGTGACCTCTCAATCTGGGAGTACTTCCAAGCGGGGACTCAACCAATTGAGCTAACCCTTGGGGATATCAAGATAGTTATAGTTAATCTCAAGGGAAAAGTAAATATTTGGTGGGAAGATGTCAAGCATTTCAGAGGCATCAAAGAAGAGAAGTTGACTTGGGAAGAATTTGAAGGACTCTTTAGGAAGAAGTACCTGTCTAGGAGGTATTATGATGGAAAGGCCAAAGAAGTTGTGAGATCGGGATGGGTTCCATGTTAGATGAAGAAAACACAAAGAAATTTATTTAGCTATTGAGATATGTGCCCTATCTCAAGGATGAGAAAAAAAATATCCAAAGTTTCATAAGAGGATTGCCATTATTATTCAAATATTGTATTGATTTTGATGAGCCTCGACCATTGGAATAAACCATCAAGAAGTTGAACATTTTTTTGAGCAGATAAAGCACAAGCCTGCGTTTAAGCATGACTAGAAGGGTAGAGAGAAGAATAAATGAAAATGGCCCGAGAAGTGAGGAAGATCTGAGGATGTAGGTGAGACGGAAAATATGGCTCCTCATAAGAAGTTCAATGCAACTGAGAAAGGGCATAGGTCTCATCTCATTGAGCAACAAAATAAAGGTGGAAATAGAGAACCATTGAATTATTGGACTTCTGGTGGACAGCATCACATGAGATATTTTCCATGGTATCAGGGTACCAGGCCTTATATCTACAATGCTTAGGAAGTGCAAACAATTGGGGATGTATCATAGCTAATTCCCAGGATTGATGCAATATGACTATCATGCAAAGTGTTGACTAGATTGAATACCATGAAAAGTGTTGACTTGATTCCACAGAGAGGCCCAACAGGGATTGCAAAAGTTCATGATTGAATTATGTAGTCAAAATTATGAAGGGGTTTTCTCAACTTAGCTATTGCCAGTTTATAATTTTATTTGATGTTTTGAGAAGTTGTCATGAGTTGATGAATAGTAACATATGCATGATAAAAATCCATACTCTACGCTTGTTGATATGCATATTGTGACAAGTTGTGACTGTAGAAAATCCACATATATTCAACTGATCTTGTAATATTATAAAACAAGATACTTGAATCTATTCTACAAATTTGCGAAAACCAAATATGATCACACAACCACATGAACAAGAAAGAGAAAGAATTTAAATCGCACAACACAAAGATGTATGTGGGGAAAGCCTCAGCTAAAAACCACGCTATCTATATATTGCATAAAGTCAAGAATATGAAACAATACAATGTATTTCCTTTCCTAAGAAACCTCTACACTATCTCTGATTGTCTCACTCTGATCTTGGCAAGTTTGGTCCAATACTTAACCAAAAACTTGCACCTAAATTACCAGCCTGGGTTACACAGTCCTGGAATAATTGAGTCCCTATTAATTAGAAAATTCCAAAGAATTTATTTCGCAATGTATCGAAGCCATCCTGATGACCTCATGCATGGCATGTACAATTTTCTAATTATACAACTCATAGTTCTCTTCCCTTTAAATCCAATCTCAACTGGGCCTTCCTTAGAAATGACATGAAAAACTATTTATAGTGAATTATCATCTATTTGACTAATAAATTCATGTGAATTAAATAAAATTTAATTCATTGTACCTCTCACTAGCTCATCCATCAGTTAGAACTAGTTAAACTGGATTTAACTCAAATACATTGAGTTAACTAGTTACAACTCAAAATAAACTCAACCAAGGATCCTAAAAAGTAGGAGACACCCTACATGCCTCTAGTTTGACACTCAAATAAAATTAACTGAGATAACTAAGTCTTCACGACTCAGTAAAATCATACAAGTTGTCATGTGATTTGGAATTACAATTTACTTCTAATTTAGTTAAGGGAAAATTAAGCTAGAATCCCTTTTGATGCCATTTTCAATATTTCTTGTTGCCAATTTCAACACTGCCTCTCAACAAAAAAGGAATTCAACTATATCTCGATCTGATACCTTTGGAATGTTCTGCATGCAACACTTCTCTCTAGTGTTGTTGCTACTGCAAATTCTGAAACTGAAAAGCATCCAACATGAATCAGTATGATGCATTTATCACCAGAGTCTCTAACTGCTACAAGCTACTGCACTTTCTACTGAAAAATTTGCGCTGTTGTTGACTCTGCATTGTGCCATATGCACTGCTACCAACTATGTTATGCACTCCCAGTATATGACTATTGTTAATCTCTACATCTGTCACTCTGACATCTGAATTCATCAACCGCCACTGATCCATCCTACTACTGTGTATTGTGGGCTCCTGTAGCAAGGTAATGATCCATGAGAAAAAACATCTCAATGGACCCTACCCAAATTTATACACCCTTGGGACTATTTATTCACATTGCCCCACCTCTCACCTAGAGGTATGGTTGCATGTTCTCCCTCTGCCCACTTTGCTCAAAATTTCCCCATACTTGATGTCTCTACTTGAGTGGATGTCTCCACTAGGCCTCCTCTATGCTTCTCCAATTGTGGCTGCTCCAAAACTTTCTAAGGATTCTTCTAAGGCTGCATGTTGAGAGTTAGTTCATACTCCCTCTCAACTGATCTGAAATTACTGTATTATTTTTTTTGTGCTAAGTGTATTTTCAGTTATAAAACATGTGCATACTTGTCTCATTAGTTTTCTTAAGGATTGAGGTTTTTGTCCATGAAATGTAGATGTGAATTAGAAGTATAAAACAAGCTTAAACAACACTAAACAACAGTGTAAAATAGAGAAATAAGTCACCACATGAAATTTACACAGGAGGCAGGATGAAGCACTTCACCCCTCCTGGACTACATCTGCTGGTCCATCTCCTAATGGCATGTCCATCTTTCATTATGCTCAAAATTTTGCAAATATATGTAGTTACATTGCTCCAATGGCTTTTTTCTTTGCACCAATGGCTCCATAATGCTCCAATTAGTCAAAAATGACTCTTCATTACCTCAGAATGGGCGAAAATTGAGTCTCCTACTCTTTTTCCCAGTTACACTTAGAAAAACTCCACTAAAAGTGGAGGACTCCACTTAGCTGGAGTTAAATTAGGCAATTTTGCCTTTTTGGGCACACTGGCCAAACTTCTGCCTAAAAGACCGCAACATTTAAAGTTAGCGGTTTGGGCGGTTGGGCACATGCCACCCCAAATACCGCGGTTACAGTAATGGTTGGGCAGAACCCAAGGCATCAACTATGGTGATAAGGTTAAACTCCAGTTGAAACGTTGTGGTTAGTGGAGACCGCACAGAGATAACGTTTTAGAACGTAGCCATGTGAAAAAAAAATATTGCGGACAGTTTACGTTGGCAGAGACTGCAGGTTAGGCTGACTGTCAATCGGTTGGTATATTTGTTTGCAATGTGAACACCATCGGGGACCGCCAGCGGTCCCCAACCCCCAAACTCCACTATATTAAACTATAACAATAACCTGCCTCCTATATAGGTTAACAACTACGTGTAGCTCGGGTGGTGGAGACCTGTGCGTGCCCTACCGGTGGTCCAAGGTTTGATTCCTGCGGACCCTCAATAATTTTTATATGCTATTTCGGGGACACATGGCGACCTCAGGGCTGATCACGTGTCACCCTATAATTGGTTATTCAAACAAAAATTATGACTCATTCGACCAATAAAGAAATGATACTTGTCAAACCCCAATTGGTTTTGAGGAAAGGAATATTCCTCAAATATTCCCTTTTGCTGACTGTGCATCCCAGTCAACCCTGGTCAAATTGTCGCAAAATTGATCTGTTTGGCATTTCGATCAAAACATGATATCTCCCTTATATGACATCAGTTTTCAAACCGTTCAAGGCACCAGAATCAGGAAGACAAGATCTACGCAACCATCATGTTTTCAACCCAATCCTGTAACTTTGAATTTTGAGCAAAATTTATGAACTCCTTATCACTCCTCCCCATTGGGAAGCTTTTGGACCCCAAAATACTTGATTACCTATTCAGTAGATGAGGGTACAACTCCCTCACCTTTCCAACCTCCATCCATCTTGCCTTGCTCAGTTTAGTGCCTTTGAGCTTAACTCGAAGGTAGTCAACACTTCCCCTCTTGGATGCTCGTGTCCTCCTGTCAAGAATTGTATCTTCTTTGAGCTCATCCAGAAATTATAGCGAGAAATATTCAATTGAAGGTAGCTAAACATCACTTCCTTGATCATCGATCAAAGGTGGCTCATACAAACATAAGTTTTCAACATTAAAAACTGAATACATTTGCATATAAGAAGGAAAGTCAAGTTGGAATGCATTATTACCTACTTGCTTTATGATCCTGAATGGACCATAACGAATGGGTTTAAGCTTTTTAACTTCCCCTTGCATCCTTTCTTTGCTAATGTGCAACCATACCTCATATCCCTCTTGAAACTTGTGACCAACTCGATGTTTATCATGCCTCTCTTTGTATTTTCTTTGACTTTTCTCAAGCTTTTCTTGTACTTGTTGATGTATAATCTCAATTTTCTCAATGAAATTTCGAGCCTTGTCAACATCACTATGGCCATCAATTGCAACATGCTTCCCAAAGATGAAGTCTAATGGAAATTTTGGAAAATACCCAAAGCATACTTCAAAAGGTGACGTTTGTGTTGAAGAGTGCTTTGCGCGGTTGTAAGCATGCTGAATATAATGCAGTTGTTCATCCCACAACTTAGGATGTTTGCTGCAATATCCTCTCAATAGATGCACAACGGTTTTGTTCACCACCTCGGTTTGTCCATCTGTTTGTGGATGAAAAACAATACTCTTTTTCAACTTTGTGTCCATCATTCTCCATAGATTTGACCAAAAATTCCCAATGAACCTAGAATCCCTATCACTAACAATAGAAGTTGGCAATCCAAAAAGAACCCAAACATGTTGAAAATAAAGTTCGCAGTTTGTTCAGCAGTAATGGTTTTATTACATGGAATAAGTATACACATTTTACTGAATCTATCCACAACTACATAAATATAATCATGTTGCTTTCTTAAAATAGGTAGACCTCCAAAAAATTCCATGGAGACACTCTGCCATGGCCTTGATGGTAACGGTAGTGGCATGTACAACCCAAGGTTTATATTACTAGGCTTACTTGTTGCACACATAGAACAACCTCTTATAAAACGCGACACACTATCTATCATGTGAGGCCAATAGCAATACCTCTGTAGATGCAGGACTGTTTTTCTTACCCCAAAGTGTCCAACAATAAGAGATGAATGAGCTTCTCTCATAACACTTAGCCTCTCTCCTTGTGGTATACACAACTTTCCCAAATGAAACAACAAATTGTTATGCATGTGATAATATTTTTCTTCAACTTGATTCCCTTCACTCAAACTAGTAGACACATCTTGGAAATCAATGTCATGTGCATATTGTTCTATGTAACTCTCATGCACAACAAACTCATTTTTGAGTAAATTAGATGCACTAATGATTGGTCTTGAAATCATATTAAAACTTTATTGAAAATTCCTTTCTTGTACCTTATAACCAAGTGAAATTGTTGAATAAATCCCATACACCTAAAATGTCTTGATTGCTGCAATTTTGTTTGTGACTGCAAGTACTGTAATGGTTGGTGATTGGTATTCACAATAGTCTCTTTACCCATCAAGTAATGTTTCCACTTCTTAATGCTTTGTACCAACGCATATAGTTCTTTTTCATATGTAGGATAATTAGTCACAACACCATTGAATGTTTCAGAATGAAAAGTGATAGGCTTACCATGCTGCAAAAGTACTGTTTCCATGGCATAATCACTAGCATCAGTTTGAATCTCGAATGGATATCTCAAATTTGGTAATGCAAGGAATGGAGCTGAACTGATCTTGTCTTTTAAAGCTTCAAAATCTTGTTGTTGTTTGCCTCCCCATTGGAAGCCTTTCTTCACACTTGTCACTGCATGCATAGGAGTTGCGATTGAAGAAAAGTTAGCAATAAACTTTCTCCAATATTGAGCTGCACCTAAGAAACTTCTTACCTTAGTAACTGTTTTGGGTGTGGGCCAATTCACAATGGCTTCCACTTTAGAAGTATCAATTCTCAACTCTCCTCCTCCTACAATATGTCCCAAATAGACCAAAGAAGTATTTCCAAACTCACACTTTGACATCTTAAGAAACAATTTCTCTTTCTTCAAAATATCAAGCACTCTATTCACATGCAATACATGATCTTCTCTTGTTTTGCTGAAAATCAATAAGTCATCTAAGTACACAATCACAAATTCATCAAGGAATGGATTCAAAACGCTATCCATAACACACATGAAAGTTGTCGGTGAATTACACAAACCAAATGGCATAACTAGCCACTCAAAGAGTCCTTGTTTGGTTTTGAATGTAGTTTTCCATACATCACTTTCTGCAATTCTTACTTGATGATATCCACTTCATAAATCTAACTTAGTGAAAAAATTTGCTTCTTTCATCTGATCAAGCAAATCATCTATTCTTGGGAGTGGGTAAAGATTCTTTACCGTAATCTTGTTCAAAGGTCGAAAATCTACACACATGCACCAAGTCCCATCTTCCTTTGGTATCAAGACTATGGGTGAAATGCATGGCAAGGTGCTTGGCCTTATGATTCCTTTGTCCAACATCTCTTTTATTTGCCTATTTATTTCAGCATTCTCCATTATCGACATGCGATACATACCAATGTTTGGAAGAGGACAATCTTGCTGCAACTCAATCTCATGTTGAATCTCTCTTTTTGGAGGCAATCCTGTTGGCCCCTGAAACATCTCATGATGTGCATTAACTACATCATATAAATCTGACTTCAACTTAGCATCACATCCCTCAAATGATTCATGATTATCATCAGCTTTATTCTTAATCATAAGAAGAACAAAATTCTTACTTGAATTTACCAGCCTCTTTACCTGTCCAGCATTTACCATAGCAATCGTTGTCTTCTTGCGATGTGCTCTAACAATGAACTCCTTGCCATATTTGAATAAATGATATTTGTTCTCATGGAAATGGAAGATCGCTTTCCTGTCATACAAGTAAGGACTCCCCAACACAATACCTGTTATGTCAAGCGGAACCACATCTGATTTAACTGTGTCAACAAAATTTGCAGTGATTGCAAACTGCAATATACATTTCTTTGAAACCTGTAAATTTGCATCCTTACAAATCCAACCCAATGGATATGGTTTTGGATGTGGTATGGTATTAAGCTTAATTTTCTTGACCAGTTCTTCAGAGATTATGTTTGCATGTGACCCACTGTCAAACAATGTGTCAATCTTGGTATGCTGAATAATGACCCTCACATGAAACAATTCTATTCTTTCTTCTTCATTTGGAGTATGTATGTGATAGTTTGATGTACTGGTACTGGGTTTAGTTTCAATTTCTTTCCCCTTCATTTTCTTCAATCCCATGGCTATAATCTTAGATTCATCACCTGAATCATCTCCTAAATCATGTTGAGTTGTAGCTGCAGTTTTCTATTTCCCTTTGTTATTGGGTTTCTTTGGCCTCATTTCAGGATGTAATTTCCAACAATGAGTTTCATCATGGCCTTATTTTGAACAATTTTTACAAACCAATTTTTCTTCCTCTTTCTCAACAGATGCATTCTTTTTTATTTTACCTTTTGAGGTCTTCTCTTTGGCTTTACCTTTAAAAGGTTTCTTTCTACCCTCTTCAGAAAAAATCTTCCCTCTAGCTTCTAGATTTGTGGCCTGAACACATACTTCATCTAGACTGGTGGAGTTAAACATGAGAATAGTATGTTTTAGGTATCTAGGTAAGCCTCCTATGTACTTGAGCAAAGTATATTGGCTTTGCAAATATACCCCTAATAAGAGAGCCCTTCTCCTAAATTCTTGGGTGTATTCTTGCACATTTTGTCCCTTCAATTGTCTAAAGTTATGTTAGTTAATTATGGCTTTCTGCATATGAGATAATGGATAAAACTATTATTTTATAACAGTAATGAAATCTGACCATGATAGAATAATCTTACCATGTTTCTTGATCTACTCCTTTGTCTTGGCTTCCCACCAAACAAGTGCTGCACCTTCCATTCTCAATGAAGCTAATTGGATTTTGGTATCATCATCTTGAAGGTTCTGGATTCTCAAATAGACCTCCAATTTCCTAATCCAATTATCAAGTTTTTCTGCATTGACTTCACCATTAAACATTGGCAATTCAAACTTAACATCAAGTTTTAAAAAAGGACTTTTACCAATGTTCTTTGACTTGTGTGGCTGATGTACTGAAGTAGATGTAGAGGATGATGATGATGAGGGTGAGGATGATGGCTCTCCATTGCCTCCATTTCCTCCATTTCCCTTCTTTGACTTATCTTCATCATTGTGACCTCCTGAAGATCCTTGTCCTTCCTTGTGAAGTTTGGATCCTTCTCCTTCCAGTCTCTCATTCCTTTCTTGATAAAGGATTCTAACCATCTCAGACGTGTCAAGAAATGCTTTCCTGAACACTCTTTCTTCCTCTTTGGGATCAACTTATTCATGGATTTCTCCTTCCTCATGAGGCATGCTTAATGTAGCTTCTACTTCCTTAGGAGGTGAAATAGGTGGTGGAGATTGTGGCAATCTTGCTCTCCTTTGCTTTGGCTCTTCTTGAGACCCTTCCGCTTCCACCAATTTTCCTTCTCCTCTTTTGAGCTTGAGCCTTGCAAGCATCTAAAAACTTGCAAACAGTTAAACTATTATTTGCATAATTGTCTCATTTGTTTGCTTAAAAATTGAGGTTTTTGTCCATGAAATGTAGATGATTGTTAGTGAATTAGAAGCATAAAACAAGATTAAACAACACTGAATAGTAGTGTAAAATAGAGAAATAAGTCACCACATGAAATTCACATAGCAGGCATGATGAAGCAATTCACCCCTCCTGGGCTACATCTACTGGTATAGCTCCCAATGGCATTTCCATCTTTCATTATGCTCAAATTTTTTCAAATACATGTAGTTACATTGATCCAATGGATTTTTTCTCTGCACCAATGGTGCCAGAATGCTCCAATTAGTAAAAAATGACTCTTCATTCACTCATAATGGGTGAAAATTGAGTCTCCTACTCTTTTTCCCAGTTACACCTAGAAAAACTCCACTAATAGTGGAGGACACCACTTATCTGGAGTTAAATTAGGCAATTCCGCATTTTTGGGCATGCTAGCCAAATTTCTGCCTAAAATACCGCATCATTTAAATTTAGTGGTTTGGGCGATTGGGCACATGCCACCCCAAACCCCGTGGTTACAGTAATGGTTGGGTAGAACCCAAGGCATCAACTACGGTGATAAGGTTGAACTCCGGTTGAAACACTGTGGTTAGTGGAGACTGCACGGAGATAACGTTTTAGAATGTAGCCATGTGAAAAACAACTGTTGCAGATGGTTTACGTTGGCAGAAACTGCAGGTTACGCTGACCGTTAGTTAGTTGGCATATTTGTTTGCAATGTGAACACCACCGAGGATCGTTGGCGGGTTAGGACCACTGGTGGTCCCCAACCCCCAAACTCCACTGTATTAAACTATAAAAATAACCCAACTCCTATACAAGTTAAGAAATATGTGTAGCTCAGGCAGTGGAGACCTATGCGTGCCTTGCCAGTGGTCCAAGGTTCGATTCCTGTGGACCCTCAATAATTTTGATATGCCATTTTAGGGACACGTGGTGGTCTTAGGGCTGGCCACATGTCACCCTATGATTAGTTCTTCAAACAAAACGTACAACTCATTCGACCAATAAATAAGTGACACTTTTCAAACTCCAATTGGTTTTGAGGAAAGGAATATTCCTCAGAATATTCCCTTTTGCTGACTGTGCATCCCAGTCAACCCTGGTCAAAATGTGGAAAAATTTATCTGTTTGGCATTTCGATCATAACGCGATATCTCCCTCATAAAACATTAGTTTTTCGAACTGTTCACGGTGCCGAAATCAGGAAGATGAGATATACACAAACATCATTTTTTCAACCCAATCCCGTAACTTTGAATTTTGAGCAAAAATTATGAACTCTTGATCATCAACCACCAAGTCTTTAACCTTTCCCTTGGTCCTGAAAGCTTTGCATGCATCTTCAACCTCGAGAGCATACAGTTTCTTGACTCACACACTGATTTTTTCACCTGTCTCGTGGAGATGTGTCTAATGAAAACCTTTTCTTTTCTAAATATCACATCAAAGCCACAGTCTTCCAATACCGCTAAAAAAACAAGATTTTTCTTTAGTACTTGAACAAACAAAACATCTGTAAGTCTGAGAGGGGATACAAAATCCATCTAAAAGGTAACTGCATCTATGTCAGTTGCGCTATACCTCTCGTCATCTCCAAACTCTATGTTCTGCTTGAGGCATTTCTCCTCCAAGTTACTAAAGATATCTTAATTCCCCGTCATATGGAACGAGGCACCACTATCGAGATACCACATGCATCCCATTACAGTGTTGGCCATGCATGTAATGAGATTGAAATCAAGTTCAAATTATGAAGCTAAAGCTTCACCTGTTGCTACAATTGTAGGCTTCTTCTTTCTTTCCTTTTATGGACATTTTGTGGCATAGTTCCTGTAAGCCTCCAAAATGTCCCAAGGCTGAAAGGATATTGATGGAGGTAACCTCAAACCAAGATTTTAGTTTGGTAGCTAGCCCTACAAAACCAGAGAGGGCTCTTTATATGAAAAACACAGCCAAGGATCTGAATGGTGCAAGAGAAGATTTTAGGCTAGATAGCTCAGCTCTAGGGTTTTGAAAGATTTAGGGTTTTTCTACTAGATCAGGTAACTAGGTCAAAGTATCAAAGGTCACAGTTGCTAGAGATATGGAGGAGAAATATAGCTATATTTTTGTGATGGAATTAGGAGTTTGTTGGTGTAGTGTAGGGTTTGAAAGAGAAAGAAGATCTTAAAGAGCATGTGCACCTTGAATTCATTAATCAAGAAGGAAAATTACACAAAATGGCATTCCTAACAAAACAAAGCTTTCATGAAAAGAATTATGCTTATAAACCTCTTAGGAAAATCACTTAAGAAGGAATATATGGAAAGGACACATTTATATCATTCATATAAAATTATAATAGAGAGAAAAAAACATCATGAACTCACAACACGAGAATTCCTGAATAATTGCTACAACTGGTCCTTTGATTTCCTGTACAAAAAGATGCTACAAGAGTTCCATCCTCTAATGTCCAACCTTTTTTCTCTAAAAAAAACACATACATATAGACCAAAAACCATTTCCCCTCTCTCAGGGGTTGAATCCTAGAGTGTAGGAACGTTTTACATGAATTCCTTAATAAAAACCTAATGATTAGGGAGGTTAACAAACTCTCTTCAAAATAGAAAAATTGCTACATTTGACCTTGAAAAGCATTTACAAGCATGAATCTACCTAATTTTCACTTTAACAAGCATATTTACCATTGATTACATCATGAAAACATCATAAATGAGTAATTACATCAAGAGAAACTGAGTTTGACTGAAAAAACTAAGAAAATAGGCTTCTAGGCAAAAGTGCAGCAAATTGACACGAAAGAGCAACGTGTTAGGAGAAAACACAACGTGCCAAGTGTAAGAGGATTTTGGAAGGGTTTCCATGCTTCAAATCCGTATCTGAAAGATGTTGGATAAAGCTCTGCCTGAATACTACACCATAGAACCCTAAAACACTGAAAATGAGTGCTCTAAGGCCTCTAAAATTCAATTCTCCCATAACTACTCCAAAAGCGCAGCGTGCTTCTGAAAAAACAGGCAGGAATGTGATTTTTTGGTAGTTTTTTGACCTTTTCACCCGCTAGAATGTGCTGACATGGATCTCCCAATAGTTGAAGTCGATGTAAGGGTGAAAATCAATCTAAAAGTGAAATTTTTTTGTCATTTGGATGCCCCCCCCCCCCAAAAAAAAGCAGCGTGAGGCTCGCTACCCTTTTAATTTTGAAAAATATCAATCATGATTTGTTGCTGGTCCTGAAGAATAAATCTGCAAATTTGATTCACTTGTTCAAAACAAACTCTGGTTCTTCTCTTCTATAGTGATTCTTGCTCTGATACCATGCAAAAAATCCACACAGATTCAACTGATCTTGTAATATTCTAAAAAAAATTACTTGAATCTATTCTACAAATTTGTGGAAACCAAATAGGATCGCGGAATCAAATGAACAAGAAAGAGAAAGAATTTCAATTGCACAACACAAATACGTATATGGGGAAAGCCTCAGCTAAAAACCCCACTATCTGTATATTGGATTAAATCAATAATATGAAACAATAAAATGTTATTTCCCTTCCCAAGAAACCTCTACACAATCTTTGATTGTCTCACTCTGATCCAGACAAGTTTGGTCGAATACTTAACCAAACACTTGCACCCGACTGACCAGCCTAGCTTACACATTACTGGAGGAATTGAGCCCCTATTAATTAGGAAATTCCCAAGAATTTATTGCATAATACATCCAAGGCGTCCTGATGACCTCATGCATGAATTGTACATTTTTCTAATTATACAACTTGTTATCACCCAAAAAAAATGAAGCATATTGTGACAAGGTCAAATAGGTTCATATGTCAAAAATTGGGTTGTAGGATTCATTTTTTTTTATATGCTTGGTCAAGGGAAATATTAAATTTTTCTTGTTTAAGTTTACCCTAAGGTCCAAACCCACTCATTTTCAAACTCCCTCATGTCACATCACTCATCATTTTCTTACTGATTTCAATTTCCAAGGTTTTTGTATCGAAAATGTCATTTTAGCCAAGAAACCACAGTTTCGTAGTGAAATACACTGTGAGAAGTCACTTTTCGCTACGAAATTGCGGATATTTTCGTAGTGAAAACAATCAAATTCACGCTAGATATGCTACGAAAGCGTGATTTTCTGTCTGTCTTGTCACATTAGATGTTAGGTGTTAGAAAATCATTGGGAATGGGTAAGTTAGATGCCATTCAATTCATGGAGGGATAAAACCAAGGTACATGCTCAGGTCTGAAGTCATCATGATCAGTTTAGGTATGTATGAGCCATCATTGGGTCATGAGAAGACATCAAAACTTCAAAATCTTTCCTAATTTAGTCATTTCTCATTTCTCATTCCTTCTTTGCATGATATCGAGCTCTGGAGAGCTATTGTATTAAGCCAAAAGCTTTGGCTAGTGTTTTCAAAGGTTTACATTGAGCATCATCAAGCGAGGCTGCAAATTATCAAGAAAGGCTGTGAAGACCTTAAAAAAACCATGGCAGAAAAAAGAAGAAAAAAAAAGGGTGGTCAATGCCTGAGATATGAATCAACAGACATGAATTTGATCAATGAAGACCTAACAGCAGTGGTAGTCTTCAGAAGGACAGGTTGCCTACAGTTTTGTGAGAAATTACAAGGCTGTCATACACAGGTTTATAAAGAGTTTGCTTTGGATTTTAATGGAACAACCACCAAAGTGTGAATGCTCAATTTTTCCATCACCCCAGAGGTTATTGCAGCTACTATAGGGATCCCAAGGGGACAGGATAAGTGGTTCAAAGGTTTCAAGTTTAACATGGAGCAGTTCAACGAATTTATGAAGCCTGAACAAGCTAAAATGGATCTCACCAATGCTATTCCAAGAAGCTGCATAAAGGAAAACTATTCAAAATTTCTGCTCATCATACAAAATTACTTTACTTGTGAAGGGAGATACAACAAAGTCTACTCATATCATTTCAAGTTACTTCTGCACTTTACTGGTAATATTTCCCTTGATATGCCTTTCTATTTACATAGAAGTTTGTCAAAAATGGTAGATAAGGTCCAAGAAAAGCCTAAAGGGAGTGAGACTTCATTATTTCATCATGGTTTAATGAAGTTGTTAGTTTTAGATGAACTTTAGAGGTTAGGCAGAGACTGGTCCTCATTTTTGTTTGTTAGTGGTTTTGAGTTGGATGCTCTTACGCCTTCAAGAACTCCTGAACCTAGGAGAATACCATCACAATTAGCAGAAGAACAGAGTGAACTATTGGTGGTAGAACGAAGTGAACCTGCAAGAGTAGAACCAAGTGAGACAATTATGATGGAGACAGAGAAATTGCAGAGTTTTGACACACCAAATGCCCCACCTACAAAACAAAAGTCAAAGTTGGTCAAACCTGCAAAACAAAAACAAGATGTGAGTAAACAAGGAGAAAAAAGGATGACAAGAAGCCAAACAGTGGCTGTAGAAGGCATGGAAGTGACTAAAGGAATATTTTACATGCCATTGACATAAAAGAAACTCCCATAGTCTAGGTTGAGGACATTGAGGACGGCGAAAAGAAGTTAAAAAAGGCTAAATCTGCAAAGAAATTGGAATTTGAGGGAGAATATGCAGGTTATATGTTCCAAGCAAGAAAGCCTATGACAAGGCATGCTAGGAAACTATTAGAGAGCAATAAAGAGGTTCCACAACCTACTGACACAACTCAGCCACCATAGGAGATCATTGACCTTTAATCACCTGCAGAGAAAGATACAATCAACAAATCAAAGAAATGAAAAGAGAAGGTGATGGAAAAAACAGAGTTACAGCTCCTTGAAGAACAATTGAAATTATCCAATCATGAAATTGTTGTTATGAAAAGATAAGCAAGGAAACACAGTGTAGAGAAAATTCAATTTGAAAAGATGGAGGAAATTTGGGAAGAACAGGTTGACACTGTTTCCAAGAATTTGGATAATACACAACAGCTTGTCAAATGGACCATTCTAGTGAGGAAAGAAGCCACACATGTCAAGAAGATGAACACACATTTGAAAGCCACCAATAGATGACTGAAAGATTAGGTTAAGGACCTCCAGGAGCAGCTTGAACTAATTCATGAAGAGCTAGAGAAAAAAGGCCTTAAGATGACAGTGCTTGAAGAGCCAATAGCTCAACCAGTCATAAATGAGGAAGAAATGCCTCAAGGATCATAAGGTGAGATAATTTATGGTTTTTAAGGCTAATGATATGTTAAAAACAAGGTTTTGGAACATAGAGGGTTCATTTTTCAAATTGCACAAAAATATGGAATTTCAACACTTTTCAACAGTTTCGTAGCATGCCTGGACTTGAAGGACATCAAACTGCTATGAAACTACTGTGGCTGTTCTTTTTCCTTTTTGAACCAGTTTTGGGTGCTTTTAGAAGGTGAAATTTGTGTGGGACATGTGTATAAGGATGATGAAGACCATGCCAAAGAAAATAATAAAAAATATTGAGGATGAATGGCATTTTTGTAGTGCTACGAAAGTACGCTACGAAACTGCCTTACTTTCGTAGCGTACTGTGTGGGAGCCTTTTAAGTAGATTTTTGGGCATTTATGGACAACTGGGTATTATCCAAGTGTTAGAGGATCATGAAAACAATCATTCATCACTTAAATACCACGAAATGAAGATAAATTAGCAGTCAAAGCATTCGTGGAAGAAGAAGACCAGTTTGCCTAAAAAACAGGATTTTGTTTCCAGTTTTATAGGAGGTTAAATTAAGTGGTCATGTGGTGATGCATCCTGTTAGGAATCTACAATTATCAAGATTGGCAAGTACAATCACAGAAACAAAATTATTTCAACCACTTTGGGATTCTAGGATCTAGCCCTCCTAAATCCGGAGAGGGATCTCTCCAATAAGTGCAAAGATGGATTTGTCTTTGAAGTTTTGGATAATGATATTAGGCTAGTTATGAAGGCCGAGGGTTTTGTTTTGTTTTTGGATGGTTGAGCATGATTATAATTTGAGGTGGAAAGTCCTAAATGCAAAGAGTTTCAAAGGTGAGAAGTTGCAAGCAATCAGAGTAAGCTTTGGCTAAAAAGATAGATATAACGCTGGTTTTTAGTCCATTGGGCTATGGAGTCATAACAGGGCTTTAATTGAGCAACAACATCAAGAGTGATCCAAGGGGCAAGTCATCTACATCACAATATTATTGAGATTAAAATGATGGAATGGGAACAATAAAGTGTTGGAGAGGTGGAAACTGATAATAATTTCACAAAGGATTTATAGTCAGTCCAAACAAGAAAAGCCTCTTAAGTAATTGTTTAAAACCAACCAAGGACAGGGCTAACCATTGACTTCTTGGGCAGGTTTGTATTAAAGCAACTTAATTGACAAACAATCTAGTAATCTGCATAATTACCTTCAGAAAGTATGAAAACATATAAGAGAAACAAAGTGCAACTTAAGATCAGATAAGGTACTTTTAAACCTAGTCTGCTTTCAGCCAACACCAATGGAAACCTTCAGAACCTGCCTTTGGAGAAATAAAGCTAGAAAATAGGGCACACCATCACTTTTCTAGTCCAAATTTAATAAGCAAATAATGAAAATAACATCACCGTCGACATAGACCAGGATCCCATAAATCAACTTGTATTAATGCTCCAAACCAGTTACAGCTTTAAGTCCAATGCTTTAGTTTAGCAATCATCTACACTTCCTAGACTAACTTATCTATCACAAGCAGAGCTTCAAGAGCCAGTGAAAACTATTTACAAGTAGAAATCTCAGGCTCAAGTATATTTCAAATTTCAGCAACCAACAATTTCTCATCTTCTACAAAAGTATTTATAGAAGAATGAGGAGGTGAGATCGAATAAAAGATATCCCAAGATAATTAATACAGTCTTAATGGCTTCTTGGCTTTTGAGGGGCTCGATGAAGAAGCTTACATATGTGTCCTCTGTATTAAATGTTTTTACAATTAAGATTAAAGCTTGGTGGGAGCTTTTGTTGACCTTTGAGGCTCCGTGTCATGTTGGAGTAACTCTGCAGATATTTAGTCATTAAGTTCTTTGGCAGAACTAACTCTCTGGTTGCGTTGAGGCACATATCTGATTTTTATCAATAACTCTGGCCTCCATTTGAATGCTTGTGGCTACAGGTGGATTTGTGGTAGCTGAGAGGAATCAATTTGCTTCAGATGTGGCGGTGGAGGCCTTTCTCTCTGATAGATCTTTTTATTTACCTTTAATTCTGTTTTAATTTGGAGGATTAGGCTTTTGATAATCAATCTTGGCCATAATCCCCCAAATTGTCATCAATCTCCTGTTCTGTTGTGTTCTGTCTTCGACACTGATACTCTTTGATTTGTGATTTTACTCACATTGTGTCTTGTTGATGTGCAGGCTGCGCATGGCTCATGAGGCATCAATGCCCATGAAGCATTGCTGAGATGTGGAGTTTGAACCTTGCGAATGGTTTCCTTTTATGAATCGAAGGCATGAGAATTGTCATTCCTAGCCTTCGGCTTTCTCTTCGTTATAATGGAGAAAACCATTAATCACCTGCAAAACACGAAACTAATTAAGAAATCCTACGTTATTTGGGGTAAACTGCTTCAGAGGTTCAGTTTAAGAGCGTGGCCATTGGATGGCATCATCCAACGGTGGGGATTGTTTTAGAGGAGGTCGAAAGGAGAGCAGAGGGAAGAATAAGACGGAACCGTTGATCGCGCAGAGATTGATGGTTGGGAGTAATCGGGAGAAATCATAATGTAAATGGTTACATTACGAGGTTATGGTGAAAATGCAAAGAAATAAGGTTTAAAACCTTTGGCAGAAGAAGAAATGAATGAAAAATCAAAGTGGGCTTCGGGATGATTGTGGGTCGTCGGATGAGATCGGCCCAAAAGATCAATGGTGGAGAATAAATCGGGAAATGGCGATCGGAGGGGGGCAAAGTAAAGTAATTTAGACGCACCCGATGGAAAACCCCGATGTGATTAGATGAAAACCATCGATCTACAGATCAGATCAACGGTGGGAGATGCATCGGGAGATCGCAATCAGCGGGGTAATGAACTTGGAGTGCGACGGAGCGATTGAGTGTTGGTCGTTGATCTGAGGATCAGATCAACGGTGGGGAGTGAATCGGAGGGAGGGCGAAGTTTATGAAATGGGGCTTAATCGCATCGGAGAAATGATGAAAGTCTATTTCAATCTACCCATTTTTCATTAAAAATCATCGTATAGGCGCATTTAGACCAAAAATTAGGATAAAAGGGTTTTTTGATATACAAAGGAAAATAATGGATCGGAGAAAAAGGGATTTTATGACAAGGGAACAGGGGAAAATAAAAATAGAGGAAGTTTATAGGAATGAAAGTGGAGCAAAATGGAGGTTAGTTTTTTAAGTGGAAGTAGGGGAAAAATGGCCTTTGCAGCAGTATTTTCACTTATGGAAACAACAGAATTTTAGAGTATAAAAAAGGAACAACAGTGAATATTTGGACAAAGGCATGAGGCCTTCAAGAGTCTTCAAGAGATAACATTTTTTAGCAATAAAACTTGTTTCTTCAAGGCTCCAAAAATGATTTAGCTAGTATTTGATATAAAAAAATTTATAGCTGGCTAAAAAATCCCATCATCCCAATTCAAACATGTGAAAGCATACTTGTCAAAGATGTAATTGCTTTAGAGGATAATATTGTTAAATGTAATAATGAGTAGTTTGAGTCCTATTAGGAAAAGGAATGTCAAGTAGGATAGCTGTCATTTTTTCATTAAGTAGATGTTTTATGGTCATGCAAGGTGTCATTAGGAAAAAATTCGATGAATGTAGCCAGGAGGCAGATCATCTCATGATGTAACAAGTCTATTAAAGGCCATAGAGTCGAGTTTGTCAAGGGTTGGAGCTTTTTTAGAAAAAATACAACTTTATGTAATTTGACTATTTCAGCAATACAAAGATTTGTTTCTTGACCAACCTGAGATTCTGATTGAGTTTTTAGTGCCTATCTATCTTATCTATATTTTTTGATGTGTCCCATTTGCAGTGGTTTTCATTTATAATAATCAGAATTCATTCATGTAATGCTCTGACTTCCTTTATAGATGAATTGACTGTGTATTTTCCTGTTTCATGTGTGTGTGTACTACTGCTAAAAAATCCTACCTGCCTCAACTTCCATGTCAAGTGAAATCACTACTGAATCACTGAAAGTGTTGACTCCATAAGCCTAATGTTTTCATACTGATACTATTTTCAACCTACACTCATCATAAGCAAATTGTTTTCCAAGTAGAGTTAGCCATATAAATACATCTTTATTCAATATTATTAACCCTTTGAGAGAGCCCTCTCATAATGAAGAGGCTAAGCTTCAGTCAAAAGATAGGTTTTAAATAAGAGCATGTGATTGCTTGATTAGCAAACAACAAAAAGTAATTTTGTGATAAAATTTTGGTGTGTCTGCCGAGAGCCGGAAGATTATAATTTCCCGAAATTTTGAAGTTGAAATTCTGAATGTAGCAGGAGCCCAGAAAGTTGCTCGAGGCTGCATCTACCTTGGTGACTCTATTCAAAATTTATATGATCAAAGGTGGCTTCGAGAAGGAAGTATACGAGGAGTAATCCTGACCCAGATCCACCTACCATTGTGGATAATACGAACATCATCTACAGAGGCAGTCAAGTCATTTATGCAATATCATGTACTCCATCACATACGAAATCCTTGTCCTCTAAAGTTTTAAGAAGTCCTGAAGATAAAACATTTGATGATAACATTCAGGAAGTCTTGTTTAGGTCTGAAAGTGAAAAAGAAATAACTGAAATTGTCTTAGACCTACATAGGAGAGGTATTGATACCTCGGCCTTAGTGACACAAAAAGAAAAATAAGAGTTTTGGGAAGCAGTCACTTCTGAGTTGCTGTTAGAAAAAGAGTCTTTGGATAGGTTGAAAGAACTTGACCCTTTTGAAATTTTGTTGAGAAGAAAAACTGGTTTTCCTCTTCCTGAGTGGAGTTCAATTGTTAGTGGACAACAAAGACCAAACAAACCTCCTCCTAAAAGTTCCTCTTCCTCCACTATTGTTGTCCCTAAAACTACCACAGTCCCTTTTGTTTACTCAACTTAGTGTTCCTAAATTGATGTCATAAATTGTCAACCAGGGCTAGTAAACTGTTGAAGTGAAGTGCACTATATGTGCCTAGGTATCTCTTTCCTACTTCGTTGTGTTTAGTGTTTTTCTAGTGTTTTTGTTTTTGTGTTTTTATGCTAAGAGGAATAGAACTAAATTGTTGGCAAAGAGAAGTTATTGGTCACACTAAAACATAACAAAATCTACTCTAAACTATGTATGGCACCTAAGAACAGAAAATGCTAATTCACAGATTGCAAAGCTTGACATGAAGAGTAACTCATAACATTAAACTCAGTCCAATTCATTTCATTAGAGGTATGTTGGAACAACTTGAGAAAATGATAAGTTTGATGTAATGAGGTTCTCTTTAGTAAACAACAACTTACAATATCACAGAGAAAATCTTATCCATGATTAGAAATTTGTTGGAACACTTTGAGAAAAGATTATCTGCAACATAGTAAGGAACCCTATGCTAAAATAACTTATGACACTAGAATTAACCCACTCTGCAACTCAAAATGTTACTATTAAGCCTCATTCAAGGGTTAGAGATCTCTTGGAATAGCTTTGGAAAAAGGTTGTTTGTAAAATTATGAGAAATTGCAGAACAGTCAAGAATTCAAAATGGTATAACTAATTCTTGTCCATATGATAATGATGTGTTAGAAGATATTAAGAACAAGAGCAGTTTGTAAAATAATGAGGGCCTTTAAGTCTAATTTAACAGGACTAGAATACAATTAACTAATAAAACTTGAAATACAATGAACAGAACTGAACTAAAATGCAATTAACCTCTGAAGTACTACAAATCTATCTCATTCACGTGTTAGTGATATATTGGAACAATTCATGAGAACAAGATTGACTGTAATATTCGATGTAAGTAAACATAAAAACATGATTCTCAGAAAACTGCCTAGATTAAGAATAAATAGAGTTAAAAATCACTTATCTAAAAATATGCACAAAGCCTTTCGGACAGTAGGGGCCCTCTACCATCAGATTGGCACACGAATCCTTAACTCCTCAAAATTGCTTCAGATCATGCATCAAAGTTTTACTTCTTTCATTAAAGGAAAACGCTTCAGAAACAGAGTATCATAGTCTTGGAAAACTAACAAAAAAACATCAACTAGCTGTTTCTCGGTTCACTGAGTTATTTTTATAAGAAAATACATAACTGACACTGAGTAGAAATAGGCATAGGTGTCTTTTATAATTAAAATCGAACTAGAACTCCTGTTGAGGACTCGTATTCTGCTAAAGACACCTCAAGAGTCCTTTTCCTTGTAGAAGTTTGCTGCTTGGTTTTGGCTTTATCCACGTGCATAACCACTTCCAGATTTTTGCTCAGCCCTCGTGGAGGAAAAGGAATGATGCAGGAGAGTTTTGGAGTCTAACCATATACGTCTTTCCCATCTACACCGTAACTCCGCGCACTAAAATAGTTACGTAATGCTCCGATCACATGGAACGTTCGTATTCCGTAGCTTATTTTTCACAAAATTATTAAAAAACAACAAAAACTATGAAAGTACAATATGTTAATCAATTTCATGTAACCTTTAAGAATCCTAATCATTCTTCATTGATTTTAGGCTTATGAAGTGATAAAAGAATGATGAATGAAGTGAAGGTTTGTAAAAGTGAAGGCAATTTAGGCTCAACACCTTCATTATAAGGTGATTGGTACCTCCTCCACCTGTTTCACCTGCTAGGTATGCCCCTCATGTTCTTCCAGCTGTCTTACATGCCCTTCCTAGCAAATACTCTACCAGAATCAAAACTTGGGGAAGTGATGAATAAATTACAACTGAAGATCATGTAGACCGGTTTAATGACTTTATAAACAGGGAGGAGGTTGACCATGAGGATGTCAAGATGAGATTGTTTGCTCATATTTTTACTGGTGAAGTTAGGAAGTGGTTCAAAGCCCTTGCTGTAGGAAGCATTCATAATTGGAATGAGCTTGAAGATATATTTTTGAGGAAATGGGGAAATAGAACCAAACCTGTACAAGCCCTCACTAAGTACAATAGTTTTAGAAGAGCTATTGATGAAACTCTCCAAAAAATTTCAAAAATATTTAACAAATTTTATGATTCTATCCCTGCCCATTTAAAACCTCCACAAGCCTTAGCTCAGATGAGATATGCTAAAGCTTTTGATTATGACTTTTCTATACTGCTGAGATAGAGAGAATCCCCTTCACTTGTTGAAATGAAGAATGATGTAGTGAAGGTGGAGGTCAATATGATAGCAGCAAAAAATTCCAAGATGGGTAAGACTAAGTTGAAAGAAGAAGACAAGCCTTCCACTTCTGATGACAAGTTTGATTCCATGATGAAGACAATGGAAAAATTGATGGATAGGCTTGCCCTTGGGAATACCTCTGCTCCTCCTGTACAACATGAGCCTCCGTTTAGAAATCCTCAACTTAGAAGACCTCAAAACCAGCAAAGGCCAAGGGAAAACAGAAATCAGCAGCCTGACTCTCCAGTGAGACCTCATTTTTGGCAGAACTTAGTTGATGAAGATGATGAACTTGAAATTCCAGAAGATTCCATTCATTGTCTAGATGAAGACATGTATGGAATATTCTTGACTAAGGAGGAACATGATGAGTCAGACCATGAAGTGAATAAGGGTGGGGAACCATCTGATAATTTTAAAGGGTATCAACATGCAATCTTTGAGATGCAGAAACAATACAACCTCAGAAACATAAATGTGCTAATCATTGCAAACAAAACACAACCTAAGAAAGATGCCCCCAAAGCTGCTAAAGGTAAGAAATATACACCACCTCCTCCTCCTATCAAGGAAACTGAAAAATATGTTTATGTTTTAAGTTTGGAGAGTGAAATTTCTAAGATCAAAATACCAGTACCTTTTGGAGAAATTCTTAAGGTAAATGAATACAGAAGTAAGATTGTGAAAATGTTGAATTCACAAACAGGAGTTGCTGATATATTAAATATTCAAGAAGATCATCCAACCATATACTTGGGTCCAAGATTAGAAGATGAGCAGAATGAGGAGGTGCCTCATTTCTATGTTAGCCTTAGCATTCATGACATGACATTGCATAATGCCATGTTGGATTTAGGGGCCTCTCATAATCTTATGCCCAAAGTAATCATGGAGAGGATGGGGTTAGAAATTACTAGACCATATAAGGATTTGTTTTCCTTTGATTCAAAAAGAGTTCAGTGCATTGGTTTAATTAAAGATGTTGTTTTTGGTCTTACACAAGTCCATGCCAAGACAATGGTCATGGAAAATTGTGGTAGCAGACATTCCACCAAAGTTTGGTATGCTAGTATCAAGGTCATGAAAATCAAAGGTACAATGTAGATGGACCTTACTTATGCCACCATTCCTGTTTTAGTGAGCAAAGGAGACTTTATAGAGAAACAAGAATGGCTTACATGGTGAGTAGTAAAGATAAACCTCATAACTTTCCAATTTATGCTTTTGATACTGAAATTGGATCTGCTATTCTTTTCAATGAGTTGACTGATGAAGTAGAAGATGAAAAGAAGGCAGAAAATCAACAATCTATAATTCAGCAAGCGGAAGATCAGCAAATCAATGAGGAGAAGGTGGAAGGTTGGTGTTTGTTGCACTTTGATGGATCAACAGGAAGAGAGGGGGCAGGAGCAGGAATTTGTATCACAAGTCCAAATGATGAAAGTAAGTTCTTTTCTTACAAACTAAATTTTTATTGCACAAATAACATGGCTGAGTATGAATATTTGATTTTGGGCTTACAAGTTTTGAAAAGAATGGGTACTCAAAAGATTTATGTTTGTGGAGATTTTGAATTAGTCATTAAACAAGTTGAAGGTGTGTATCAAACAAAGGATGTGAGAATGAAAGCATACATAAATTTAGCTATGGACATGTTGGAAAATTTCCAAGAATATTCATTCATTTTTAAGAATTGGGATCAAAAATCCATTGCTGACTCCCTTGGTGTCTCTGCAAGTCTTTTCATCATTCCCATACATTCCACTGAAAAATATGAGGTTGAGGTTCACCATAGACCAACTATCCCTGATAACATTATCCATTGGAAAGTATTTGAGGATGATCAACAAATAAAGAAATTTATTGAGTTGAAAGAAGAGTTTGAAAATATAGAAGTAGATTAGAAAAACATGCTTGTTGAATCTAAGGGAAATTATGAAGTGTTACAGCTGAAGAATAACTCTATACCTAAAGGCCTCATACCCCTTGAGAAGCTTTTTGATCAGAATGATGTGTTTAAATATCCTAGGATACAAGCTGATGATGAAGAGGTGGAGAGTTTTAACCTTGGTACAATATCTTTGCCAAAAATGATTAAACTTTCAACGTTTCTTTCAGTTGATATGAAGTACAAATATATTGAGATGATGAAAAGTTTTATAGATGTTTTTGCTTGGATTTATGCTGATTTGAAGAAGTATGATCCTACTATCATTCAACATACCATTCCCATTAAAGAAAATGAAAAGCCTTTCAAGCATAAGTTGAGGAGGATTAATCGACTTCTCATGCCTCTGATTGAGAAGGAAATCAAGAAACTCTTTGATTCCAAAATCATTGTTCCAATCAGATTATCAAAGTGGCTTGCAACCTTGGTTCCCGTAAGAAAAAAGAGTGGAGAAATCAGAATATGCATTGACTTCAGAAACTTGAACAAAGCCTCTCTGAAGGACAACTACCCTCTCCCAAAGATGGACCAAATTTTGCAGAACATTGTTGGTTCCCAAAGGATGTCTATGCTTGATGGTTTTTCAGGTTACAATCAGATACTTGTGCATCCAGATGATTAGGAAAAAACAACCTTTACCACACCATGGGGCACATTCATGTATGTCAAAATTCCCTTTGGTCTGATGAATGCAGGAGATACCTTTCATAGGGAAATGGACGTTTCTTTTTCTGAGGAGAAGGACAAGATGGTGGTTGTCTATTTAGATGACATAACAGTCTTCTCAAGGAGGGAAGAAGATCACTTGAAGCACCTAGAAATAATTTTGTTGAAGTGTAGAATATTTGGCATTTCTCTCAATCCCACTAAAAGAATTTTTGCCTTAACTTTAGGTAAATTAATTGGACACATTATTTCTAAAGATGGGATTAAGATTGATCCAAACAGGGTCAATGCAATTCAGAAATTGGATTTTCCTAGAATAAGAAAGGAGATTCAGTCTTTTCTTGGAAAGGTAAATTTTGTAAGGAGGTTTATTCCTAACTTTGCTGAGATTGTAAAGGACATAACAAGGATGCTGAAGAAAGGAGATAATATCAAGTGGAAAGTAGAAGAAAAGCACTCATTTGAGGAGATAAAAAAGGCACTCACCCAAGCACCATTATTGATTAGCCCGGATTTCTCAAAAGAATCTCTGGTTTTTACCTTTGCATCAGAAAATACAATTGCTGGAGTTTTGTTGCAGAAAGGACATCAAGGTGCTGAGTAGCCCATTTCATTTTTTAGTATGACATTAGCTAACTCAAAGCTGAAGTACAACATCTTATAGAAGCAAGCTTATGCCTTGGTTAAGGGCATCAAAGATTTCATAATTTACATTATGCATTATCATATTATAGCTTTTGTTCCTAATGCTATTGTGAAAGACATCTTAACTCAAGCTGATCCTGATGGTAAGAGGGGGAAATGGATTGCTAACTTGATGGAATATGACATAGATATCAAGCCAACAAAATTAGTCAAAGGAAAATTTCTAGCAAAGCTGATGGCACAATCAAACCTTGACTGTCTTAACATGAATTTAATTGCAGAAATTTCAAAAATTTCAGATGAAGAGGAAGAGCTGACCCCCATTGAAGAAAAGTACATCTTTTCAAATTGCTACAAGGACATAATTTTTGTATTACATCATCATAGAGCACCTGTTGAGCTGACAAAGTCTAAGGCAAGATTTGTGAAGTTAAAATCTTTGAGGTATTGCATCATTGAGAAAAATCTGTATTGGAAGGACACTGATGTTATATTGTTAATTGTTTGCTGGAAGAGGAGGATGATAAAATGATTGAGGAGTTCCACAAAGGAGATTGTGGAGGTTAGCATTATTGGAAGGCTACAACAAACAAGATTCTCAGAGCAGGGTATTATTGGCCTACAATGTTTAAATATGTCTACAAAAATATTGCTGCCTGCCATGAATGCCAAATCTTTGATGGTAAGAAGAAGCTTATACATTTACCCTTGATGCCTATTTATGTTGAGGCACCATTTCAGCAGCGGGGGCTAGATTTTATTAGTGAGATTCATCCATCATCATTAGGTCAACATGGTTGGATTCTGACAACAACTGACTATTTCACCAAATGGATTGAAGCAATCCCAACTAGGCAAGCAAATGATTTTGTTGTCATTTCATTTTTTGAAAATAATATATTGTCTAGATTTGGTTGTCCTATGAAGATCATCACTGATAATGCTCAGGCATTTAAGTCTAAGAAGCTGATTAGTTTTTGTCATCAATATGATATTAATCTTGGGAATTCTACTGCATATTATCCACAAAGGAATGGTCTTGCTAAATCTTCTAATAAGAGCATTGTGAGGATTATAAAGAAGGTATTGCAGGAAAATAAGAAGTCATGGCATTTGAAGCTGAAGTATGCTCTATGGGTTGATAGAGTGTGCACAAAGAGGTCAATTGGAACTTCACCTTATGAGATGGTATATGGAGCTAAAGCCATCTTTCCTACATCCTTAGGAGTACCTGTCATGAAGCTGCTACAAGGATTGGAAGAGGAGCCAAATGAAATTCAGAGAAGGATCATTCAACTGATAGATTTGCAAGAGAAGAAGGAGGAAGTCTATAGCAGTAATCAACAATCTCAAAATAGAATCAAGAAGACATTTGAAAAGAAGGTCAAAGAAGAAAATTTTCAAATCCAAGATGTTGTTTTGAAATTAGAGCCCAGGATTGAAGAGAAGGGGAAAATGGTAAGCTTGAGAACATTTGGAAAGGTCCATTCAAAGTAGCTGCATTCCATGGGAACAAAACTTACATTCTACAGGATATGGATGGACAACCATGTGTTGGAGGAATTTTCAATGGCAGGTTTTTTAAGCACTACTCTTATTAAAATATGTTGATCATTCATTCCATTGTATATATTCCTTTTTATGTGTTTTTCTGCTAATAATGAAAAGCTGAATCATCAAGCTTGAGCCCAAAGTGAAGGCCATTAGATTTTGAAGAAAAAATCTTGGCAGTTTCAAAGTTTTTTGTTTTTTCAAGAAGATGGATAGCAACACTAGAACTACTGGTTCTTTGGTGTACCACTGGGGCACACCATCCCAAGTGGAGTGACTGTTATCACCCAAAAAAAATTAAGCATATTTTGACAAGGTCAAATAGGTTCATATGTCAAAAATTGGGTTGTAGGATTCATTTTTTTTTTTATATGCTTGGTCAAGGGAAATATTAAATTTTTCTTGTTTAAGTTTACCCTAAGGTCTAAACCCACTCATTTTCAAACTCCCTCATGTCACATCACTCATCATTTTCTTATTGATTTCAATTTCCAAGGTTTTTTTTACCAAAAATGTCATTTTAGCCAAGAAACCACAGTTTTGTAGCGAAATACACTGTGAAAAGTCACTTTTCACTACTAAACTGCTGCTAGTTTCGTAGTGAAAACAGTCAAATTTACACTAGATACGCTATGAAAGTGCGGTTTCTTGTTTGTCTTGTCACATTAGCTGTTAGGTGTCAGAAAATAATTGGGAATGGGTAAGCTAGATGTCGTTCGAGTCATGCAGGGATAAAACCAAGGTACATGGTCAGGTCTGAAGTCATCATGATCAGTTTAGGTATGTATGGGTCATCATTGGGTCATGCGAAGACATAAAAACTTCAAAATATTTCCTAATTTAGTCATTTCTCATTTTTCATTCCTTCTTTGCATGATATCTAGCTCTGGAGAGCTATTGCATTAAGCCAAAAGCTTTGGCTGGTGTTTTCAAAGGTTTACATTGAGCATCATCAAGCGAGGCTGCAAATCATCAAGTGAGGCTGCAAATTATCAAGCGAGGTTGTGAAGACCTTAAGGAAACCATGGCAAAAAAATAAGAACAACAAGGGTGGCCAATGCCTGAGATATGAACTAGCAGAGATGAATTTGATCAATGAAGACCCAACAACAGTGGAAGCCTTCAGAAGGACAGGTTGCCTACAGTTTTGTGAGAAATTGCAAGGCTATCATACACAGGTTTCTAAAGAGTTTGCTTTGAATTTTAGTGGAACAACCACCAAAGTGGGAATTCTCAATCTGTCCATCACACCAGAGGTTATTGTAGCTGCTACAGGGATCCCAAGAGGACAAGAGAACATGGATTAGTGCAAAGAATTTATGAAGCCTGAACATGCTGAAATGGATCTCACCAATGCTATTCCAAGAAGCTGCATAAAGGAAAACTATTCAAAATTTCTGCTCATCATCTAAATGTACTTTACTTGTGAAGGGAGATACCACAAAGTCTACTCATATCATTTCAAGTTACTTCTGCACTTTACTGTTAAGATTTCCCTTGATCTTCCTTTCTATTTACATAGAAGTTTGTCAAAAATGGCAGATAAGGTCCAAGCAAAGTCTGAAGGGAAGTGATACTTCATTATTTCATCATGGTTTAATGAAGTTGTTGGTTTTAGATGAACTTTAGAGGTTAGGCAGAGACTGGTCCTCATTGTTGTTTGTTAATGGTTTTGAGTTGGATGCTCTTACTCCTTCAAGAACTCCTAAACCTAGGAGAATTCTATCACCATTAGCAGTAGAACATAGTGAACCATTGGTGGTAGAACCAAGTGAACCTGCAAGAGTAGAACCAAGTGAAAAAATTATGATGGAGACAGAGAAATTGCAGAGTTTTGACACACCAAATGCCCCACCTGCAAAACTGAAGTCAAAGGTGGTCAAACCTGCAAAACAAAAACAAGATGTTAGTAAACAAGGAACAAAAAGGATGACAAGAAGCCAAATAGTGGCTTTAGAAGATAGGGCAGTGACTAAATGAAGTCTTGAAGATATTTTACATGCCATTGACATAGAAGAAACTCCTATAGTCCAGGCTAAGGACATTGAGGAAGGTGGACATAAATTAAAAAAGGCTAAATCTGCAAAGAAATTGGAATTTGAGGGATAAGATGCAGGTTTTATGTTTCAATCAAGAAAGAATATGAAAAGGCATGCTAGGAAACTATTAGAGAGCAATAAAGAGGTTCCGCCACCTACTGACATAACTCAGCCACCACAGGAGATTATTGACCTTTCATCACCTGTACAAAAAGATACAATCAACAAATCAAAGAAAGGAAAAGAGAAGGTAATGGAAAAAAAATAGTTACAACTCCTTGAAGAACAATTGAAATTAACCAATCATGAAATTGTTGTTGTGAAAAGAGAAGCAAGGAAACACAGTGTAGACAAAATTCAGTTTGAAAAGATGAAGGCAATTTGGGAAGAGCAGGTTGACACTGTTTCCAAGACTTTGGATAATACACAACAACTTGTCAAATGGACCATTCCAGTGAGGAAAGAAGCCACATATGTCAGGAAGA